>OU343224.1:294481317-294581415 GCA_910596185.1 Chrysanthemum makinoi
TCTCTTAGTAACGGCTTTTGTGTTTACCCGACGAACGACAGAGAGATCTAGGGAAACTGAAAGCTAAAGGTGATATTGGAATCTTCATTGGATACTCATATAACTCGGGGCATTCAGGTGTATAACAGAAGAACTAGGAAGATAATGGAGACGATGAATGTGAATTTTGAAACTTTCATAGATGCCTGGGCTTCGCTCTCAGAACCGCGCTTAACCCGATGGCTTCTAATCAAAACAGATTAGGACCCGAACCTAACCCGCACACTTCTGGACAAATTAGTTCAGAACTCGTACCCCAAAGCGCTCAATCAAATTCGTTTGACAAACCTTCAAAACAAGAATGGGAGAATTTCTTCGAGTTAATGTTCGATGAATACTATGGTGGAACTTCGAAAAATGCATCAAACCATCATTCCGCTGCACCCGCTTAAAATCAACAACCACCACCACCAACAAAAGATGCATCTACCATAGTCGAAACCAATGCAACAACTCCAGCAACATCATCTACATCTACTCCAACAAATCCAACTCTTGAAATCGTTCTACCAACAGTTGATGAGCAAAACCAAAACATATCATTTCAAGAAGAACCCACACAAAACCAAAACGATGCAACGTTAGATGAACACGTATTCAAAAACACATTTGCTATGGAATCAACTGAATCATCTTCAAGCTTACGAGAACCATCTAACTCGCATACGTTAAACCAATGGTATCCTTCGGCTCGGAAGTGGACAAAAGACCATCCAATTGAACAAGTTATTGGTGAACCTTCAAGGCCAATTTAGACGAGACGCCAACTTGACACAGACTGCGACTTGTGCATTTACCTTTGCTCAATTAGCAATAAAGAACCAAAGAACATTCGGGAGGCAATGGAAGAAAACGCATGGATAGAAGCGATGAAGGAGGAACTTCTCCAATACCGTCTACATGACTCTTGGGATTTGGTTCCAAGACCAATTGACATTTGAGGTCATTGATCTCAAATAGTTCATGAAGAACAAAAAATGAAGAAATGACTGTAATTCGCAATAAAGCTCGTCTTGTGGCCAAAGGATACAAACAATAAGAAGGAATAGATTTTAAAGAGTCATTCGCGCCGGTAGCAAGACTAGAAGCTGTCAGGATTTTCTTAGCCTATGCAGCTCACAAAAACATCACGGTTTATCAGATGAACATCAAGACTGCGTTCTTGAATGGAACTCTTAAAGAAGAAGTGTATGTGAGTCGTGAAGAAGCTTCATAGACATGGAACATCCAGACTACGTCTACAAACTCAAAAAGGCAATCTATGGTTTGAAACAAGCTTCAGGTGTGTGCTACGAACTGTTCCTCTTTTCATCGATCAAAACAATTCACCAAAGGAACTGTTGATCCTACCTTGTTTACATGAAAATACAACAATGACATTTTGATTGTTCAGATTTACGTGGACGACATTATTTTTGGGTCCACTAATCTGAATCTTTCAAAACATTTTGAAAATCTCATGAAAAGCAAATTTGAAATGTCCATGATGGGAGAACTGAAATTTTTCCTTGGCTTACAAATACATCAATCCCCTCGTGGAATTTTCATTAATCAATCTAAATATACAACTGAGATTTTGAAAATCATGGAATGGATAATTGTGATTCGGTCGGTACACCAATGGTAACTTCACCAAAAATTGGAGCCGATTCATTTCGGAAACCTATCGATCCGAAGAAATATCAGAGCATGACTGGTTCTCTCATGTACAGTCGATCCGATATTCACTTTGCTGTTTGCTTATTAGCACGGTTTCAGGCAAAGCCTACCGAACTCCACCTCATACTTAAATTAGTTAAAATATCAATCCAACTTTAAAGTATCGTACATATTGAGACAACACATATAATATAAGAATGACATGCATTGTATGTGAGTATTTGGACAAAACCTTGATTAAGTAATATATAATAGTTAGTGTTTAATTGTTTATATTTTTGAAGCTATTTGATCATTTTAATATTACATTACATTACATGTCAATGCTCATAGACATATACATACAAAGGGTGAGATCAATTAAGATCACATAAAAACTAAAGATCAAATTGATCAATATCAACCATTCATTTTTGATCAAATTAATTAAAATCTACTTTCACCCTTATATTTAAAAATTAAATATCTCACAAATCGTAAATAATTAGATAAAACTAATTATACCATTGCGACAAGAATAAAATTATCTTTCTATAGAGATCCAATATTGTATACTTTCGACGAACTTATTTTTTATCGTTTTTTACGGGTTTCGAAATATTACACTATAAATGAAAATTTAAAAAATACTCTTTTGTGTTAACACAACCCCAAAACTACAAACCCTAAACCCTAACCCATAAACCCTAAAAAACCCTAAAAACCCTAACCCCTAAAAACCCTAACCCCTAAACCTTAAAAACCTTAAACCCCTAAGCCCCTAAAACCCTAACCGCTAAACAAAAAAACCTAAACCCTATCCGCTAAACCCTAAGAAACCTAAACTCCCTAACTCCTAAAAAGCTTAACCCAAAAAGTCAAACCCTTAAACCCTAAATACTTAAACCCTAATCGTAAACCCTAAACCCACAAAAAAGTCAAAAAAAAAAAATTTCGTCGAAAGTATATGATGTGGGATATCAAATTGAAGATAATTTTATGCTTGTCGTGATGGTATGATTAGTTTCGTCTAACGATCAATGGTTTGTGAGATGTTTAGTTTTTAAAAATGAAGGTGCAAGTTTATTTTATTGTTTTGATGAAAAAATGAATGGTTGAGAATGGTTTATTTGATCTTTAGTTTTTCTTTAATCTTTATTGAACCATACTCATGCATATAAAAGTAAATGTTGTATTGCTATACATATAATTTTCATATATTTATACATTTAAAAGACCAGGGCTGGGTTCAGGGATTGATGTTATCCCCATCCCCGTCTCATACTCAGCTACATAATTCGGGGATTCCCCATCCCGTCCCCATCCCCCGTCAAATCGAGGATTACCCAATCAAGTCGGGTTTGGAGATCAACTCCAAGTCAGGTACAGGGTTTTTTTTGCCATGCCTACATGCGAAAAGTAAATTTTGAATATAATAATGTATATATTTAAATAATTGGGTACGTGTCGCACTTTTATACGAGTGGCACGGTCGATGTGCTAGATCCCCAAGGCCCCAAGTGACAAATTTTGATTTTTTGAAATAACGAGATTTAATAATTTTCCTTTAATTTAGCCCCCTAGTAATACGAGGGGAAAAGCTTTTAGGGCCCGTTTGGTTTGTAAGTGGGTTTAGAATCATATTCGGATTTGGATTGGTTTGAAAGAAAAATTTAAGAAAGAAAATGTATAATTATTAAATTTAAATAGTTGTTTATATGTCAAAATTAGATTAAAATATTAGTTTAAAAAAATTTAGATGAGAGAGTGGAAATGTAAAGCCCATGGGAAACAAATTAATACCCATCATATTCATAAAGGATCCTTATCCATTTATATATCTCACACCCATATATGAATCTAAACTTTAAAACAAACAAAATATTTATCTTTCATTTCATTACTTGATTGTGACACCCACAAAGCAAACGCACCCTTATTTAGGGCTGAGCAAATCCACCCAGCAAACAAAATATGCGGAACGAACAAGACCGACCTTTTTGGTTCGGTTTTGGTTTTGTATATTTATTTTGGTTTTTGTCGGTTTCGGTTTTTTTCGGTTTTTTCGGTTCGAAACCAGAAAACCGACCCGAACCGAGGTATTCGGTTCGGTTTCTGTTTTAATATATATTTCTCGGTTCGGTTTTCGTTTTGAATTTTTTCCTTTTTCGGTTTTTGGTTCGGGTCGGGTTTTCCGGTTCGGGTCGGGTTTGGCCCGATGCTTACTCCTACCCTTATTGTCAGAAGGCGTTTATGGTCAACCCTGTTTATCTTCTGCTGAAGTGCTGATGCTCTGGTCAACATTGATAGAAAGCATTTATGGTGAGAATAACGAGTCTGTTGCAACTAGACCATGTCCAAGATTCAACTATAGCCAGTCACTTTACATCAACAACGATCAACCCAGAACAAGAAAATAAAATCCAACGATTACGATTGTGGTATCAAAGGGCAGTCTAACAACCGTAGCAAAATATTGAACAATATTTTTCTTCCTCTACCAAAATCAGAACTTCAGAAGTAGATGTGGCAAGATGCCTGGGGTGCTTCATGTCTTGGACTTCAGGTTGAAACAAGCCACTTTTGGCATGGGTTGAAATGTCGAATAATGGGGAGTCAGTTTGGGTTAGCCCGGCAAACACAATATCTAGTACAATTTAGAGAAGAATGATACGACTTGACTCGTATCAAGGTTGCACCACTAATATTGGTACAGCTCCTAAGAAACGAGAAGACTAGAGAAGTATTTGACACAAAACTGACTTTCATTAATGCCCTCACGCGGTATAAATAGATAAACCCTAACTTGTATCACAAGTCGATTACAAGATAGATTCTAGAACAATGACACTTTCCTAATG
The DNA here is from genome assembly GCA_910596185.1 of Chrysanthemum makinoi. NCBI lineage: Eukaryota > Viridiplantae > Streptophyta > Magnoliopsida > Asterales > Asteraceae > Chrysanthemum > Chrysanthemum makinoi. The sequence continues at coordinate 294,485,856 of OU343224.1, forward strand.
AAACACAAAAACATTCCTAAACAAATAATAACTTAAACAAATGCTTGGTTAGACAAGTCCTAGCCCATTACGAACTCCTCATGCCAACCCGATTGCTTTCCGGACCGCTTGCCGCGACCCATACTATCATTAGGTGGCGTACATTCTCTTCTCCTTCAAAACACCTTGTCCTCAGGTTTCACGAAGGATATGTGACCTTGAAATCAGTCATCCATTCCCATATCGCCTCCTCGGAGACCGTCCGTCAAACCATTGCACCAAGACCTGCTTATCTAATTTTCCATTTCGCAACACTACCCGTGAATCACATATAGCCACGGGTTTTCAAGTGCTGTCCTCCGAAATTCCGGGTAATCGGTTACAACTTCATCCCCACTACCTGAAAATAGCTTGAGATTGGACACATGAAAAACCGGATGAATCCTGCTTGTACTAGGAAGAGCAAGTCGATAAGCCACCTTCCCTATCCTTTCCACTATCTCGTATGGACCATAATACCGTTTTGCAAGTTTATTTGAAGGCGTATAAAGAGTGATTTGCGATAAGGCGTAATTTACGAGCACTTTATCTCCCACATTAAACTCAATATCACGACGTGCGATTAGCCTTTACCTCCATTCTATTTTTAGCCTCTAAAAGATTCTGCTTTAGTCTTCGTATTAACCCATCACGTTCTACTAATAACTCTTCTCTGCCGTAACAGATGACCCTGGTGGATATGGTATTAAGGATAAAGGTAATCTTCCATACAAAGCTTGATATGGTGACATTCTAAGGCTACTATGGTAACTTGTATTGTAACAAAACTCAGCCCATGGTAAGAGACGCACCCACTGATGTGGTTTTTCCGACACCATAGCTCGGAGGTACTGTTCCAAACCCCGGTTAACAACCTCCGTTTGCCCATCCATTTGAGGATGATACGCCGTGCTTCGATTCAATTGAGTTCCACTAAGCTGAAATAATTGAGTCCAAAACTTGCTAACAAAGATTGGGTCACGCTCAGAAACAATTGTTTTTGGAATATCATGGTGTTTAATTACAATTTCCAAAAACAATTCAGCCACTTTATGAGCATTGAAGCTGGTAGGTAACGAACCAAAATGGGCATATTTAGAGAATCGGTCCACCACCACAAGAATAACCAACAATCCCTTATAAACTGGTAAACCGGTAATGAAGTCCATAGACACATCTTCCCATACTGGAAATGGAATTGTAAAGATAGCCACCCATGAAGTTGAATACTTAGTTTGTTGACACACTAAGCATTGTTTGATATAATCTTCTACCGCACTTCCTCATTCAGTCCAATAAAACAATGTTGACAGTCCAACTAACATTTTCTTGACCCCTCCGTGTCCGGCACTAGGCGTATCGTGGAACTCCTGTAGCAACACCCTTTTCAACTTTGATTCTTTCCCCACATAATAGCGATCCTGAAAGATCACGAGCCCTTGCTCACGTCTAAACCCAATCGGTGCACTTCCCATATCCAACTTTCTATGTAGGCTAAGCAATTCCTCCAACGATTCATTTTCTACTTTTAAATCCGTCATTAACCCCACAACCGGATGACTAAGGCCCATAAAGGCTGCGCTATCAGCTTCCTCATCATCATGCATTAAAAGCATACATCGCCACTTGGTTTTAAGCACCCGGTTTATATTCTATTACGAAGTCGAATCCTAACAATTTTCTAACATACTTTTGTTGGATTGGAGTTTGGATCACCTGTTGCATCAATTCCTTAATACTTTTGTGGTCGGTACGAATTACGAAACGCCGCCCCACCAAATATTGACGCCATTTATAAACTGCCTCCACAATGGCGAACACCTCTTTTTGATATGTAGCTGCCATACGCATTCTTGGCCCAAGCTTTCGGCTAAAATAACTGATAGGACGACTATTTTGTAGCAATACCGCACACCTCCCATTGTTGTCGGACGCATCAGCTTCCACCACAAATATTTGATTAAAATCCGGTAGTCCCAAAATAGGAGCTGTCGATAACTGCTGCTTAAGTTTATCAAAAGCTGACACCTCTTCCCCACCCCACTTAAAACCATCTTTTTGGAGAAGATCTGTTAACGGCGCTGCCATGGTGGCATATCCTTTGATAAAACGCCTATAATACCCAGCGAGTCCTAAAAACCCCCGTACCTGTCGTTGATTTGTAGGCTCTGGCCAATCCCTCACGGCTTGCACTTTCTTAGGATCCACCTCCACACCACGACCTGAAATAATATGACCTAAATACTCAAGCGTCTCTGCCCCAAATACACACTTAGTGTTGAGAATCGTTTAAGCTCATCTAGGAATAACAATAACAACAATAAATAGAATGCACAGCAAATAAAATCAAAACAACATTGTTATTGCTAAAGGTTTCTTCGTCATCATCATGTGTTCTATAAAACATCTACATTAATCCTAGACGATCAACTCTAAGACGGTTACAATCTAACAGGGATACATGATCCTTGAGGCTGACCAACTACATGTCGACATACACTATAGTCTAGGCGTTCATAAACACACGCTAGACACACACCATCTATGTCTAATGTTTACATTGTTTGACACTTATATTTAACACATTGCCACTGCATCTCTTTATATACTAGAGAATGCTAGGGTTTACAAAGAGATAAGGATTAATAAAATACAGAATATACAAGATATCGTCTATCATTCTAATAATATCTTCTGTATCTTTATTCTTTGTGTAGCTTTCTCTCTGTCACATTCACCCTTCATCTTTCATACTGTTTTGTCTTATCAACTCAAGGAACCTAATTCCCAACAATCTTCCCCTAGTTGATAATGACAAAACCACATAAGCATGAACTTCCCTGAAGCTAATATGAATGAAAGATAAACAAACTTTCCCTTAAACATGCAATCACCAAGAATCTTCAAGTTGCAGCTTCCATGTAAATATTCTTCCCCTTTTGGTCATCTTCAATTAGGGGACATAAGTGAGCAACCTTGATCTTCACAACTACGAATCAATATCATACATCTAACCCATCCTTCCAATGTTTCAAATTACCCACCATTAAGCTTTCCGCATCTTTAAATGAACTTGAAACAATAGAAATCAAAATCGGAGTAGTAATAACAACTAGCGGTTGTAAAACCTTCATCTCGAATGATGCATGAAAATGGTTAAACATTTTAACATTAAGCTTCCCTGAAACCCATATGTTAACCATTTTCTTGATTCTTCAAATCTGTAGGCTCCATGTAATGATTACTTGTGAAGAAAACCAAGTATAACCAACTTGATCTCGAAATTAGAACAACCCAAACATGTGTCCTATATCTTGCACTAAAGACGACATCGAACGTATACCCAATCATGGTGTATAGGGAGACCGCAATCTCTTGACAATAATCACTGAGCACAATAACGTAACTCCTTCAAGTGTTATGTCAATTCTTCGTCACAATCATTAAAGCACGAACAAGTTACCCCCAACCAAAAGGTATGATAAAACACAAACTCAAATAATTCCACTTCATCTTCAAATAGGTGATAAACGCCTTTCTTCGTAATCAACTATGACAATAAGAATGAGCCATAAACCTGTTAAGAACTAAAACCAAAATCCTCTTGTGTGTGTGATCCAAATCCCATATGTGTGTAATCACAGTCAAAAACCATAATCTGCCATATGACACTCAATATCAAACAATATAAATAATCTGCATGACTTCCCTACTGTTTGTAATTGTGCCATAAAACCAATAATCATCTTTCAACCCATGCAATAGACAACATGAAGTGAAAAACCAAACGATCCGTGGTTACCAAACAATGTAAAGGTAGCGATGGTTTTGAGAAAACTATCCGTGGTTACCAAAAAAAACTAGCCGTGGTTACAAAGTACTATCAGTGGTAACGAATAACTAGCAGTGGTTGAGCATAGCTATCAGTGGTTTCGTTAACCTATCAGTGGTTTCGAACATAGCTATCAGTGGTTTCGTTAACCTATCAGTGGATTCCAGTAGGTCGATCGAAACACAACAATAGCGACATTAAGCATAAGTTCCAGCAGCACGTATAAAGATTAGTGTTGAGCACAAGTTCCAGCAAGTGTAGTGAGCATTGAACGAGCATCAGCAAGGATATTTCTGGAACAAACCCAACTCCACGAACAGCATCTAGGGTTTGTTACAAACCTTAACATTCAAATCATTCACTATATATGTATCTATTAAGGTTTGTGAACACCCTAATTGCAATCAATAGATAGTCTCGTCTTTTTTTTTTTTTTTTTTTTTTTTTTTTTTTAAGTATAAAGACGACACTTTTTGGTCTTTAGTGACACTTTTTAGAGTCACTAAGAACTTGAAAAATTCAACTTACATGATTGTGTCGCAGCGGTTTTGAGCGCACTATATCTTTTGGCTGAGAATTCAAATCAACAATCCCTCCGGTGGAAAGTTAGATGTGAATATAGAGAAGCTCCAGCCAAAATTTTAGCCCGATCCAACGGTTCACTTAAAAGTTATACCTGTTTCAAAACTGACCTGCAGAAGCATTACGAAAATTTAAGCTAATGTGAATTTTTCTTCCTCATCAAGAAACCTTGCGAAATCCTAGATATCGAGAGCCACCCGCTCTGATACCACTTGTTGAGAATCGTTTAAGCTCGTCTAGGAATAACAATAACAACAATAAATAGAATGCACTGGAATAAATCAAAACAACATTGTTATTGCTAAAGGTTTCTTCGTCATCATCATGTGTTCTATAAAACACATCTACGACCAATCCTAGACGATCAACTCTAAGACGGTTACAATCTAACAGGATACATGATCCTTGTGACCAACTACATATGGACATACACTATAGTCTAGAAGTTCATAAACACAGCCCTAGACACACACACACATCTATGTCTAATGTTTACATTGTTTGACACTTATATTTAACCTACGTACCCTGCATCTCTTTATATACTAGAGAATGCTAGGGTTTACAAAGAGATAAGGATTAATAAAATACAGAATATACAAGATATCGTCTATCATTCTAATAATCTTATGTATCTTTATTCTTTGTAGCTTTCTCTCTTTGTCACATTCAGCCCTTCATCTTTCATACTATTTTGTCTTATCAACTCAAAGAACCTAATTCCCAACACTTAGATCGCTTCACATAGAACTGATGTGCCTGTAAACACCGAAAAACACACTCTAAATGTTCCAAATGCTCCGCAAGCGTGGCACTGTAAACTAAGATGTCGTCAAAAAAAACAATCACAAATTTGCGCAGGTAAGGTGAGAACAAACGATTCATAGTAGCCTGAAAAGTAGAAGGGGCATTTGTAAGCCCAAAAGGCATAACCAAAAATTCATAATGCCCATCATGTGTACGGAACGCTGTCTTATACACATCTCGCTCATGGACTCGAATTTGATGGTACCCGGCGCGTAAATCCAACTTAGTAAAAATAACCGCTCCCCCAAGCTCATCAAACATCTCATCGGCCGTCGGGATAGGAAATTTATCTTGAACAGTGACCGCATTTAAGGCCCGATAATCCACGCAAAATCGATAACTACCATCCTTTTTCTTAACCAACAATACCGGTGACGAAAAAGGACTTTGACTGAAACGAATGATCCCCTGATCTAGCATCTCCTTAACCAATTTTTCCATCTCACCTTTTTGATAATGTGGATAACGATACGGGCGCACATTCACAGGCTTAGTACTGGGTAACAAATGAATACGATGGTCAATTGAACGATTAGGAGGTAAGGTTGTGGGTACCTCAAATAGTGAATCAAATCGTTCAAGTAGAGGTATGAGCTCGTCATGCCCTGAAACTGCGTCCTCGGCTTGCACCTCTGTTGACAATGATAAACTATGAACTTCATAAACCCCATAAACCTCGTCCTGCCCTAATAAAGCTTGCATTTGATGAAAACTAATTCTTTTCATGCGTAGATAGGCATCCCCTTTTAACATATAAGTCGTGTTAAGCAAAGTGAATTCCATAATCTGTTCTGCATAGTCATGAGTTACCTTACCCAAGGTTTGAAGCCATTGAATCCCTAACACCACGTCAAGTCCCTGCATCGACAATACATATAAATCAACCTTTATTGTGACTCCTTGCATGTGAAGAGTAACCTGTGGACAAACACTTTCACATAACAATGTCGCACCACTGCCAATATAGACTTTGAACCCTTTTGTTGGTTGGATAGGTAAACACAGTTGCTCGACGACATCAGGTCGAATAAAGTTATGTGTGCTACCATTGTCAATGAGTACATGGACATCCTTCTTATCTATCGTTCCCCATAGTTGGAGAGAACGTGGACTTCCGTGACCAATAAGGGAATTAAGAATGGAGATGTCACCGCTCTCGACTGCCTCGTCCCCACATCGGTCGACTACGGTCATCTTCCTCTCGGTCATGAGTAACAAAACTTTCTCGGACACTTATGCCCCCGTGTCCATCGATTATCGCAATTAAAACATAATCCTTTGCTTAGACGGTCCCTTCGCCGCCGGGAAATCCACTTAATGGCCTGTGGTTTGGAAGTTCCAATAGGGTTTGGCAACAATGGTGGTTTAGTGGTACTAACCGTCGTCGAAGGTCCCCCACCACGAGACAATTGATGCTTATGGGTGCCCACAGTGATCGATCCGAGTCAATGCAGGACCGGTTTGATCCTCCAAACGAGCCTCGGTAATCGAGCTAATGCAACGCATCACCCAGTGTAGTTGGTTTCGACACCAACAACTCTCGCTGTAATGAATTTTAAGCGACATAGAAAAATCGGCAAAGATTCGGTATATCCGTAACCGGTTCATTAGCTTTTCAAACTCGCGTTGATAATCTTCCTCGTACTGTTTGTAACAGTTTTGACAACACCCCTTGTGGATCTTCATACTTTGGCGACCAAACGATTTTTAACACTCTCCACAAATCTATCCCAATCGGTAATCAAACCGTTACGTGTCATCCATCGAACCTCGCCGCTGCACCTTCTAAATTAAACCCCACAATCCTCAACGCCGTCTGCGGGGTATGAAGCAACGAAAAATATTCAGTGATGGCAAAGATCCAACTATCTGGATCAACTCCGTCAAACTTAGGAACATCCAACCTCATAGACCGCGGTAACAATGATCCGTGATCACGCTGGCCCATTACGAGCTGAATTAATCCCTGAGTAACTTGCAATTCACCCTTAATAACTCAATTTGTTCCTGAAAATTTGCGCCTGCTGTTGTAGCGCAAGTTAGCCTCATCGACTGCTTCTTTAGCAATAAACGAATGGTATTTTCTTCCATGAGAACGATGAAAGCACCAATTGATACGACTTGACTCGTATCAAGGTTGCACCACTATAGCGTGTGCAAGCTCCTAAGAAAGAGACGAGAAGACTAGAGAATTATTTGACACAAACCGACTTTCATTAATGCCTCACGCGGTATAAATAGATAAACCCTAACTTGTATCACAAGTCGATTACAAGATAGATTCTAGAACAATGACACTTTCCTAATGAAACACAAAAACATTCCTAAACAAATAATAACTTAAACAAACAGATAAACGGGTTAGACAAGTCCTAGCCCATTACGAACTCCTCATGCCAACCCGGTGCTTTCCTGGACCGCTTGCCACGACCCAGCCCACTATCATTCGTGGCTGTAACAAAGAATCAATATGTACAGCATAATACGGATTCACAACCGACAACTGAGAACTAGCGTTGAAACTTCTGAGATCGACCAGTCTTTCTCCATCCTTGCATCGCTACAGCAATGTTAAATATAGACCTTCTTTATTTAGAAATAAATCTCAACTTGAAAAACCAAGAATTGGCAGTAAGAGGTGCATACCTGTATAGTCAAACTTATTACGAACCAAATCTCTATACCAACTAGGGGTTGGTTCATCAACGTCCATTGACTTTAAGAAATCAAAGCGACAAAGATAATACGTATCCATGGTTAGCTGAAATGAAGACAAATCTCCTGCAAGAATTTCATCCCATTCCGTGTTATTTTGCCAGGACTCTTCTATTATATCCTCACCATAAACAATGCTGGCACCACACTCGATTACTTCAGATATATTTTCCATAATAATAGACACATTAACTTTATCACCAACATCTAACAAATTTTCCATTGACCAATAGCTTAACCATATAGCAACTTCACCATTTCCGGGTTTGCCAAAGACCATAGGGTTGTATATCCAATCACGACACTTCGTTATGTTACTGATTTTAGCAAATGCCGGCCATACCTGTTTCTCATCACCGGAATTTGTATATTTGAATATCACCTTTAGTCCTTTGAGTATGTGATTATTATAATGTGGAGGCACATCAAAGGATAAGGATGAGAATTTTGACTTGTACTCACACGTTATGTCCAGATCCAGTATGTCTGGCAGAAATGTACTTGTTATACCAAATTCGTACAACATCTGTGGTAAACAAAATTATAGAATTCAGTCACTCATATGTTGATCGGTCTAGAAGTGAGAAGTTCGAACTAATTACTTAAGAATGTGTCAAATGGATAAAATCAGATTGATTACTTGGCAAGATATGGGTCGAAAGTCACCCAAAGTGTTTCCTTGAATATATAAACCTTCTTAAACTTTTTATTTAATAATATTGTACACCATCAATAAAATACCATTTTGTATTCATATCCGACACACAAATTTTTCTAATATTAACTTAGATTATGGACAAGAAGTTGTTGGGATCAGCCCAACCTGCAGAGGCGGAGATAAAGGGGGTCACCTTTATATAATAGAAAAAAATTGTAGTGTAAATTTTCAAAATTTTCCGGTTATTTTTGTAATTTGCCCCCTTAACGAACCAACTGTTAGTGTAGTTTCTAAAAATTATCATATTTTGCCCCCTAGACAAAAACTTTCTGGCTCCGCCCCTGCCGACCTGTACCAGTTTTTAACCGTGATCCAATCCGTCCAACCCACCCATCAAGCACCGAAAACGATAGCTATTTGTGCTCATGAATGTGTTTGAGAGAGAAAGAAAGAACCTGTATATGCCAACTTCTGCCTACTGTTAGCTGATAATCACCGATCAAGCGCATCTCGTGATTTTGATATGGTTTTAGCCACTTCATATGTCCCAAATTTGCTTCATCAATTTTGGACAATGGCACCAATTTTAAAAGGCCTTTAATTTCTAGCAGATTAGTACAACCTTCGTAATCAATCTCTTGCAATGTGAACCGTCGTGATTCGAAATTTATTTTCTCCAATGACTTACAGCTGGTAATAAACAACTTATCAAGTGTCCTTGGGAGACATTCAATGTACTTAAGTCGTGAGCAAAAACTCAAGTTAAGTACCCGAAGATTTTTTAGATGATTATAATCAGGCAGGGACTCAAAGTGATTATTGCCTAAATGCAAGTACTGCAAAAATGAATGGTTCTGGAAACTCAAAACATGATTGATACGTTCTAGATCGCAATTACTAACCAGTATCTTCTCTAATGAGTACGGAAAGGTCAACACTGGCTGTTGATCAAAACCAGAGGATTTTAACAAGTTTGTACATCCTGTTACGTTCAATTTAGAAAGACTCTTAAGCTCCGCAATGGTGTCAGAAATATGAATTAACTTGCTACACCCCGCAAGACTCAAATTCTCAAGATTAGGGACGAGGGATAAATTGGCGATTTCAGATAGAGAAAACGAGTATTCTAGCTTTAGAGTCTTCAGATTTATAAGTGCCTATTTCATAAGTAACAAAGTTTAACTTTTCAAGTTGATATGTTAAAAGGCCAAAAAAATAAATAAAAAGGAGATACAAACGAACACATTACCTTGGGCAGTTCAAATCGTTCCAACTTGCTATAACTCATGTCAATAGCCACTAAATTTCCAATGTATAGCTCGGAGGGTATGGTTCCTAAATGAAATCCATGCCAGCAAAGCAATCTCAATTTTTCTGGAAAATACTCATAGGATCCATAACATTCCACATAGTTTAGTTGTAGCAACTTTAGGTTATCCATCTTTGCAAGTGAATCCACATCAAAGGTTGCTGGCTGCAAAATTTGTGCACGTTGAATTATTAAATAAGAATGGCTACAGGGTTTCCACAAGAAAGCTATTGATCCACTATCTCTAAGAAGGTGCTAATTTTCACTCAGTGAGTATTACCATGTTATGCTTTTCTTCCTTCAGCATTCGCATGTCAAGTGATAGACCTTCTATAGTTTCTGAACCCTAACGGAAAAAATGAATAAACAAGTGAATGTTAGTTGGAGTAGATCAATAGAAGGTAACCTTAAACATGCACCTGAACAGTAAAAGTAGCAATGTTGACCCATATCCCATTATTTTATACATAAAATCTGTGTCACTATAATGAATTTTCAAGTTTGAACTTGCATTTGCAGTTAAGATGGATCGTCTTTCTTAAATAAACTGAAACGTATATAATTATCAAATTTCACTAAACTTTATACTAACTTCTGAATTTTTAAGTTATCAAGTGTTAACTTAATATATATAAAATATTAAAAATTCGGTAATCATAGTTAATAATTTGAATTTAAATTTTCCCTTTGAGATCAAAATCAAGGTGAGTTTTTTATCCGGTTTAGTTATTGGTTTTTCCTAAAAGTAAACCAGCGAAACATGAAGCGACAATCCCAAAGAATCCAAACCCCACCCGATTAACACCACTAGTTTGCTCCAATCCCACCCATATCACCCGTAATACATTTACCCAGTTTGACCCGCACCCACCATTTTGCCACCTCTAAATCATAGCATCTCACCTTTCCCTGTCTCAACAAAGTGTAAGAGTCCATGTTACCCCAGACTCTCCTGCGTTTTCCAAGATCTGTGGGTGATTCTTCAACCACCATACTTCTTGCCATCTCGATAAAAATTCTATGCAACATGAGTTTTTTGCTTTTTGAAACAGTAAGAAGGCATCTGTTAACTAGGGTCACAATCCCAGCTGTTGCAGAATAATCAGGCTCCAATATCTTCACCACATAATCTTTATCTTCTCCGATAAAGAAACAAGCAATATGCAAAAATAACTCTTGGTAACTGATATATGGCAAGCACTTCAAGCTAATACGTAATATACCTTGTATTCTGTAATGAAGGTCAATTTCTAATAAATTGAGTGTGCTCATCCAATTCTCTATGTTATTACCATTATGTGACTCTTCAGCACTAACAAATAAAGAACCCAGCATTTTAAGAGCCAGTGGATTTCCTGCAGAATATTGGGCTGCTTTTGACGCGAGGTCCTTAAAACCTTCCATTGGAATTTTAGATCCGAAAGCATACCAACTTAAAAGCTCTAGTGATTCATGTTCATTCAACAACTCGAGTTTGTGCTCTCTAAACTTACGATACATAGACCCAAGCAATGATTTTATAGTTTGAAGCCTGCTTGTGATAATAATCTTGCTTCCTGAATCAATCTTTCCCATTCCAAGTAAGGCTTCTATCTGCTCCTTTTTATCGATGTCATCAAGAACAATAAGCAATTTTTTGTTTTCTAACGCCTTTTCAATATGACTTTTATACCAAGTTACATCGAGTTCTTTTATTTTGTCCTCCAAAATGTCTGCAAGAAGTTGTTCTTGTAATTCACAAAGACCATAGGGTCGTTCACAGATTTTTCCAATGTCTTCAACAAAACTGCCGCTTTGAAATTTAGGCAAGTGAGTTTCATAAATATATTTGGCCAGTGTAGTCTTTCCAATTCCTACCATGCCCCAAATTACAAGAATTTCAACATCGTGTTTGTTTTTCACCCAGTAATTGATATCTTCAGCCCGAATGTCCATTCCAGTTAGAAGTGGTGGAGATGAAACTAAATTGAGACGTAGCTTATGGCAAATGGTATTAATAATATCAGTGATAAACTCCGTTTCCGGCCTGGAGAAAAGGAAGCAAGAAAATGAACACGCTCAGGATGACATTTATAAATTTGGGAAAAACAAAAGAGTGGGTTCATTTGTATTAATCAATTTTGTCCATTTATTGGTCCCATTTGTAGTGTTGTAAAAATCGGCCATGGCGGCCGATAGGGCGGCGCCATGGCGGTTGGCGGCGGTCCACCGCCACAAAATATGGCATATCGGTCAAAAAATCCGTCATGGTCAAAATCGGTCCAAATCGGCCAAAATCGTTCAAAATTGGTCAATATGGCGGTCAACTCGGTCAAACTCGGTAGTTTTTTTTTTTTTAATTATTATTTTTTTAAATTGATAAATAATTATGGACTTATGGATTTTATTTTTCAAAGATGTTAAACTATTTACTTTTTTTTTTTTTTTGACTAATTTTGTTAAGATATTGCTAATATTTATTTTTTTAAAATAAATTCCTTTATAATTTATGGTCTCCGTCATGGTGCTGCCATATCGACGCCAAGACCGATATGGCGCTTGGCGGGGGTCGACCGCCACAGTACCGCCGAGTGATATTTACAACCTTGCCCATTTGCATTCCTCAAATCAGGTAAATTGGGTGCCATCACATCTCCAATTCCCCTCACACCAAGCAAATGGGACCCACAAATGAAGATGGTCGATAAAATGGATCCTTATACATTAACATCTATCACTAAATATTGATGAGGTGCAAAGAATCCTGGTGGCTGTGGCTATGGGGACAGCGATAACACATACAGCCCGCAGATAATCCTGGCGGCTTGGTGATGAGCGGCAAAACAAAGTCGCTACGAAACAAACTCGGTTGAGAGAGCATATCTCGATACGAGATGGAGACCAAATGAATAGAACTGCAGCAAAAGAGAGGTACAGAGAAGCCAAAAGATGAGCAAAAAAGGGGGTAGCCATAGCAAAAGAGAGCGTGTAGAAGGACATTTATAATAAATTGGACTCGAAAGATGGAAAAATCGATATTTACAGGATAGCCGAGGCAAGATTGAGAAGAAAAAGTGATCTAGGAAACATAAGATTTAACAAAGATGAGGGAGGTCGGAGCATTGTTCACGAAGACGAATTTAAAAAAAAAAAAAAAAAAAAAAAAAAAAAAAAAAAAAAAAAAGATGGGGAGAGTATTTCTCCGCTCTTTTCAACGGTAGAAGGCATGAGCAAAACGAGGAACTGGAGAACATTGGCAATAGTCTACGTCCACAGAATAACTCCTATTGTTCGAGGATCGGCCAAAGGGAGGTTAGGGATGCATTACGGAAGATGTGAAGAAACAAGGATGTTGGACCTGATCAACTCCCCAAAGAAGCGTGAAGTGCCTTAAAGATGGGGCGTGAGGTGCCTAACACTTCTCTTTAATAAGACCTTCTTAAGAGCTAAAATCCCAAAGGAGTGGAGACTCAGGAAGTTTATCCCCATTTACAAGAATAGGGCGACGCATGCCTGAAGTAACTACATGTGCATTAAACTAATTAGTCACACCATGAAGCTCTGGGAGAGTGATTGAGAGAGGCGAAGCGTCAGATATACAATGTAGTTAAAGCAGGTAAATATGACGAAATTACGGTTTTATCAGGTTATTAAATAAGTTAGACAAAACGTACCCAGAAAGAACCTTGGCACTCAAATTAGCAACTTCAGTAAGAGCCTGCTCCCACCCTTGAGCATTGCCTCTTGGTTGAATACAATCTTTTAACTCCCTAATAACATCAGACACATCAACATGATAATAAACAGGTATCACCACATGAAAAAACCTCCTCCTTCTTTCCATAATCATCACTAGCTCATCAAGGCTCCTATTCGAATCAGCCCAGTTCTTGGACAACACAACAATTGAAGCTCTAGATGCTTTAATTGCATCTTCAATTTCATTAGTCACATTTTCATTTCCGTTATCCCTAAAAGTCCTGATTCCAGATTCTACTAAAGCTTTGTAGAGATGATCTGTAAATGAGTACCGAGTATCTTTGCCGCTGAAGCTTAAGAACACGTCGTACCTTTTCTGGTTGGTTATAGCTGAAGCAGGTGAAGCCATTGGTAGCTTTTTTTCTATTCTTTTCTTTTTTTCTTAACGAACTGGATATTGTTATGGAAAAGAAACTGGACGAAATTTAGATTGGACTAAAGTGGGTCCCAGAGAACTACTGTACGTGTGAGAGATATTTAGTGGGTGGTAGGGGCCACAATACTTTTCAGTTTTGATACATGTGTGGTTGGGGAAAAGTTAACTACTTGAGATATGTGGGTGCGGCGGTGGTTTGCAAACTCTTACGTAGTACTCCCTCCGTTCCAAAATTATAGTCCCCTTTTTATTTTTTTGGTCTTTCTTTTACCACTTTGACCTTAAGTATTTTTTTGGATTGAGTTTTTAATGTATTTTCATTTGGTATAATTTTCATCAACTATTGTATAACATAAACGAAAATATTTATTGCAAAGTAAAGAAAGCACTAAAAAAGTCAAACGTGACTATAATTTGGGACTGAGGTAGTAATATTTTTAGGGTCCTCCTATGCAGGCACCCCTTAGTAGGGGGTGGTTGCATTTTTTTGGTGCCTCGATTTCCGTGTCAATCATTGGTAATAATTGGTTTCTCGATTTTCGTGTCAAGTTTTTTTACAACTTATTATTTACCACTTATAACACTTATTTTACAAGTTTTTTTACGAGCTTTTGTACATGTTTTTTTACAAGTTTTTATAACTTATACCACTTTTTATAACTTTTGTTTTGGTTTACAATTTTACAAGTTATTTTTGTTTTACAAGTTTTTTCGCTTTTAAAACTTTTCAAAAACCGTAGTTGGAAAATATTTGAGGCTCACCGAAGGTTGCAAAGTGAGATTTTATCCCACTTTGCGGTTCATTCGGTTTTCATCATCGCCTCGGAAAGTTTTTAGGCTCAAACCCGAAGGTTGCAAAGTGAGATTTGATCTCACTTTACCGTCCATCTCGGTTTTTATCATCATCGCTCGAAAGTTTTTAGGCTCAAAAAGCATCATCGCTCGGAAAAGTGTTAGTCACAATCGCACAAAGTCACCACCACAAGTCCCACAAAACCCACAAGTCTCAAACCGCTTCGTCTCAAACCGCCACAAGTTACCATTTCACATGAACTTCACATGTTTCACAAGTTATACACGTTTTGAACAAGATTCTCAAAAGTTACCGTGCACCGCAAAGTTCACAAGATTCTCAAAGGCAATGTACTAAGTTCACATGAAATCCTAGGCAGACACCCAATATAATCCCAGGTGAAGCAACAATACAAACAACAATCAACCAACAACACAAACAACCATATAATCCTATGCAGGCACCCCATATAATCCCTGGTGAAAGCAACAACACCAACAACAATCAACTAACAACAAGTGGTCCAGAACAACAACAAACAAGTGGTCAGTAACTGCAACATGTCCGAACAACAACAAACAAGAATAAGCAACAACCGACAAGCAACAAAGATACTAGTCCACCATGTCTAGTTCACCATTTAACACACAAGAGGTAAACAACTTATCAAAGGCTCAGATTATTAGTTTATAGCTCATGTTGGTTGAAAATTAAGTAATTTCGCCAAAACTCTTTTAAGTTTTATTTTTTAAAATCATCATTGCCTTTTTATTTCATTAAAGTTGCAAATGACCTTGAATGGCCACTTTACCATCCAAGTAATGAAATTTTTATACAAAAACACATAAGTTTTTTATACACATGCTTGCAAAGTGAATTAAACTAACTTTACCATCCAAGAATGAATATGCATTACCATGTCTAGGATTTAATTGAGGTGCTCGCCAAGGATTTCATGGGGTGCCTATGCGAGGCTTGCCCACAAACAAAACAAAAGGGTCCTCCTATGCAAACCTCGCAAAGAAACAAAAGTTTTAGCTCTAAAAAGTTTTAGATCTAAAATGTTTTAAAAAATCAAGAAAGTAAACTTTTTACAAACCTCATAATATTTTCAACATCGATAACTTAGATGCATCTAAAAGTTTTAGATCTAAAAAAGTTTTAGATCAAAAAAAAGGGCAAGCCTACGTGGGCACAACATC
Source organism: Chrysanthemum makinoi (assembly GCA_910596185.1). Classification (NCBI taxonomy): domain Eukaryota; kingdom Viridiplantae; phylum Streptophyta; class Magnoliopsida; order Asterales; family Asteraceae; genus Chrysanthemum; species Chrysanthemum makinoi. Next base: position 294,501,886 of record OU343224.1, read on the forward strand.
ACAACATCACAACATCACCACAACTAATAAGTGTAAACACTTATTAGATCAAAGTTTGTAGATCTAAAATGTTTAGATCTACAATTTTTAGAGAGAGAGTGGTAATACCACCAGAGAGATAGTGAGTTTTGCTGCAGAAGAGAATATTAACAGCAAAGACAGAGAAAACCAAAAGCACATGGTTTCCAACACAAAGTATACACGGTCAACAAAAAAAACGCGTAAACCATTCGAGAACCACACACGTAGCACGTGATATATACACACACACGCTTTTAAAGAAAACGCTGCTTTTACTTATACACGTAGCACCACAACACACACACATGTCAAACCATTTATAACAAAAAACGCGTAAGTTATTATACATAAAGAAAAATTAATACAATGTAATAAAAGTAATAAAAGTATTTTTTTTACTTTTACTCTTTTATTTCTTTTATAAAAGTAGGGTTTTTTTTTACTCTTTTATTTCCTTTAATCAACCCTTTAATCAAATTTATAAACCCTTTAATCAAATTTATTTCCTTTATAAACAGGTATCAACTTTTACTCTTTTATTAAACATTTTTACTCTTTTATAAACAGGTATCAACTTTTACTCTTTTATTAAAAAAAAATAAAAAAAAAACATTTTTACCTTTCGGGGTCGTTATACCCATTCAAATCGAGTCACAAGAAAACCAAAAATATCAATAGTCCCAATAAGCTAAAATAAGCTTAATAAAATCAAGTAGATTACTACAAGATTTACGACACCAAACGTTTTTAGGTTCAAAACGAAATAAGTCCGAAAAAAAACACAATTATAAGTCCGAAAAAAATAAGCTCTTAACAAGGAGCTTATTACAAGCTTTACGACACCAAACGTTTTTAGGTTCAAAACACGAATAATGATGAAACTTGTGTGAATCAATGGTTATGAATATTTTTTTTATATAAAATCCCATTTTTATGTTTTAAATCAAAGATGAGATGAGGAAAAAGAGTTTGTTAACCAATTTGCTTTTGACATACCAAGAAAATAAAAAAGGTAGGTGGCGGCTACAAGCAAAACCTTCACGTTCTATACCCAAATCGACTTCAAAACACAAGGATTTTCACGAAATAAGGATGGAGATGGCGGCGTCTCACTGTGGTGGCCGGTTTGAAAAGTTCCCGTTTTTCCTAAAACTTTAGATGTAGGGCGCAGAGAAATACCGCTGGCCTATGTTAAAATGATCACCTTTTCCGATCTCTCGCTTGGTATATGAGGTGAAAATTACGTGGTGTAAGGCCGCAATATTGGCCGAAATATACTAACTCTCGCCGGTTTTGTTGAGTGAGAGAGAGAGAATTTTGTTTGAGTGAGAGAGAAAGTGTGATTGAGTGAGAGAGAAAGAGATTTATGGGGTAGGGTAAAAACGTAGCGGGCACGGTTTATCTCAAACCGGTTTTCATGTATTTTTTTTAAGAATTTTTAAAAAAAGTAAGGTTTATTAAAAAAGGTTTGTTAAAAATTAATACAAATGTAATAAAAGTAATAAAAGTATTTTTAAAAATATTTATAAAAACATGTATTTATAAACAAAATTTATAAAAAAAGATAATATAAATTATTTTTAAAAGTTTGTGAAAAATTTGTATTCATAAAAGTTTTTTTTTAAAATTTGTACAAGTATTTTTTATCGAAGTTTTTTATAAAGGTTGTTGTGTTTTTATATTGTATAGGTGTTCGCATCAAGTTGATTTAATTAATTGGTGTGATCTATCACTGAATCGATTGGTTTTTTATCTGTTATTTAAAAAGTAAAACAGATAGGGACTATAAGTACTCTATCGAATTTAAGTGTTCTAGACATGGGACGTCTTCACGTGAAGGTTTAGAAGATGAACTTCAACGCGCTCAGTATCGACAAATGTAATTGCTCATTCAGATTACTAGCGAAATTTATAAAAAGTTTTAATGGTTGGATATTGAAGGTTAGTGTCCGGGCATAATCATAATTTTCCGCACTCGTTGCATGGTTTTTCACAGCCATGCGATAAAAGAAAGTGAGTTAGTTTTTGTGAGGCAGATGACAAACAGCAGTAGCACCACGAATTATATTTTCTTCAATAAAAGAGATGGATCCAAATAACGTGTCAACCATTAAAACGGTGTATAATGCACAAGAAAAGATACGTCGCGATAGTCGTGGTGATTTGACTCGATACAACCGCTTAGTACATTTGCGACGTAAAGGTTATAAATATTACCCTAGGATAAATGACCACACAAATGAGCTCGATGAAATATTTTTTGTTCACCCGACGTCATATGCCCCGTGGACAACATATCCGGAAATCATGCTGATGGACTCCACATACAACACCAACATGTTTAAACCGCCATTCTTACAGTTGTTGTTACTCCAACAAACACAACATTCTCAATGGCGTTTAGCTTTTTGGACAAGGAAAAAAGCCAAATTTCAAATGGGTGTTGGAATGTGTTAAGTTGGTGATACAAGAACAATACTACCTCGGGTTATCGCCACCGACAGAGATTTAGCGTTGTTGGGGCATGCAGTAAGAATTCCCAACGCTAACAGATTACTTCCGCCGATGGCATATCAATCAAAATGTGGTGCATTGCGCATACGCATTCAATACGTTAAAGGAGTATGAGTCCTAGATTGACATGGGATTCGATGATTACACCGACAAGAAGTGTTCAGCATTATTATCGACCTACGTGGTTTATTGGTCCAAAAAGGGTACTCAAATTGTTATTTAATAATACATTTTTTTATTATTATTTAATAAATAACTACTCGGATTGTTTTCTCACTTTAGTAATTCTTTGTTTTCTCAGATGTTTTCCGGTATTTTCAGAATCGGGTCGCAAGATTACGATCGCATATGTTTGTGTCGACATTACCGATCAATATCGCAGCTTCGCCAAACAACAACATGTAGAGTTGAGGGTCAACACGCCGCTTGAAGTTATACTTGGCTCCACACATCCAAATTTTAGACACGCTTGTTGTGTTCGGTTGACAAGATTATAGCCAAGCAAGAAACTCGCGACACGAGCCTCTTTGAATATAAGCAAAATCAAGAAACTCGCTTGTAAGAGCACTCTATTTAACGACTTGCGGTATAATGTTTCAATGGATGCTTTAAGGCTCATACTGCAAAAGTAACGGGATGTTGACCCACATGCATGTGGTCATCGACATGTTAGTGTATGGTTTACCTATGCTATCACCAATCAGATACAAGCAAACGGTATGTACTTTAAAATTTATGCCTATCAGTTATTCTTCCCGGTCAATACCGATAATTTTAACTAGTTCCTTTTTCAATACTGGATTGCCAATTCCGCTTGATTTTGTTGATAATTTTGGAGAACACTAAGCTCGCCTGTTGTCCGAAATACTCAAGAGCCCGATGAGCCTGAATATCCTCAAGAGCCTCGAGGGCCAAGAGCTGAATATTTTTCTTGTCATGACACGTCAGAAATTCCAAAGTGTTTATACCAGAGCATCGCCGCTTGTCAAAAAAATATGTTAAACATGCTCGAGGTATATACGCCCTCGACCAGACGCCCAACAACCTCTTTGCCTAAAGAAAGTAATCGTGGACGTCCGAAGCCAAAGGATAACAAATCCAAGTCTAAACCAAATCTCCTGATTTGAACGAAGAACCCCCACAAGGCACCGCAAGCTACACAAAACCTAAAAAGTCCTGTATAAATAAAGAATCATGAGACACAGCTTTATGGAGAGCCTTCTAACGCCCAAGACTTAAACGAAGGACCTAGCGAGGTTACAAGACACCACTTAATCGCCAGCATTACTTTAGCGAATATTGTATGATGAAATTCCAACTTTTTCGACGTTGATCATGGGGATCTTTAACGAGGGTGATGGAAATTGTGGCTATCGAGCTCTGCCATAGGTCTTGGCCATCGCCAAAGAAATGTGGCCTGTAATTCGAGCTCTTGCAGGGAAGAGGTAGACAATCACGAGGAAGTTTACAGTGGAATTGTGGGTAATTTATTTACATCTACACGTAACTTGATGAATTGGTTTAACGGTGCAAAGACTCCGGCGTATTGGATGAGTATGCCGTAAATGGGAGTGGTTATTGCTCTGATCTTAACCGCCCTATTGTATGTATAACCAATTCACAATCTATTTTGTGTCTTCCACAGAGGTTCTCCCGATTCGCCAGAAATATTGTCTCCGATTGTGATTCTTCGTGTGGGGAACAACGATTGTGCTCACTTCGTTCTTGCGGTTCTTGATGAAGACTCACCACTCCCGTATAATCACCCACAATGGAGACATTTTAGAAATGCCGGGGCGCCATGGAACACATGTGTTTGCTCAATCCATGAGGATGTTTAGATATACGAGAAATAATTATTGATTTATATTGTAAATGACACAACATGTATAGACGACATCGATTTATATTGTAAATGACACAACATGTATAGACGACATCGATTTATATTGTAAATGACAAAACACGATAGACGACATCGATTATAGCAAACGACCTGCCATCTTTTGTTACGATTTCTGCCCGCCCGTTCTTCCTCATCTTTTGTTACAGAATCGGATGACATTCAGGGAGGGACATTCATTGTGTCAACCACACACCCGCCGTTGAGAGTCCGTGATTGTGCTTTCTTCACAATCTTATGTGCCTCCCTCTCCATTTATATCTCCATGCAGATGAGGACAATTTTATACACCGGCCCTCCGCTTCTTCCTCATCTTTTTAGCCATGTACCGCCTCGCTGACGAGTACGAGCGAGAGATTGACGGATTGAGGAGACTCATTTCAGAGTTAGAGTCTCGTGGGGACGATGGCGCATCATTGAGCGTACTTACTGCGTGATTGATCTTATGTTTCTAGTTATATTGTAATTTTGTGAACCATGTATCAACTATTAATCTATAACAAGATTGGTTATTTATGTATTCAAAGCTTCTAATTTTGTGAACCATGATATTACTAATTTATGTTGTGAATAATTGTACAAATTCTTTTGGCCAGATGCAACAAGAAAATCCTTACTTGTGTCGTTGTCAACGTGGATTAATAATTGAAAGAACATCTCACAAGCCCACAACTTGTGGGTCAAGTATTATGCATGTTCTTTCTCAAAGGTAAATAATTAAACGTTTGCTTATTTGCGTAAATATATCAATAACTTGTTTGTTTAGAATACATTTCTTATAATTGTTTCGTTATGTAAAAGCCGCGGACTAAAGACTATGGGTGTCGATACATCATGTGGAAGGAAATATTTCAACAAAAGTACTTTGGTGAAGCCTCTTCTTCAACGCAGTTCAAACCATGAAACTAAAGATACAACGATCAACATGCTATTGTCGAACAATTTGTTGCGTGCAAAAATAAAGGCGTTGGAAGCATCACTGAATTGGCAAGAAATCCAAGATCACGATCATGTCACCGAAAGTGGAATACTCTACAGCTTAAAGATGACATTAATAATCTTCATGTGGAGTAGATTTCGTTGTAATATTGAAAACATTTGTTGTTTTACTTGTTTAATGTTTACATTTGTTGTTATACACAATTAAAAAACATAACGTAAAATAAATACAATATAAAAAACACTACACAATTAAATACACTATACATAAAAAAACACTACACAAATTAAATACACTACACAAATTAAATACCAAAAAAAAAACATACCATATATATATATATATATATATATATATATATATATATATATATATATATATATATATATATATATATATATATATATATATATATATATATATATATTAAAAAGCTACGCCGATGGGGTCCCACCCTAATTGAGGTGCCAGGATTTCATGGGGTGCCCACGTAGGCTTGCCCTATTTTTATATAATGTAAAGATATTTTAAATTATATTGTCTCAATCAATTTGAAGAGTATGTAAATCACCTCCCTTTAACAAATGACTGATACACTTCAATTTATTATGTTTAGATATTTATAATTTTATATGAGTAAAAATGTAAAAGTAACTGTGAAAATATAAATGTTTAAATATAACAAATTAAAGTGTCTCAATCATTTTATGAAATATGCAAATCATTCCCATTTTTCTCTTTAGTACCTTATGTGGTTCTTATCCTCCTTAGATTATTTTTTTTGAGAAAAGTTAACTACATACGCAAATTCTATCAAAATATTAGGTTTTGCTAAACATGGGTTACTGGGCAATACTTAATGCACATTAAATAATCTGTTCTTTTTATATTTAAAGTAATTATGTATTTAATGCATAATAAATAAACATAAAAAATAATTTAAATATATGTTATTTTTTATTCAACAAATTTCAAGTTTCCTTTTATATTAATATTAAACATTGTCAAGTGGTCATTGTTTAGCAAAACCCAAAAACATTTACTTTAACCATCACTCTCTCACTTTTAACTTAGCGTCACATCATCATTTAACCCATCATAACTCTTCTCACTTTTAACTTAGAGAAGTCGGTATAGGAGGCGAATAACGTGTTGTTCGTCCATTTGCTTACCAATGGCGGCACCGTTCATGCACAATGGGAGGCGCCTTTTCTTCCGTCGTATGGGATTTAGTTGGTGGATTTTTTTTTTGGTATTTTGTGATACCAATAACATGTTATTGGGTTTTTTCTTGAGAAAGTTATTTTAGTTATTGGGATGTTGATGAGTTGACGCTAAGATGGCATACGGATAACACGTTATTAGCCCCTCCCACACCTTGCACTCTCATAATAGTCACCACTTCTCACTGTTTTTTTTAAATACTTATTTTATACAAACAAACCCCAAAAACTCCACATAAACTCACAAATCAAATATATAATAGCAAAATATGCCTACTTTGTACAAATGCCAAGAGGTAACTTGGGTCACCCTTCGCCCCTTTCTTTCCTCATGATCAAGTGTGAGAAATGGCCCAGTTAGTGTGGGGTGACTTGTGAGGATGGTGTTGAATGGTAAGGGTTACCCACCACTAAATGCAGCCTAAAGACGCAATGAACAAATTTTAGCTATTTAGTTTTTCATCAAACTAAAATTTCAGCTTTCATCCTTTTTTAAAAATAAATAAATATCTCTGAAACCGTTAATCGTTACGTGTAACGAATCATACCATCACGACGAGAATTAAATCATATGTCTATAGAGTCTTTCTAAAGAGTGGAACTTCTATATACTTTCGACGAACTTTTTTTGTCAACTTTTTTTCGTAAATGTTGAAATTTACGCATGAAAAATCACACGTGATTCTTATTTTAATATCACATGTTATTTATGAAATCACATATGATTTTGTGAAATAACACGTGATTTCTAAAATAACAAATCACATGTAATTTTTCATGCGCAAATTTTAACACTAAAAAACTCGAAAAATTAAAGTTCGTCGAAACTATATCGAAGTGTCCGTCTACTGAAAGATAATAAATTATCATCGCAATTGCGTGTTTTTTTTATAGCTTAACGATTTACTGTTTGCATGGTATTTTATATTGAAAAATAATAGGTGGAAAATGACTTTTTATTTTCATGAAAAACTAATTGGCTAGGATTTGTTCATTAGATCTTTAGAGAATTTGTGGTTTATACTGATCTCATCTCATTGGTTTACGGCAAGAGGAATACTTTTGAGATATGTATTGGGTCGAGTTATGACTGAGTCATTGGCTTCCCTTGGCACGAAAAAAACAAACACCAACGACACACAAAAGGTGATCGTTTGGTGAATTATTAAAAAAATAAATTCTTTAAAAGTTTAAACATTTACCTTATAAATACCTCATTATTTCTCCATTTTATACATAATGTTAAACCAATCCTTTCTATACTCTTCTCATAATATCTCGAAAAACTTTCAAAACCAAAACACCAAAATCCCGACGCCAATAATACATTTCAAACTTTCCATCATAGGATCCCAATTTTCGTTTGACCGGTCACTCACTATAAATTAATTTTCAACCCGCAAGCTTTGTATACTAATCACAACCACCGCAACAACAACCAAATCACAAAACAACATATTCCAACCTTTGTTTAACCAACCAATGTACGAACAACAACAACAACAATCTCAAATGTATCGTTTGCAAATGTTACACGATTCACCACCACCGTTTAACCAACCGATGGACCAAGCTTGAACTTCTCAACGATATTTTAGGGTTAACAGTTTTAATCTTGATGAAGATATGGATCCACTTTTGTTAGTCAAGATTATTCTACGACTCAAGGTTCGGGTAGTCTATCTGTACCCGTTGAAGACGACGATCCGTCAAAGAGGTGGCCCCTATCAAAAAAGGCGTCAAAAAACCAAGACGTCGGAAAAAGATGAGTTTAGAACACCTTAGACCTCGGCGGAAGAGCTAGAGTTGTGTAAAGCTTGGGTAAACACGCCGGAAATTAACGTCAAAGGGCATGCTAAAAAGAGTAGGGGTTTTGAACGCAAGTGGTAGATTACTTTGCGAATGAAATGGGGAATTGAGAAGAGGATACGATGCCCTCAATATCAAATAGAAAAATAGGTTTCGTCCTAAAGTTGGTTAATTTTTCGCAATTTATGACAATGTAAAATGAATGAAAGAGAGTGGTGCAAATGATTAAATTATGTTTAATATTAAGCCGTGGAAGCTTTTGAGGGGACATTAAAATTAGAAAGAGATTGCGATGCCAAAATTTTACAAAACCAAATAAAAGGCTCTCAAAAGGTCAAAGATATCGAAAACCACCTCTCACGTCACGTCGGACTTGACACATGGTGTTTTAATCTCAACGACAAAACAGGTAATTCTGAATAGGAAGAGGTTCAGAAAGTTCGACTAACCGGCCATGACAAAAAAACTAAAAAGAAAGCGACATCCTCCTTCGTCCCTTCGAAATATTCAACTGCTATACATCTAGTTGGTCATTTGATTGATAAATGGAAAAACGTCGCATCAGGTTTCTTTGGTATAAAGAAGGAAGCCCATGATTCTTATTTAGAATTGTAGCAGTGGCAATTGAAAATGGAAGAACAGGTGCGTCGGGAGCAAGTGAAGTTGGAAAAACAGTTGCTTGCACACCAGAGAGAAGAACTTGAGTTGCAACGTGAAATGTTTCAGTTTCAACGTGAAAATAAAATGGACAGAAACCTCATCTGTATCATTCTTCTGATAACCATTTGACCATGACTACAACTAGAAAAGAAGTTGGAGATTAAGCGAAAATGAAAAGAAATAAAATATAATCAATCAATTTAAGTTTTTAATTTTTATTGTAATGTTTTTTATTTTATTTAAATTATTAATATAATGTTTTTAATTATTAGTGAAATTTTAAATTTATTATTTAAAAAAAAATAAAAATGAGAAAAAATGATATGTTCAATCATTTTATAAGAGCCTGTTTGTTAAAAAAATAATTAAAAAAAAATAAAAAATAAAAAAAATTCTTAAGTTGAGTCCCATAGCCTTATGGTATACACGTTAGTGTACTTTTTCTAAATGAAACATTCAAAATCTTTTATATAATAAAAGAATTACATCATTTTGGAGTGGTTTTGCAAAGGGAAATGATTTGTACACTCAAAAAATTGATTGAGACACTCAAAACTATGCATTAAACAGTTGTATCAGATATATATTGTGCTTTAACGGGTTGCACATTAGAGTGTGCAAATCAAAACACAATGTACAAATCATCTCCCTTTGCAAAACCCTCTCATTGAAAAAAAATTGGACCAATAGGAGGGAGATGTTGATTTGCCACGTAAGCAAAATTGTGTGATGTGATTGGTTAATAAAAGTCAAAATTAAATTGATTTTGGTCAACCTTTAATTAATTTTGTTGAAAAGAAAAACACAAAAAAACATAGGTGTCAAATTTGTGAAAACAAAAACTTAAAAAAAGAAGGGTAATTAATAAAACTTTAGTGGTTAAAATTTTAAAAATTGTATAGAGTTAAGTGTAATATTATAAGTTTTCATGTTTTTTAATATCTTTGGAAATTAAACAAATATTCTCTTATACTTTATACCCCCTATACTTTATAACTTAAAAATACAATACATATGTTATTTTAAAACTCCAACATATAAATATACATAAGATTATAAATATCATTTTTTTTTCCTATATATGTTTACTAAGGACTCATTTATTTTATATTAAAAGTATGACAAATGTGGACACGAATTTGAATATTAAATACAGCTAAATTATTGAAAACGGGAATATAATTATCAAATTTTAAGTACGAGCTAATATTGTGACTTTAAGGTAATTATATAATTATATACTTATGCACGAGTTTTTCATTATCCATTACTATCCATTAGAATATTATATAATCAAATTTTGTAAAAAAAAATTGTTAGACAACTCATGTAATTTTTATTTATTTATATAAGGATATGTAGAAAAACATTATTAAAAAACTTTAAGGAGTATATTTTAACTTCATTAACATTTATTATGTGCAACTAAACTTGCATCTTGTGTACATCATAATATCAATAGTCAAATTTAAATATCAACATCTATATCAGCTAAATATAGTTGAATCTTGAGTTATCTAACAAATTTTTTACAAAATTTGATTATATAAAATTATAATGGATAGTAATGAATAATGAAAAACTCGTGCATAAGTATATAATTATATGTAATTACCTTTAAAGACACAATATTCAGTATTGATATAATATATATTTTTTTTTGTCAAAATCCTGTGCATACGCCGGTATTATAACTAGTAAAACAATGAAAGGAAAAACTATATTTTGTGTGTGGCATCACATTGATCATCCATCTGACAATTAGTACACACGTTTGGATTTTTTTTTTCCTTTTTACTTTATTTTAGAGTTAATGTCATAAATGGTTCTTGAGTTTATCGGGTTTAACGAATTAAGTCTTCTTATTTTTTTTAACAGGTTTGGTTCCTGTGGTTGCGACCTGTAATAGGTTTGGTCCTTTGACCAATTTATCCGTTTGTTTGACAGTCAAATTTACAGAAATGACATAAATGCCCTTTAAAATAAGGTCCATGTGGTTTGTGGGGTATAACAAATTTAGTCCCTATTTTTTTATTGCGTTCCATTTGTTTTCACACGTTTTTAACCGTTTTGGTCCGCTCTTTTTACGCTTTTGTCCGCTTTTCTTACGATTTTACACGTTCTTATATCGCTTTTGAACTTTTTAACGTTGTGCACGCTTTTATACGCTTTCATCCGCTTTATATTTTCATCCATTTTTATACGTTTTCACCCATTTTATACATTTTCGCTTCGCTTTTATATGATTTCGCTCGCTTTTGCGCTTTGCGCTCGTTTTATAATGCTACCGCTTATATGTTTTCGTCTATTTGCTTTACGCCATCCGCTTTATATGTTTCGTCCGTTTTATATGCCATGTTCGCATGTTTTCATCCGTTTTTACGTTTATTCGCTTTTATACGCTGGATCCGTTTCTTATGTATTTGTTCGTTCGCACGTTTCGATCGTTTTTATATTTTCATCCGCTTCTATATGTTTTCGTCGTTTTCTGGCGTTTTCGCTGTTCACACGTTTTCTTCCGTTTATACGCGTTTTCACCCGCTTTTATATGTTGTCAGCTTTCTTATGTTTTCGTCCGTGCACGCAGTTTACATCTGTCGCGACGTTTCACATGTGACGGGAAAAAAATTGAAAAGAAATATTTCAGAAAAAGATTTAAAAAAAAAACGTTTTCTGACATAAAAAGTTTTCAAAAAATATTGAAAAAGAATTTCGAAAAAAAATTTGAAAAAGAATTTTCCAAAAAGAATATTTGGAATACAAAATTAGGAGAAAACAAAATTTATTTCAAAAAAAAATTTCGTAAATTCTTTTTCAAAAAAAAATTCCTAATTTTTTATTCCAAATTTGGAATAAAAAATTTTATTCGAAAAAAAAATCCTAATTTTTTATTCCAAATTCTTTTTTGAAAATTTTTTCACTTTTTTTTTCCAATTTTTTCTTCAAAAATCTTTTTCAATTTTTATTTTAATTTTTATATCAAAAAACTTTTTTTTTGAACTTTTTCTTAAATAATTCTTATAGAAAATTTATTTTTCGTCACATCTGAAAAAACATGACGAAAATGTGCGAACACGGACGAAAACGTAAGAAAAGATAAAAAAAACGGACGAGAACATATAAAAACGAGCGAAAACGTATAATGACGGATGAAGACATGCGAACACAGACGAAAACGTAAGAAAAACATAAAAAACGGGCAAAAACGTATAAAAACGGACGAAAACGTGCGAACACGGACGAAAACATGTAAAAACGGGCGAAAACGTATAAAAACGGATGAAAATGTATAAAAACGGATGAAACGGATAAAAACTTGTGAAAACGTATAAAACGGATGAAAACACGTATTAACGTAAGAAAAACGGACAAAAATGTAAAAGAACGGACCAAACGGTTAAAAACGTATGAAAAAGAACGAACGTAATAAAAAAAAATATGGACTAAATTTGTTATACCCCACAAACTACAGGGACCTTATTTTTAAGGGTATTTATGTCATTTTTGTAAATTTAACGGTCAGTCAAACGGAAAAATTGGTTAAGGGACCAAACCCGTTACGGGTCGCAACGACAGGGACCAAACCCGTTAAATAAAATAAATGAACTAAATCCGTTAAACTCGACAGACCACAAGGACCATTTATGAAATTAACTCTTTGTTTTATTATTTTCACTCGTTTGGAAACTTAGTTGATGAAATTTCCTACATGCAGTTACATTTTTTGTTGTTTTTTGTTTTGTTTTAGTATATCAAGTTGACGAAATTAACTCTTTTTTTTTCATTTTTTTATAGCTAGTTGATTAATATAGTTAGTTTAGTGGAATATTATGTATAAACTAGTTGTTAGATGATAAAACTTAAAACACGAAGTTTTAAAAATGCGTAAAACGTAAAACTAGAAAACGTGAAAATTCAAAACTTATAAAAATGTCATAATTTATCAAAAATAATTAATTTTGTTATTTTTAATGTTATATGGGCATAACAGAAGGTATAAATGACGCTAGACTAAAAACGTAGTTCGTAGGACGCAGACACAAGTTCTTAATAAATTCGACGTAAACTATAAGAATCACCCGAAAAGTATAAAACTCACTTATCAACATGAAAATAGGTTAAAATGCATACAAATGTGTGGAATGAACATAGTCTAGGGTTGGGTTGATTAAACTTATCAAATTTCTCATTTCAATTAAATTTACTTGAAATTTAAATGACGCAATTAATCAAATAATGACATCATAACTTGAGAATGGTTACAAAATCATACTTAAATACTTTAACTCCATCAAATGGATCGAATCTAAGTATGGTCAACAACAACCAAAAGATGAAGTTGTAGTAAGAAAGCTTTATTATGAATGGTTCCAGCTGTGACAACAAGAACTTTGAAAATGGAAGTTTAGTAGTAAATGAACCCAATGGATTGTTCACAAGAGAATGGTAACTTGGAACATGCTTTTGCGCTTAAATGCATGAGTTTTGAAGAATTTCTTGATGGCAAGCATGGCGATCACAAATTAATAGATGAAGAGAAGAAAAAAAGAATATGTGTTGATGAAATTGTATCTCGTGATTATGAAGAATCAAAAGAGCCATGACGAGCACGAAAGACATATACACACTAGTGTGTTTTCCGAACACGTACCGGATGAAGATAGTATATATTTTGATCAACCAACATTCGAACAATGCGTTGCTGAAATCTTCGATGACTTGGAACTAAAAGTTTTGGACGGATTAAGAGACTATTGGGAAAAGAATGTCATGAAATAAAAGGTAAATGATTGTCGAGAAGATCCTGATGATGAAACAGAGACAAAGAGCATTAATTACATGATTTGTGACCTGCAAGATGAAAGAGAGCCATTTTCAAGTAGAACGCATTGACCTAGCTCTTTACATTGCCACTTACTTTCCTCACTTGCCAAACAATGAGCAAGACACTAGTAAATCGGAATTAGACGGGACGAGAAGAATTGACATGGCTTTACAAAGTGGATTTAGAAATCATTTGATGGTCATAGGAGTATAAAACAAGGTACTAATAACACCCTTTTTAGTCAATGGGTCAAACAAAATCGGATTTTTTCAAGGAAGCATTGCTACGGAAACCTTGTATTTTCCTTCCGTAACTTTGTCTAACTACATGTAATTAGTTTTTTCCTTTCATGTAAAATAAATCATTAAACAACTATTTTAATAACATCTGTTATGTGTACTCATTTTATTATGTTCATATTAGAAGTTTAAAATGAGTCTCAATGGAGCACATTATCAAGAAAAGATGGAGATCTATGCAAAGCGGATAGTGGTGCCATATACACTATCCTTAAATCCAAGAAATATTCTTCTAAATCAAAACTAACAAAGAGAACAAGTGATACGATTTCAGTTCCTACAAACTAGATAGACAGAGTGGGAAAAGCTAATTTAGTGTTACCAAATGGTACACAACTCTTGATAGAGACCGATCACGCTTTATTTTCCCCAAAATTCAAAAGAAACTTGGAAAGTTTCAGAAACATATATCATAATGAATATGATACTCGGTCAAGGACTATTGAAAACGAGAAGTATTTGCATATGATAAATGAGAATCGCGTATTGAAAAAACTGCCAATGTTTCATTCAGGTTTGCATAATTTACTTATTAATGTGCCTCAAGCACATATGTGATAGGGGTAATCTTGTTATTAATAAAAAAAAAGTATTAGTTTTAGCTATATGCCACAAAATGAGTTAAGGTGGAAATAAGTGGTATCTTGGGACCCCTAACCATATTAATTTATATGTGTTAAATAAGCCTAAACAAATGTTTGGCTAAGCTTATATGAGTGAGTTTATACAAGATGTTCTTGATAAGCCCTAAATGTGTGGCTTTTTACGCAGTTTGGACTTATATAACATGCTCAATTACTAATTACAATTTTAATCTTAATTATACCTAATCTAACATATTTTTCAACACATGTCATTTTTGGTCATTTACCAATAAAATCTAAACCAAGCTTTTTGGCTTATTAAACATAAAGTTATGATCAAATGAGAAGATATTTAAAATGCAAATAATGAGAAATTACTATAATCACACATTAGAGATGAATCGACTTGATTTAGATGCATCTATAGTATTTTAGATGCATCATAATATATTTTTTAGCTCAAAACTAGAAGCATATACTTAGATGTTTTTATCAAGTTGAGTAATCCTGCTTATATTTTGTCCTTTATGTGTCAAATATGTTGCTAAGACTAATTTGTATCGCTTTTACTTCAAAATCACTTTTGAAACAAATTGTGACACATCTAATTTAAGTCATTGTATATCAAATGTATAATTAAATCTGTTTTTCTCATTTTAAAGTTTCTTCTCACTAAATCTTTACCTAATAAACATAAACTAATCCAAACAGTCAACATAAACTTAGGTGCGTTTTGGTATCCCACTATGGGAATGAGACTATCACTATGAAAGTGATTAAAAGTGTTTGTTTAAGATGAGAGGGCCCACTACTATGGTAATGAATGATATATATAATTCATACTTTATATAAGAGCCTGTTTGTTAAAAAAATAAAATAAAAAAATAAATAAATAAATAAAAAATAAAAAAAAATTTAAGTTGAGTCCCATAGCCTTATGGTATACACGTTAGTGTACTTTTTCTAAATGAAGCATTCAAAATCTTTTATATAATAAAAGAATTACATCATTTTGGGATGGTTTTGCAAAGGAAATGATTTTGTACACTCAAAAATTGATTGATTGACACTCAAAACTATGTACAGCATGTAACTTGTAATATATATTGTGCTTTAACAAGTTGCACATTAGAGTGTGCAAATCAAAACACAATGTGTACAAATCATCTCCCTTTTGCAAAACCCTCATTGAAAAAAATTGGACCAATAAGAGGGAGAGGTTGATTTGCCACGCAGCAAAATGTGTGATTTGTATTAATAAAGTCAAAATTAAATTGATTTTGGTCAACCTTTAATTAATTTCGGAGAAATTTGGTTGAAAAGAAAAACACAAAAAAACATAGGTGTCAAATTTGTGAAAACAAAAACTTAAAAAAAGAGAGGGGTAATTAATAAAACTTTAGTGGTTAAAATTTTAAAAATTCTAGTTGTGTAATATTATAAGTTTTCATGTTTTTAATATCTTTGGAAATTAAACAAATACTCCCTTATACTTTATACCCCTATACTTTATAACTTAAAAATACAATATATATGTTATTTTAAAACTCCAACATATAAATATACATAAGATTATAAATATCATTTTTTTACTATATATGTTTACTAAAGACTCATTTATTTTATATTAAAAGTATGACAAATGTGGACACAAATTTGAATATTAAATACACTAAATTATTGAAAACGGGAATATAATTATCAAATTTTAAGTACGAGCTAATATTGTGACTTTAAAGGTAATTACATATAATTATATACTTATGCACTCGAGTTTTCATTATCCATTACTATCCATTAGAATATTATATAATCAAATTTTGTAAAAAAAAATTGTTAGACAACTCATGTAATTTTTATTTATTTATATAAGGATATGTAGAAAAACATTATTAAAAAACTTTAAGGAGTATATTTTAACTTCATTAACATTTATTATGTGCAACTAAACTTGCATCTTGTGTACATCATAATATCAATAGTCAAATTTAAATAGTAATATCAACATCTATATCAGCTAAATATAGTTGAATCTTGAGTTATCTAACAAATGTTTTTACAAAATTTGATTATATAAAATTATAATGGATAGTAATGAATAATGAAAAACTGCGGCATAAGTATATAATTATATGTAATTACCTTTTAAAGACAATAATATTCAATTGATATAAAATAATTTTTTGTCAAAATCCCTGGTATGCTATGTATTATAATGTAAAACAATAAAAGGAAAAACTATATTTTGTGTGTGGCATCACATTGATCATCCATCTGACAATTAGTACACACGTTTGGATTTTTTTTCCTTTTTACTTTATTTTAGAGTTAATGTCATAAATGGTTCTTGGGTTTATCGGGTTTAACGAATTAAGTCTTCTTATTTTTTTTAACGTTTGTTTCCCCGGTTGCGACTGTAATAGGTTTGGTCCTTTGACCAATTTATCCGCTTTGTTTGACAAATAAATTACTGAATGACATAAATGCCCTTTAAAATAAGGTCCATGTGGTTTGTGGGGTATAACAAATTTAGTCCCTATTTTTTATTATGCTCCATTTGTTTTCACACGTTTTAACCGCTTTTGGTCCGCTTCTTTTACGCTTTTGTCCGCTTTTCTTACGATTTTACACGTTCTTATACGCTTTTGAACTTTTTTACGCTTTTGCACGCTTTTATACGTTTTCATCCGCTTTTATATCGTTTCATCCAATTTTATACACGTTTTCACCCATTTTATACATTTTCGCCCGCTTTTATATATGTTTTCTACTGTTTTCAATGCGTTATGCGTCTGCTTTTATATGCTACCCTTTTATATGTTTTCGTATTTGCTTACGCTATCCGTTTTATATGTTTTCGCCCGTTTTATATGTTTTCGTCAATGTTCGCATGTTTTCATCCGCTTTTTACGTTTTATTCGTTTTATACACGTTTTCGTCCGTTTCTTATGTATTTGTTCGGTTCGCGACGCTTTTCGATGTTTTTATCACGCTTTCATCCGTTTCTATATGTTTTCGCATTTTTTGCTTTCATGGTTCACACGTTTTCTTCCGTTTATATGCGTTTTCACCCGTTTTTATATGTTTTTGTCGCTTTATGTTTTCGCCCGCGGTAATTGGTTTACATCTGTTTCGCACGCTTTTCACATGTGACGGAAAAATTGAAAGAAATATTTGAGAAAAAAAGATTTAAAAAAGCGTTTCGACATAAAAGTTTTCAAAAATATTGAAAAAAATTTGAAAAAAATTTGAAAAAGAATTTTCCAAAAACAAAATTTGGAATACAAAATTAGGAAAAAACTTTCGTAAATTCTTTTTCAAAAAAAAATTCCTAATTTTTTATTCCAAATTTGGAATAAAAATTTTATTCAAAATCTAATTTTTATTCCAAATTCTTTTTTTTGAAAATTCTTTCACTTTTTTTTTCCAATTTTTCTTCAAAATCTTTTCAATTTTATTTTAATTTTATATCAAAAACTTTTTTTTTGAACTTTTTCTGAAATATTTCTTTTAGAAAATTTATTTTTCGTCACATGTGAAACATGATGACGAAAATGTGCGAACGGACGGCGTAAGAAAAGATAAAAACGGACGAGAACATATAAAAACGGCGTGATAATGTGGATGAAGACATGCGAACACGCAGAAAACGTAAGAAAAACATAAAAACGGGCAAAACGTATAAAACGGACGGCGATGCGAACCGCGGACGAAACATGTAAAAAGCGAAAACGTATAAAAACGGATGAAAATGTATAAAAACGGATGAAACGGATAAAAACTTGTGAAAACGTATAAAACGGATGAAAACACGTATTAACGTAAGAAAAACGGACAAAAATGTAAAAGAACGGACCAAACGGTTAAAAACGTATGAAAAAGAACGAACGTAATAAAAAAAAATATGGACTAAATTTGTTATACCCCACAAACTACAGGGACCTTATTTTTAAGGGTATTTATGTCATTTTTGTAAATTTAACGGTCAGTCAAACGGAAAAATTGGTTAAGGGACCAAACCCGTTACGGTGCACGACAACCAGGGACCAAACCCGTTAAATAAAATAAATGAACTAAACTGTTAAACTCGACCGAGGCACAAGGACCATTTATGAAATTAACTCTTTGTTTTATTATTTTCACTCGTTTGGAAACTTAGTTGATGAAATTTCCTACATGCAGTTACATTTTTGTTGTTTTTGTTTTGTTTTAGTATATCAAGTTGACGAAATTAACTCTTTTTTTTTCATTTTTTTATAGCTAGTTGATTAATATAGTTAGTTTAGTGGAATATTATGTATAAACTAGTTGTTAGATGATAAAACTTAAAACACGAAGTTTTAAAAATGCGTAAAACGTAAAACTAGAAAACGTGAAAATTCAAAACTTATAAAAATGTCATAATTTATCAAAAATAATTAATTTTGTTATTTTTAATGTTATATGGGCATAACAGAAGGTATAAATGACGTTTAGACTAAAAACGTAGTTCGTAGACGCGTTTGGTGACACAAGTTCTTAATAAATTCGACGTAAACTATAAGAATCACCCGAAAAGTATAAAACTCACTTATCAACATGAAAATAGGTTAAAATGCATACAAATGTGTGGAATGAACATAGTCTAGGGTTGGGTTGATTAAACTTATCAAATTTCTCATTTCAATTAAATTTACTTGAAATTTAAATGACGCAATTAATCAAATAATGACATCATAACTTGAGAATGGTTACAAAATCATACTTAAATACTTTAACTCCATCAAATGGATCGAATCTAAGTATGGTCAACAACAACCAAAAGATGAAGTTGTAGTAAGAAAGCTTTATTATGAATGGTTCCAGTTTTGTGACAACAGTAACTTTGAAAATGGAAGTTTAGTAGTAAATGAACCCAATGGATTGTTCACAAGAGAATGGTAACTTGGAACATGCTTTTGCGCTTAAATGCATGAGTTTTGAAGAATTTCTTGATGGCAAGCATGGCGATCACAAATTAATAGATGAAGAGAAGAAAAAAAGAATATGTGTTGATGAAATTGTATCTCGTGATTATGAAGAATCAAAAGAGCCATGACGAGCACGAAAGACATATACACACTAGTGTGTTTTCCGAACACGTACCGGATGAAGATAGTATATATTTTGATCAACCAACATTCGAACAATGCGTTCTTTGAAATCTTCGATGACCATCATGAATTGGAACTAAAAGTTTTGGACGGATTAAGAGACTATTGGGAAAATAATGTCATGAAATACAAGGTAAATGATTGTCGAGAAGATCCTGATGATGAAACAGAGACAAAGAGCATTAATTACATGATTTGTGACCTGCAAGATGAAAGAGATCCATCTCCTTCGCAGGAACGCATTGACCTAGCTCTTTACATTGCCACTTACTTTCCTCACTTGCCAAACAATGAGCAAGACACTAGTAAATCGGAATTAGACGGGACGAGAAGAATTGACATGGCTTTACAAAGTGGATTTAGAAATCATTTGATGGTCATAGGAGTATAAAACAAGGTACTAATAACACCCTTTTTAGTCAATGGGTCAAACAAAATCGGATTTTTTCAAGGAAGCATTGCTACGGAAACCTTGTATTTTCCTTCCGTAACTTTGTCTAACTACGTGTAATTAGTTTTTTCCTTTCATGTAAAATAAATCATTAAACAACTATTTTAATAACATCTGTTATGTGTACTCATTTTATTATGTTCATATTAGAAGTTTAAAATGAGTCTCAATGGAGCACATTATCAAGAAAATGATGGAGATCTATGCATAGCGGATAGTGGTGCCATACACACTATCCTTAAATCCAAGAAATATTTTTTAAATCAAAACTAACAAAGAGAACCATTGATACGATTTCAGTTCCTACAAACTAGATAGACAGTGGGGAAAAGCTAATTTAGTGTTACCAAATGGTACACAACTCTTGATAGAGACCGAATAATGCTTTATTTTCCCAAATTCAAAAAAAGAAACTTGGAAAGTTTGAAACATATCATAATGAATATGATACTCTCAAGGACTATTGAAAACGAGAAGTATTTGCATATGATAAATGAGAATCGTGTATTGAAAAAACTGCCAATGCTTCATTCAGGTTTGCATAATTTACTTATTAATGTGCCTCAAGCACATATATATGTGATAAGGGTAATCTTGTTATTAAGAAAAAAAAATATTAGTTTTAGCAATATGCCACAAAATGAGCTAAGGTGAAAATAAGTGGTATATTGGGAACCCTAACCATATTAGCTTATATGTGTTAAATAAACCTAAACAAATGTTTGGCTAAGCATATAAGTGAGTTTATACAAGATGTTCTTGATAAGCCCTAAATGTGTGGCTTAGTTTGGACTTATATAACATGCTCAATTACTAATTACAATTTTAATCTTAATTATACCTAATCTAACATATTTTTCAACACATGTCATTTTTGGTCATTTACCAATAAAATCTAAACCAAGCTTTTTGGCTTATTAAACATAGAGTTTTGATCAAACGAGAAGAAATTTAAAATGCAAATAATGAGAAATTACTATAATCACACATTAGAGATGAATCGACTTGATTTAGATGCATCTATAGTATTTTAGATGCACCATAATATATTTTTTAGCTCAAAACTAGAAGCATATACTTAGATGTGTTTTATCAAGTTAGGCGAATCCTGTTTATATTTTGTCCTTTGCGTGTCAAATATGTTGCTAGTACTAATTTGTATCGTTTTTACTTCAAAATCACTTTTGAAACAAATTGTGACACATCTAATTTAAGTCATTGTATATCAAATGTATAATTAAATTCGTTTTTCTCATTTTAAAGTTTCTTCTCACTAAATCTTTACCTAATAAACATAAACTAATCCAAACAGTCAACATAAACTTAGGTGCGTTTTGGTATCCCACTATGGGAATGAGACTATCACTATGAAAGTGATTAAAAGTGTTTGTTTAAGATGAGAGGGCCCACTACTATGGTAATGAATGATATATATAATTCATACTTTATATAAGAGCCTGTTTGTTAAAAAAATAAAATAAAAAAATAAATAAATAAATAAAAAATAAAAAAAAATTTAAGTTGAGTCCCATAGCCTTATGGTATACACGTTAGTGTACTTTTTCTAAATGAAGCATTCAAAATCTTTTATATAATAAAAGAATTACATCATTTTGGAGTGGTTTTGCAAAGGGAAATGATTTGTACACTCAAAAAATTGATTGAGACACTCAAAACTATGCATTAAACAGTTGTACTGTATATATATTGTGCTTTAACAGGTTGCACATTAGAGTGTGCAAATCAAAAATATTAAATCTCATCACATTGAAAATTGGACCAATAAGAGAGAGTTGATTTGCCACGTAAGCAAAATTGTGTGATGTGATTGGTTAATAAAAGTCAAAATTAAATTGATTTTGGTCAACCTTTAATTAATTTGATGGAGAAATTTGGTTGAAAAGAAAAACACAAAAAAACATAGGTGTCAAATTTGTGAAAACAAAAACTTAAAAAAAGAAGGGTAATTAATAAAACTTTAGTGGTTAAAATTTTAAAAATTCTATAGAGTTAAGTGTAATATTATAAGTTTTCATGTTTTTTAATATCTTTGGAAATTAAACAAATACTCCCTTATACTTTATACCCCCTATACTTTATAACTTAAAAATACAATATATATGTTATTTTAAAACTCCAACATATAAATATACATAAGATTATAAATATCATTTTTTTTACTATATATGTTTACTAAAGACTCATTTATTTTATATTAAAAGTATGACAAATGTGGACACGAATTTGAATATTAAATACAGCTAAATTATTGAAAACGGGAATATAATTATCAAATTTTAAGTACGAGCTAATATTGTGACTTTAAAGGTAATTACATATAATTATATACTTATGCACGAGTTTTTCATTATCCATTACTATCCATTAGAATATTATATAATCAAATTTTGTAAAAAAAAATTGTTAGACAACTCATGTAATTTTTATTTATTTATATAAGGATATGTAGAAAAACATTATTAAAAAACTTTAAGGAGTATATTTTAACTTCATTAACATTTATTATGTGCAACTAAACAAATGCTCTTGTGCATATAATATCAATAGTCAAATTTAAATAGTAATATCAACATCTATATCAGCTAAATATAGTTGAATCTTGAGTTATCTAACAAATTTTTTTTACAAAATTTGATTATATAAAATTATAATGGATAGTAATGAATAATGAAAAACTCGTGCATAAGTATATAATTATATGTAATTACCTTTAAAGACACAATATTCAAGATATAAATAATTTTTTTGTCAAAATCCACGTGCGTCTGCGCGGTATTATAACTAGTAAAACAATAAAAGGAAAAACTATATTTTGTGTGCGGCATCACATTGATCATCCATCTGACAATTAGTACACACGTTTGGATTTTTTTTTCCTTTTTACTTTATTTTAGAGTTAATGTCATAAATGGTTCTTGGGTTTATCGGGTTTAACGAATTAAGTCTTCTTATTTTTTTTAACAGGTTTGGTTCCTGTGGTTGCGACCTGTAATAGGTTTGGTCCTTTGACCAATTTATCCGTTTGTTTGACAGTCAAATTTACAGAAATGACATAAATGCCCTTTAAAATAAGGTCCATGTGGTTTGTGGGGTATAACAAATTTAGTCCCTATTTTTTTATTGCGTTCCATTTGTTTTCACACGTTTTTAACCGTTTTGGTCCGTTCTTTTACGTTTTTGTCCGTTTTTCTTACGATTTTACACGTTCTTATACGTTTTTGAACTTTTTTTTTACGTTTTTGCACGTTTTTATACGTTTTCATCCGTTTTTATACGTTTTCATCCAATTTTATACGTTTTCACCCATTTTATACATTTTCGCCCGTTTTTATATGTTTTCGCCTGTTTTCTTGCGTTTGCGTCTGTTTTTATACGTTTTCGCCCGCTTTTATATGTTTTCGTCTATTTGCTTACGTTTTCGTCCGTTTTATATGTTTTCGTCCGTTTTTATATGTTTTCGTCAATGTTCGCATGTTTTCATCCGTTTTTTACGTTTTTATTCGTTTTTATACGTTTTCGTCCGTTTCTTATGTATTTGTTCGTGTTCGCACGTTTTCGACTGTTTTTATACGTTTTCATCCGTTTCTATATGTTTTCGTCTGTTTTCTTGCGTTTTCGTTCGTGTTCACACGTTTTCTTCCGTTTATATGCGTTTTCACCCGTTTTTATATGTTTTTGTCAGCTTTCTTATGTTTTCGTCCGTGTACGCAGGTTTACATCTGTTTTCGCACGTTTTTCACATGTGACGGGAAAAAAATTGAAAAGAAATATTTCAGAAAAAGATTTAAAAAAAAAACGTTTTCTGACATAAAAAGTTTTCAAAAAATATTGAAAAAGAATTTCGAAAAAAAATTTGAAAAAGAATTTTCCAAAAAGAATATTTGGAATACAAAATTAGGAGAAAACAAAATTTATTTCAAAAAAAAATTTCGTAAATTCTTTTTCAAAAAAAAATTCCTAATTTTTTATTCCAAATTTGGAATAAAAAATTTTATTCGAAAAAAAAATCCTAATTTTTTATTCCAAATTCTTTTTTTTGAAAATTCTTTTTCACTTTTTTTTTCCAATTTTTTCTTCAAAAATCTTTTTCAATTTTTATTTTAATTTTTATATCAAAAAACTTTTTTTTTGAACTTTTTCTTAAATAATTCTTATAGAAAATTTATTTTTCGTCACATCTGAAAAAACATGACGAAAATGTGCTGAAACTGGAAAACGTAAGAAAAGATAAAAAAAACGGACGAGAACATATAAAAACGAGCGAAAACGTATAATGACGGATGAAGACATGCGAACACAGACGAAAACGTAAGAAAAACATAAAAAACGGGCAAAAACGTATAAAAACGGACGAAAACGTGCGAACACGGACGAAAACATGTAAAAACGGGCGAAAACGTATAAAAACGGATGAAAATGTATAAAAACGGATGAAACGGATAAAAACTTGTGAAAACGTATAAAACGGATGAAAACACGTATTAACGTAAGAAAAACGGACAAAAATGTAAAAGAACGGACCAAACGGTTAAAAACGTATGAAAAAGAACGAACGTAATAAAAAAAAATATGGACTAAATTTGTTATACCCCACAAACTACAGGGACCTTATTTTTAAGGGTATTTATGTCATTTTTGTAAATTTAACGGTCAGTCAAACGGAAAAATTGGTTAAGGGACCAAACCCGTTACGGGTCGCAACGACAGGGACCAAACCCGTTAAATAAAATAAATGAACTAAATCCGTTAAACTCGACAGACCACAAGGACCATTTATGAAATTAACTCTTTGTTTTATTATTTTCACTCGTTTGGAAACTTAGTTGATGAAATTTCCTACATGCAGTTACATTTTTTGTTGTTTTTTGTTTTGTTTTAGTATATCAAGTTGACGAAATTAACTCTTTTTTTTTTCATTTTTTTATAGCTAGTTGATTAATATAGTTAGTTTAGTGGAATATTATGTATAAACTAGTTGTTAGATGATAAAACTTAAAACACGAAGTTTTAAAAATGCGTAAAACGTAAAACTAGAAAACGTGAAAATTCAAAACTTATAAAAATGTCATAATTTATCAAAAATAATTAATTTTGTTATTTTTAATGTTATATGGGCATAACAGAAGGTATAAATGACGTTTAGACTAAAAACGTAGTTCGTAGACGCGTTTGGTGACACAAGTTCTTAATAAATTCGACGTAAACTATAAGAATCACCCGAAAAGTATAAAACTCACTTATCAACATGAAAATAGGTTAAAATGCATACAAATGTGTGGAATGAACATAGTCTAGGGTTGGGTTGATTAAACTTATCAAATTTCTCATTTCAATTAAATTTACTTGAAATTTAAATGACGCAATTAATCAAATAATGACATCATAACTTGAGAATGGTTACAAAATCATACTTAAATACTTTAACTCCATCAAATGGATCGAATCTAAGTATGGTCAACAACAACCAAAAGATGAAGTTGTAGTAAGAAAGCTTTATTATGAATGGTTCCAGTTTTGTGACAACAGTAACTTTGAAAATGGAAGTTTAGTAGTAAATGAACCCAATGGATTGTTCACAAGAGAATGGTAACTTGGAACATGCTTTTGCGCTTAAATGCATGAGTTTTGAAGAATTTCTTGATGGCAAGCATGGCGACCACAAATTAATAGATGAAGAGAAGAAAAAAAGAGTATGCGTTGATGAAATTGTATCTCGTGATTATGAAGAATCAAAAGAGCCATGACGAGCACGAAAGACATATACACACTAGTGTGTTTTTCTAACATCTTGGGATGAAGATAGTATATATTTTGATCAACCAACATTGAACAATGCGTTCTTTGAAATCTTCGATGACCATCATGAATTGGAACTAAAAGTTTTGGACGGATTAAGAGACTATTGGGAAAAGAATGTCATGAAATAAAAGGTAAATGATTGTCGAGAAGATCCTGATGATGAAACAGAGACAAAGAGCATTAATTACATGATTTGTGACTGAAGATGAAAGAGAGCCATTTCTTTCGCAGGAACGCATTGACCTAGCTCTTTACATTGCCACTTACTTTCCTCACTTGCCAAACAATGAGCAAGACACTAGTAAATAGGAATTAGACGGGATGAGAAGAATTGACATGGCTTTACAAAGTGGATTGAGAAATCATTTGATGGTCATAGGAGTATAAAACAAGGTACTAATAACACCCTTTTTAGTCAATGGGTCAAACAAAATCGGATTTTTTCAAGGAAGCATTGCTACGGAAACCTTGTATTTTCCTTCCGTAACTTTGTCTAACTACGTGTAATTAGTTTTTTCCTTTCATGTAAAATAAATCATTAAACAACTATTTTAATAACATCTGTTATGTGTACTCATTTTATTATGTTCATATTAGAAGTTTAAAATGAGTCTCAATGGAGCACATTATCAAGAAAATGATGGAGATCTATGCATAGCGGATAGTGGTGCCATACACACTATCCTTAAATCCAAGAAATATTTTTCTGAATCAAAACTAACAAAGAGAACAAGTGATACGATTTCAGTTCCTACAAACTAGATAGACAGAGTGGGAAAAGCTAATTTAGTGTTACCAAATGGTACACAACTCTTGATAGAGATAAGAGACTGCTTTATTTTCCCCAAAATTCAAAAGAAACTTGGAAAGTTTCAGAAACACATATCATAATGAATATGATACTCAGTCAAGGACTATTGAAAACGAGAAGTATTTGCATATGATAAATGAGAATCGTGTATTGAAAAAACTGCCAATGCTTCATTCAGGTTTGCATAATTTACTTATTAATGTGCCTCAAGCACATATATATGTGATAAGGGTAATCTTGTTATTAAGAAAAAAAAAGTATTAGTTTTAGCAATATGCCACAAAATGAGTTAAGGTGGAAATAAGTGGTATCTTGGGACCCCTAACCATATTAATTTATATGTGTTAAATAAGCCTAAACAAATGTTTGGCTAAGCTTATATGAGTGAGTTTATACAAGATGTTCTTGATAAGCCCTAAATGTGTGGCTTTTTACGCAGTTTGGACTTATATAACATGCTCAATTACTAATTACAATTTTAATCTTAATTATACCTAATCTAACATATTTTTCAACACATGTCATTTTTGGTCATTTACCAATAAAATCTAAACCAAGCTTTTTGGCTTATTAAACATAGAGTTTTGATCAAACGAGAAGAAATTTAAAATGCAAATAATGAGAAATTACTATAATCACAAATTAGAGATGAATCGACTTGATTTAGATGCATCTATAATATTTTAGATGCACCATAATATATTTTTTAGCTCAAAACTAGAAGCATATACTTAGATGTGTTTTATCAAGTTAGGCGAATCCTATTTATATTTTGTCCTTTGCGTGTCAAATATGTTGCTAGTACTAATTTGTATCGTTTTTACTTCAAAATCACTTTTGAAACAAATTGTGATGCATCTAATTTAAGTCATTGTATATCAAATGTATAATTAAATTCGTTTTTCTCATTTTAAAGTTTCTTCTCACTAAATCTTTACCTAATAAACATAAACTAATCCAAACAGTCAACATAAACTTAGGTGCGTTTTGGTATCCCACTATGGGAATGAGACTATCACTATGAAAGTGATTAAAAGTGTTTGTTTAAGATGAGAGGGCCCACTACTATGGTAATGAATGATATATATAATTCATACTTTATATAAGAGCCTGTTTGTTAAAAAAATAAAATAAAAAAATAAATAAATAAATAAAAAATAAAAAAAAATTTAAGTTGAGTCCCATAGCCTTATGGTATACACGTTAGTGTACTTTTTCTAAATGAAGCATTCAAAATCTTTTATATAATAAAAGAATTACATCATTTTGGAGTGGTTTTGCAAAGGGAAATGATTTGTACACTCAAAAAATTGATTGAGACACTCAAAACTATGCATTAAACAGTTGTACTGTATATATATTGTGCTTTAACAGGTTGCACATTAGAGTGTGCAAATCAAAACACAATGTGTACAAATCATCTCCCTTTTGCAAAACCCTTCTCATTGAAAAAAAATTGGACCAATAAGAGGGAGAGGTTGATTTGCCACGTAAGCAAAATTGTGTGATGTGATTGGTTAATAAAAGTCAAAATTAAATTGATTTTGGTCAACCTTTAATTAATTTGGTGGAGAAATTTGGTTGAAAAGAAAAACACAAAAAAACATAGGTGTCAAATTTGTGAAAACAAAAACTTAAAAAAAGAAGGGTAATTAATAAAACTTTAGTGGTTAAAATTTTAAAAATTCTATAGAGTTAAGTGTAATATTATAAGTTTTCATGTTTTTTAATATCTTTGGAAATTAAACAAATACTTTATACTTTTTACCCTATACTTTATAACTTAAAAATACAATATATATATGTTATTTTGAAACTCCAACATATAAATATACATAAGATTATAAATATCATTTTTTTTACTATATATGTTTACTAAAGACTCATTTATTTTATATTAAAAGTATGACAAATGTGGACACGAATTTGAATATTAAATACAGCTAAATTATTGAAAACGGGAATATAATTATCAAATTTTAAGTACGAGCTAATATTGTGACTTTAAAGGTAATTACATATAATTATATACTTATGCACGAGTTTTTCATTATCCATTACTATCCATTAGAATATTATATAATCAAATTTTGTAAAAAAAAATTGTTAGACAACTCATGTAATTTTTATTTATTTATATAAGGATATGTAGAAAAACATTATTAAAAAACTTTAAGGAGTATATTTTAACTTCATTAACATTTATTATGTGCAACTAAACTTGCATCTTGTGTACATCATAATATCAATAGTCAAATTTAAATAGTAATATCAACATCTATATCAGCTAAATATAGTTGAATCTTGAGTTATCTAACAAATGTTTTTTACAAAATTTGATTATATAAAATTATAATGGATAGTAATGAATAATGAAAAACTCGTGCATAAGTATATAATTATATGTAATTACCTTTAAAGACACAATATTCAGTATTGATATAAAATAATTTTTTTTTGTCAAAATCCTGTGCATGCGCAGGTATTATAACTAGTAAAACAATAAAAGGAAAAACTATATTTTGTGTGCGGCATCACATTGATCATCCATCTGACAATTAGTACACACGTTTGGATTTTTTTTCCTTTTTACTTTATTTTAGAGTTAATGTCATAAATGGTTCTTGAGTTTATCGGGTTTAACGAATTAAGTCTTCTTATTTTTTTTAACAGGTTTGGTTCCTGTGGTTGCGACCTGTAATAGGTTTGGTCCTTTGACCAATTTATCCGTTTGTTTGAGATCAAATTTCTGAAATGACATAAATGCCCTTTAAAATAAGGTCCATGGTTTTGTGGGGTATAAATTTAGTCCTATTTTTTTATTATGCGTTCCATTTGTTTTACATTTTTTTAACGTTTTGGTCCGTTCTTTTACGTTTTTGTCCGTTTTTCTTACGATTTTACACGTTCTTATACGTTTTTGAACTTTTTTTTTACGTTTTTGCACGTTTTTATACGTTTTCATCCGTTTTTATACGTTTTCATCCAATTTTATACGTTTTCACCCATTTTATACATTTTCGCCCGTTTTTATATGTTTTCGCCTGTTTTCTTGCGTTTGCGTCTGTTTTTATACGTTTTCGCCCGCTTTTATATGTTTTCGTCTATTTGCTTACGTTTTCGTCCGTTTTATATGTTTTCGTCCGTTTTTATATGTTTTCGTCAATGTTCGCATGTTTTCATCCGTTTTTTACGTTTTTATTATTAGTTTTTATACTGCTTTAAATTGTTCGCATGTATTTGTTGCGTGTTGCGTTTTATTTATTTTATCAATTTCATTCATTCAAACATACCAAACGCACCCTTATTAATTTATGATTATATAAGTCATAAAGTGCTTATATAAAATAAACTTACGCTCAATACATAAGATTAAATTCTTCCTGCTAATAAAAGCTTGTTCCATTGAGCAAAGTTGATCTTACTTTAACATACAAAGAATTCTAGATTAAATCAGATTATATAAAAGTATAATTTATTTTAGTTGGGCAATGAGCTACATCAAAATATCTTATACATTTAATTTGCTTTTGATTTTTCTACTTCTTTATTGATGACCCCATATCTTCAATCATTTTTAGAATTATTACACGACTTTTGACTTGTTATATTCTATCTTCATTATTCACATATCTCTTATCATATTATCTCAAATGGCTTCCTCTTCTTCTCCTTCCTCTTCTTCATCTAGCAACATGGCTCTTCCTAGGGCCAATGGTAGCAAATATGATGTATTTCTAAGCTTCAGAGGTGAAGATACTCGTCATTCTTTTACTGATCATCTCTATGCAGCATTAGTACAAGCAGGAATCCTCACGTTTAGAGATAGTGATGATGCCGAAAGAGGGGAAGAACTGAAGCAAGAAATCGAAAATGCAATCAAAGCATCTGATGCTTCAATAATTGTATTGTCTGGTGGCTATGCAACTTCGACATGGTGTCTTGATGAGCTGTCTTTGATCCTTGACCAAAGGAGAGATCGCAATCATTTCGTTCTGCCGGTTTTTTATCATGTTGATCCTTCGCATGTTGGTAAACAAGAGGGAAGTTTCATGATAACAGCCAGTTCTTCACGACGGTGGACAGATGACAATGTGAAGCGGTGGAAGGCAGCCCTTACAGAAGTTGTCAGTGTTATCGGCATGTCGCTTGTTGGGTATGCTTATATTTTCTTCTTCATAATCATAATCATTAATCATAATTAATCTAATTTATATCAAGAAATTAAATCAGAGGGTTCGGTTTGTTAACTTGTTAAAAATGTGATGATTGTGGAAAATATTGGGTGTTTGTGTCGATCATTAACTTTTTCTAATCGTGAATGATGGGGACATCATACTCACATCTCGTTCCTGTCATTTCTCTATTTTTAAACAATAGACATACTCGTCGTTCTGTGAACTTCAGCCACCCAATATTTTTCAAATCAACCAGCAGGGTGGTTTATTGAATTTCGATGACTTTTCGCTATAACTACATAAAAATTACACAAAAAAAAATAAAAAAATTAAATAAAATTCACACGCTGATCTGTCAGTATGCGATTGGTCTATTTTACTATACTTTATCTCTCTTCCTTTTTATTGGACAAATCACTCACTGACACATCATCATGTGATTTTTTTTTTAGAATCCTTATAAAAAATATTACGGTATGCATGTAAGTGAAATTTATTACGAGGAATGCTATAACTACATAAAAACTACAACAAAAAAAAAAAAAAAAAAAAAAAAAAAAAAAAATTCACACGCTGATGTGTCAGTATGCGATTAGTTTATTTTACTATACTTTCTCTCTTTTTTATTAGACAAATCACTCCCTGACACATCAGTGTATTTTTTTGTGTAATTCTTATGTGAGTTATTAAGCTGAGGTTGTTACATGCGAGAAAAGTTGAATATATACCCCAAATTCTTCCTAAACTCAGTGAACCAATCACATAGCTTCATTTTTTTAATTAAAACAAAAAAACCCACTTTTTTTTTTAAAAAAAAAGTAATAATAAATATCTCATAAACCGTTAATCATTACGCCAAAAAATTAATACCCTCACGACGAGTATTAAATTATATTTCTATAGAGGGGAACTTTTTTTTCGATTTTTTTATGAGTGTTGAAATTTACGTCTGGAGAAATCACATGTGATTTGTAATTTTATGAAATCACACGTGATTCCTAACATACAAATCATATGTGATTTTAATAGACGCAAATTTTAAGAATAAAAAAAGAACTCGAAAAAAAGGTTAGTTAATATGGTGCCAGATCTCTTGAGAGATAAAAAAAATTCTTGTCGTGATTGTGTATTTTTTGTCGCGTAACGATTTACCGTTTGCAAAATAATTTATTTTCAAAAAAAAAAAAATATGGAAAATGGTTTTTTTAATGAAAAAATTGATAGTTATGATTGATTCATTTGGTCTATAAAAAATATTTGGCTCAACTCTATTATATGGTGTAACATCAACTCCTAAATCCTAGCAATAAGAACTAGGACTCACGCGCACTTGTATAAGTTAAAGCGAAATTTTTTTAAAAGGCTATGCAGAGAAGCGTATTTCTTGCAGAAGCTCAACTTTTCTGACATTTCTTATTTAGCCTAGTTGATCGCTCCTTATTAGGAGAGAAATAAAAAATATACACGTGTTAAAACCAAATTAAAAGTAAACAAATATAACATACCACATAAGCCATTTCGCTCCCAATAAGTAGAGATTTCGTCCAATGGGCCGCACTCCAAACATTACCAAACCGAAAAAAAAGTAAAAATTTTCACATAAGCAAATTCGCCCCTCTTGTATAGCGATCTCTTTCTCCATAAAAAAAAATGTATTGATTTCACTGCTAAAGGGCAGCGATTTCATCTTTCATCAAATGCAACATTTTTTTTAATATTAAAGTGAAACTTACAAAAATCATCCTACACTTTTTAATATTTACAACTTTTTTATATAACAAATTTTATTCGTCAAATATTTTTCAAATACATAGCGAATTCGTTAATAAAAAAATATCATTGTGAAGAGCTCTAAATAACAAACAAAAGAGCCCAATATTAATAATAACTTAAGGAAATACGTCACGATTTTATAAAAGTTGAAGTTTAATATATTTTTATAAAAAATGTTGAAGTTTGATATATTTTTATAAAATCGTACATACGTCAAAAGCATATCAATATTGGCTCGTACATACGATTTTATAAAAATATTACGTCTGCAGAACAAAACGTGCCCAATATTGATATGCTTTTGATGTATGTACGTTTTTATAAAAAATATATCAAACTTCAACATTTTTTATAAAATGGTACGTACGCCAATAAAAATATCATTGCGAAGAGCTTTAAATTACGAACAAAACGATCCCAATATTGATATGCTTTTGAAGTACGTACGATTTTATAAAAACGTTAATTTAATATATTTTTTATAAAAAATGTTGAAGTTTGATATATTTTTATAAAATGGTACATACGTCCAAAACATATCAATATTGGCTCGTACGTACGATTTTATAAAAATATTACGTACGAACAAAACGTGCCTAATATTGATATGCTTTTGACGTATGTACGTTTTTATAAAAAATATATCAAACTTCAACTTTGATATATTTTTTTGTAAATAAAATACATCGCGTCAAAAGCATATCAATAGTGGGCTCGTTTTGTTTAAATGTTACTATTTTATAAAATCGTGGCGATGCGTGCGAGTTTATAAAATATATCAAACTTCAACATTTTTATAAAAATATATTAAACTTCAACATTTTTTATAAAATCGTACGTACTTCAAAAGCATATCAATATTGGGCTCGTTTTGTTCGTAATTTAAAGCTCTTCGCAATGATATTTTTATTGGCGTACGTACCATTTTATAAAAAATGTTGAAGTTTGATATATTTTTTATAAACGTACATGCGTCAAAGCATATCAATATTGGAGCGCGTTTTGTTACGTACGTAATATTTTTATAAAATGCGTGCGTCTGAGCCAATATTGATATGCTTTTGACGTATTTGATCTATAAATATATCAAACTTCAACATTTTATAAAAAAAATATATTAAACTTCAACGTTTTTTTATAAAATCGTACGTACTTCAAAAGCATATCAATATTGGGCCGTTTTGCTTTCGTAATTTAGAGCTCTTCGCAATGATATTTTTTATACTTGAATTCGCTATATATTTGCTAAATATTTGGCGAATAAAATTTTGTTATATAAAAAAGTGTAAATAATAAAAAGTGTAAGTATTTTTGTAATTTTTACTTTATAAAAATATTTGCATTTGATGAAAAATCACTGCTACTTGTGATGAAAATCAAATATATAATTTTATTATTTTTACTTTTTTTATGGAAAATCGATGCACAGAAGGGGGCGAATTATATGTGGAATTTATTTTCGGTTTTGGTAATGTTTAGTAATGAAACCGATGAAAAATCTCTACCAATGAGGCAAACAACAATGATATGTTATATTTGTTGAAAAATTGGTTCTAACACGTGTATATTTATTTCTCTCATAATAAGGAAAGATCAACTACTAATAAAAATGTAAAAAATTAAACTTCTGCAAAATCTTTAACTCATCGCGTAGCCTTTTAAAAAAATTTCGCTAAGTTAAATGAAAACGTTATTGTGGAACGATTCTGGACTTGATTTGTTTTAACATATATTGCCATATGAACATTCAAATATTAACTAACACTATTTTCAAAACATTTTATCAAACAGCTCCAGAAGTTAACCTGCTAAACTCCTTCATATCATCTGTGTTGTACAGTTCTGAAACTAAGTTTATAAAGGAAGTTGTCGATACCATCTACAATAGGCTTGATCGCAAACAAATTTATCTCCCACACAACATAACAGGGATGGATGGTCGATATGCAGAGATCACCTCCTGGTTACGACAATACGAAAACCAATTTTTAGTAATCTATGGCATGGCAGGAAGTGGCAAGTCCACGTTGGCCCGGTACATCGTCAATTCAAATTGTCAACATTTTGAAAGCTATAGTATTGTTGAAAGCATTGACAGTAAATGTCAAAAGCCATATAAAATGGTTATGCTACAACAACAACTTTGTGATGATATATCAAAGGGGAAGGGCACAAGAATACACAGTGTTTGCCAGGGTACATCTCGGATAGAAGTACTCTTGGAAAAGACAAAAGCACTTATTGTTCTTGATGACATTGTTAACGTGGGTCAGTTGGATGATCTACTTGGACGCATGACTATCAACAAAGAAAGCAAGATTATAATAACGACACATAATGATATAATTAGTAACTGGTTTATGTCCAGATCCAATAGATTTCAGAAGTACACAATGAGTTTACTGAATGACGATGAAGCCCTGGAGCTTTTAAGTCTTCATGCCTTCCGATCAAGAATTCCAAAAGAAGGTTACATGGAGCTTGCACAACAAGCAGTAGGTTATTGTGATGGAAGTCCACTGGCTCTTGAAGTGTTGGGTTCTTCTTTGTTCAATATAAACACTGTCACATCTTGGGAAAGTGAATTGAGCTCATTTGAAACGAGTTTTAATGATAAAATAAATGAGGTACTCATAAGGAGCTACGATTCACTACCATCTCTGCTTGAAAAAGAGTTGTTTTTGCATATTGCTTGCTTCTTTGTTGGTAAAGATATGAATTACGTGGTTAAGATATTAAAGCCTGATTACCCTGCTGAATCTAAGATTGAAACTCTAATTCAGAGATGCTTTCTCTATGTTACACCTGACAAAAAACTGATGATGAATAGATTGCTTCAAGAGATGGGGAGATATTTAGCAGATCAAGAATCACGTACAGTTTCCGAGCGTACTAGAGTTTGGCGTAATAAGGACTCGTATCATATGCTGAGAAGAAAAAAGGTATCATGCTTCTTAGGTGTATGTTTAATCTTACTTTACACTTCACCCTTCCTATTTTATCTAAGACTTCACATTCATTTTCATCCTTTATAGAGTTCAAACACGATAGAAGGTCTAGCACTTGATATTCAAATGCTGATGAAAGACGAAAACATTCTACCCAGCCAACTAAAAGAGGTATCATCCTCATTCGTTTTGCTACATAACAGATGTGACCCCATCTTCCAAAGAATCCTCCAAACAGTGTTCTAGCGCAACACTGATCTATTACGTTCATGATATATTCTATACTAATTCATTCCAGCTTACATATATGATTGAGATAATCTCAAATAAACAACTTGCATGACTGATTTTGCTTCACACAGTTAAAAAGAAAATGTTGTGATTTTGCTAACTAGTGTCAACTGTTAGCCAATTACTACTGGTTCGGTCATCCTGATCATGCTTTTTATTTCTGAATTGAACAGCTATCAACCGATTCACTTCAACAGATGGATCAACTGAAATATCTCCAGCTCAATTTTGTGAAACTTACCGGATCTTACGAGGATTTATCAGAATATTTAAGATGGCTCTGCTGGGTTGGATTCTACAAAAGCACCATACACGCTGATATTTTAACAAGACGCATTGTCGCTTTGGATATGAGCTATAGCTGCTTGGAGAAATTTGAACCACCCGTGGTAGGAAATTATCACCCGCATTTTATGGTGTGGCCTTTTTATGGCATATGCTTTTTTATCTACACCTTACAGATATAGGTATCTGAGAGAGAAAATTATGGTTTACATGGTTCGGTTAAGGGTGCTGTTCGTGTTACCTTGGGGAGAGTCTTTTCCTACTGAATCACACCTCAAGGAGGTTAAACGGATCTTTCGATACATTAAAGGCACCCTCAACATGGGACTTTGGTATCCGAAGGATTCCGGTATTGAACTAATCGCCTATTTAGATGCTGATCAGTTCACATTAAGTCTAAAAAGGAAGGAGGGATGACATGAGTCCTTGATGAAACACACTCACAAACGCAAAAGTTAGTCCAAAGAAGATTTGATAAAATCCCGTTCACATCAAGTCTACGATAATTTTGTGATAGAATTGCGTAAACATGGTCAGGGTTCAAAGCCCATTGGTAAGAGCTTTGGGTTTGGGTCAATAGACCCGGGTTCAAACCTCTTCCATGGCACTAAAGATCATTTGGTACCATCCCCAGTAAATGCCAGGATTGGCTGGTCGGTGAGGCCTGTGGAGAAAATGGGTGTTAGGGTTCGAGCGTATCTGATAAGTACGATCCCGGTTTGAGGCAGTGCTCATTACTGGGGCGGGTCCTTGGGGAGGAGTGCGGTTGGCATCCTTAGGATGCATGGGACCAGGGTGATCCCACCGATCTTCACCTTTTGGAGATTGGAGAATTGCGTAAACATGTTTGTTTATCATTTTTTTCCTTGTTCATCACTTTTGTTCATGAAATTTTTTTTTTTCGAAATTTTAATATTCAAACATTTCCTTTGTTCTCAGATTTTTTTGGAATTTTCCAAAGACTTTTTTAAGAAATGGAGTTTTTTATTATTATTTTTTTTTTATGGGATCCTATCTCCCATTGTTGCCTTTTAAGAATAAAGTAGACTGAATAAATCTTGTTACTTTTGCAACAGGTTATGCCATCACTGAAGATTCTAAATCTTAAAGACTCGCATAATCTCTTAGAAATCCGAGACATCAACAAAATCCCTAATCTTGAGACTTTGATCATCTGGAACTGTTGCAATCTGTTTCGCATTTGTAGGGGTGTTGGAAACCTTGAAAGGCTTTCTATGTTAAACATGACAGGGTGTAAAAGCCTGTTCAAGCGGGTACAAACAAATACATTGGTAGACCTGGAAACGTCTACTTCGGTTGAAGAAAGGGCACAAGAGCTTTCATTCCCGCTGCCACATTCGTTACAGAGAGTATTACTCAATGAATGCGATCTTGAGTGCACTGATAATTTTCCTCTGAGTTTCACAGATCAATTATTTTTGCAATATATTAATTTAGGTAATGGCCTGTTTGAAAATTTACCTAGTTACAATCATCTTAGAGATCTTCGGGTCCTTGACTTAAGAAGGTGCTCAAGACTTAAAAGCCTTATATGTCTCCCAAGTACACTTGCAGAATTGTATATTTATGACTGTACGTCAATAGAGAAAATATCATTTGAGTCAGGTAGATTCACATTGCAAGAGTTTGGTTATGAGGGCTGTATTAATTTGTCCGAAATTGAAGGCTTGGTTAAATTGTTGCTGGTAGCCAAACTTGATGAAACTGATTTAGGACACCTGATTTGGCTAAAAGAATATCAAAATCATGAGGTTTGCCTCATTGGTGATTATGAGCTCACCAAAGGCAGAAGTTGCCATCTCCAGGTTCTCTTTCCCTCTATAAGATACATTGCATAAGCACACACAAGCAGATTCAGATACTACCTGCAAACTTATTTATATATGAATTACTAATTTTTTATTTTTTATTTCTTTTTATGTGGCTCAGATGCTGTATGAGTTCAATATAATGAGTACATCTCTGCCAGACATAACACATCCAAATCTGATGCCTGAGTATAGGTCACAATCCACATCATTGTTTTTTGATGTGCCTGCTTGTCCAAGGAGTGGAAGTCTCAAAGGGTTAAATGTAACTTTCAGATATACAATCTCAGGCGACGATTGGGTGTGGTTTGCTAAAATCAATACAACCAATGGTGTTGATGTAATGTACAGTCCCATAGTCTTTGGCAAACCTGGAGTAGGTCAAGTTGGTATCTGGTTAAGCTATTGGCCGATTGGAAACTTGTTGGACGTCGGAGATGAAGTTAAGGTGTCTATTGCTGTCACGAGTGGATTGGTAGTACTAGAATGTGGTGCAAGCTTGGTGTACACTGAAGACAATGTAACACACGAAATTTTGAAAAATAAAACGGGATGGGTAGAAACTTTTGGAAGAGACTTGTCTGGATTTCAATTAATAAAAGGATCATACTATCTTTGTCAGCGTGATATCTATAAGATAATGGAGATTGGGAGACTGACTTCTGGTTGGTTAAGTACTTTAGTTGGTGATACCATTGATGATACAGGTATGTACCTTTTGCAATATATAATTCTAGTTTTTGTTAAGTATTCTAGTCGGTGAAACCACTTATTGTTACAGAGGTACGAGGATGGAGAATGACAGGTCGACCTCAGCAATCGTATCAATCATTTACAGAACTTAAAACTGGTAGATACGTCATCTGTGGTCATGAAATGGTAAATATATATTATTACTTTTTCTTGGTTCATGGATAAGATGAACGGTCCAAAATCAATCATTCCTAAATGTAAGGCCTAATTGTGCTAGTTTATAAGTGATTTGTTTCTCCATCTTACTTGCAGAGTGAACTTTAATGCTCTTAAAATAAGAACTTTGCATGTTTGATAATGAATTTTTATACTGCTCTCGATTATTACAAACTCAGTGTATGATAGAAATATACTTTATATTATCTCAGATTCATATCTCCAATTTTCGTTTATCAATACTATTTTAAGTTTGATAGAACCTTTTTTAATTGTTACATGATTCAGTAAGTTACAAGACTAACTAAACCATTAACTGCTAGTTTATTATTCTGGTGCATGATGTTTATTTGACTTTAGTTAGCGTGATAAACTGGTTTTTCCGACCTTTCTTTGTTCTTTGCAAAGAAAATGAAACAGGAGGAAATTGACAAGATTGCAGAGATATCTAGTTCATCTTTTGTCGAAAAAACTGAGGTGTTCGCGTCAAGCATAGATACGGAGACAACAATATCGTCGACTGCATATGAACTTAGTGATATAGGAATAGAGGTACTATTATGTTTGGCAGATGGAAAAAAAGAAGTTAGATGTTTCATTGTTTTGTAAAGGGCTAATAACTATTAAGAAGCTATCTTGTCCGAATGGCGATTCTAGCGTAGTGAGCTAAAAAATTAAGCTACTTAGAGCATTAATGTTGACATTTTGTCTTTCTTTAAGTAATATAACAAATTATGACCTTTTACCCTTCAAAAATATTTCAAAAAAAAAATTAGAAAAAATTTGAAATTTAGAAAAAAGTATTCGAAATAAAAATTCAAAAAAATTGGAAAAAAGTTTAGAAAGGGTAAAATGGTCATAATACTAAAGAAAAACAAATGTCAACATTAATATTTTTTAGTTACATTCTTAAAACTAGATGCTTGACAAGTATAGTGCTTTAAAAGGTTATTAACCCTTTTGTAAAATTAACTCCGTCCTCACAAATTATAGATTTTCAACCAGCAATCAATGGACATCTCTGAAGCATCTGTCATCAATGAAAGTATGGAGTTTACATCAAGCTCACTACAGGAAAAAATGGATCCTGCCATATCTGAATCTAGCAAGTTGACAACAAAGGTAATTCTACATCAAACTTGGTATTCCGCAAGTCACAAACAAAGTATACGGAAGCTTCAATTCCTCTATTTTTATTTTTGCTAAGATGCTCCATGTTTATGGAAATCAGGAGGAAACCGGCAAGGTTGACGATAAAATTAAGATTTTGGAACCCACTCTTACAGATAGAATGAAATCGGCTACTAAGTTTGTATCGACAGACACCGAAACAAAGGTAATTTCCATTAAGCTTAAAATAATTCGCGTAGTTCAATCTATCAAATATATAATATATATAATTAACCCCCTACTCCCTTGATTTATATTTGACAGGTTGAGGGCGTGGGCACAATTAGGTAAATTTTACGTCACGAACATACAAAATAAAAAAATTAATTCTTCTATTATGGGATAGCCCAGTTTTGAAATCGACCTTTTTTATTGGCTAATAAAAGTCAAGATTAGCTTCAATTTGTTCGGACTGGGAAAATAAATATATAAAAAAACGCATGTTTCGATTTTGTAAAAAAACTATTTATAAAAAGAGAGGATAATTAATAACACTTTAGTTATTAAATTTTAAATAAATTATATGAAGCTAAGCAAAAGTTTTCATGTTTTCTAAAATCTTTATAACACCCCTTATATTTTATATTTATTTTACAAACAACATATATGTTGTTATTAATAAATATTATTATGATTATATATTGAGTTAATCTATATGCACGAAATTATAAATATTAAAATGAAAACACGAGTTACTTTAATATGTAAATGAATACACGAGATTATACATATGCCAGCGACTTATGTTTTCCTCTTGATGAGATTAAGTAAAGATATACCAAAATCTATTTTTCCAATATTCTTGTTCAATATGACTCATATTATTCCTTTTCATAAATTTAACTTTCAGGCATTACACGGGTTTTAAAATGTAAATGAGGTTAAAATTATTATTAACATAAATATAATATCAAAGCAAAGGCATGACCTCACGTGTTACTATGAATTGAAAATCTACGAGATTGTCGTTATATCACGAAGCTTGTAATTCCTCTGTAAATTTTAAATAAGAATATCCCGAAAAACAATTTTTTTCAAGGGTCATTTACGTGCTATAAAACACGTAATGTTGAGCATTGATATTAATAGTTAAATTAAAAAAATATAAACCTTAACACCGTGTTAGTTAAACAAATTCAAATCTTTCCTCCAACAAAAATATTAAATACACAATGAAATTTTATGTAAAACTCGCATTCACGGACATTATAATCATATAAATATAAAATATACATTGATCTACGTTTGAACATTCAAGATGGAGCTATTGTACGCAAACCCAATATCACTGCGAATAAAATGAGCTTGATGACTAGTTGACTACTTACAATTAAACTTAATGGGTTACTTTCTCTAAGACTATTATTTCTAGAGGCCATATATGTTGAACAAAGATCTACTAAAAAAATTATTTCTAGAGTGTCATATATGTTGAACAAAGATCTACTAAAAAATTAATGGAATCAACTTATTGTTTTTTATGGAACAATTAGGTTGTGTTTATTTGATGATTTTTGTAATAACGAAATGGCTTTGAAAGTTAATATTTTTGTTAGCATATCTTTGTTTTAAGCTAGGAATGGGATTGAAACTGGTACGAGGCAGGGGTGTCCATTGGTTCGTTTATTGGGTTATTCGATTCGGTTAAAAAGTTTTTTTTTTGGTAACCGAAGCTGGCCAACCAATTCAATGGATTTAACGGAGCCAAAAGCCAAATTTGAATTCGGTTCAGTTTTCGAGTTGACCCGAATAAACCGAATTACTTATTTTATTTTTGTTGGAAAACGCTAATTTGAACGCGATTTCGGTTTTCCTTGTTTTCCACAAAATATTTTATGGAAAACAAGGGTGTTTTCCCCCAACTAAACGCACCCTTATTAACTCCTTATTATTTAACCTAAAATTGTTTTACGTCATACTACCACTAGTCGATTGTTCTACAAAGAGGTGATTTTATTGTATAATATGAGGTTAAACTAAGTTATCAGAGGGGTGGCAATTCGGGTCGGGTTTGGGTTGGTGGGTTCGGGTTGTCAGGTTGGCGGGTGAGGGAAAATCACACGAGCGACTGGGTAAACATCCCGAATTAAATTTATGTCCCGGCCACTGCTTACTTGTTTAGACATAACCGAACCTAACCCATTTAACAGTATATATACT
Organism: Chrysanthemum makinoi; assembly: GCA_910596185.1. Taxonomy (NCBI): domain Eukaryota; kingdom Viridiplantae; phylum Streptophyta; class Magnoliopsida; order Asterales; family Asteraceae; genus Chrysanthemum; species Chrysanthemum makinoi. The sequence continues at coordinate 294,544,421 of OU343224.1, forward strand.
TGGGTTGGCGGGTTAAATAGGTTACAGCAGGTTGAATATGATAAGCGGGTTGAATCGGTTCTATTGGGTTTGGGTTGACCTATTTAAAATACCAAAGTTGGTACATTCATGAGTTAAACGGGTTGTTAGGGTTGACTTGTTTTAACACATTTTATTTCGCATAATAAAGTATAATAATTTTGGGTTTATGAAAAAAATCTTAAGCGGGTTGGCGGATGCGACCGGCTTATTTTATTCTCAACCCGAACACTTGTTTAATAAGCGGGTTAGATAGGTCGACCGAGCAACGAAATCTATTTAGCACAACTTCGAACCAGGTATTCGTGGTTGGGTTTGAGGTCGGGTTTAAATTAATGGTCGAGAAATTGCCACCCCTAAGTTATCTGATAGTCAAACGTCGAATAAAGGCTTTTTAGTACTTGATAATCAATATTTGATTAATTTTATTAAAAAAAGATTAAATAGTTACAAATTTTGTCTTCTACTAACTACTAAATGGTTTTCATAAATATGACAGCAAGATGAACACTAAATTGCGGCTCGTTCGATGCCCGAAATGCAAGAATGTTCTGCCAGAGCCACCTGAAGTTCAGAATTACGAATGTGGAGGCTGCGGTGCAAAGCTTGTAAGGTTTGTAGGATTATTGTTTTGTGTTATTTGCTTAAAATTCTGTGTTTTTTTACTTGAATTTTGACATATTGTGCAGCAAACAGGAAAATAGTGCAGCAGAAAAAGGACGGAGGTTCTGTTGGTGAGTCACAAACCGAAAAGAATTATAAGGGTAAAGAGTAAACTAGTTTTGCAAAAAAAAAAAAAGAAAAAAAAGAAAAAAAAGAAAAAAAAAAAAATTATGCGTATGGCAAAATTAAATAGTGAAAGTATCATATCCCTAAATGTAATAGTATATGCACATGGTATGAGATAATGGGAATAAATATTGTTGCTGACGGTTGCTATATTTAGTTCTTTATAATTTGCTATTACTTGCAAGTCTCAACTGTGTTTTTTTTTTTTCAAAGTTGGATGATATCCTAAATTAATTTGATAAAACCGCTTCTTGCTTGTTTGATGTTTCTCTCCGCTGTTAGAAAGTCGACTAATATTACCGCATTACGTTTATAATATATTAGCAAGAAACCCGTGGGATGCACCGGCATTAAAGACAAAGAAAGAAACAGGATAATGATAATGTAATTCGGTAACTATTGTTGATAGTGGGAAGACATAATAATAGTGATATAAATAATAAAACTACACCTATTTTCTCATCATCTTAACAAACTTTACCATATTCATCTTACAAATAAATCTGCCACCCTAAAGTAACAATCTTACACCCTTGAAAAACATAACCAACATTTTAACATGCATTTATATGTTTTGTGTCGTAAAACTAGACAAAAGTTTAAATGCATACTATTATTTTGGTGCATATCAATGAAGAAATTTACATCATCCATTTATTTTGATATAAAGATTAAACCTAATATTTAATCATACATTAAAAAAATATTAACTTCTACCTCTTCCACCCCATCTTTTTTAATTAAAACGTATCTTTCACCCATTTTTTTTTAAAATTACATATCTCAAAAACCTTAAACTTTTAATCTTTAAAAATTATACTATCGTGACGAGCATTTAATTATCTTTTTATAGAAAGACAATTTCATATACTTTTAACAAATTTTTTTTTCCGGTGCAGTTAATTGCTTGATATATCACTTGTGATATATGGCACCATCTATGAGTTGAACACTCAACGTGTTTTAGTAGAGCGACTATAAATATTTTGTAGAAATCAAATGTACAAATCGATTTTTGGCATTGAAAAATGCAGCATCTTAAAACACCGATATATTCACATAGTTTTTGAACCACCAAATCTACAAAGATTATTAATAGAAGTTGAGTGTTGACTTTTATAGATTATGGTTTATATCACAAGTGATATATTAAGCAAAATATTTGGAGGTTCAAAACTAGCGTGATAAATATAATAATTTTTTTGGATAGGAAAATCCGATTTATTTATCACATGTGATATAAGAGTATTTGTAAGTTTGAACACTCAACATGATGTCATAGAAAAGCGTAAGTATTTTGTGTAAAACATAAAATGATTATTCATTTTTGGCAATAAAAATGGCGCATTCTTAGCTTTCAATCATATATTAAACATAATTAGTGAACATCAAAATCATAATTAAGTAAAAGTTCAAGTTAAGATCCATCAATTGCAAGGACCAATGGGCGTGGGAATAGTGTATCAGGGTGGGCCTTGAAATCAATGTATGAAAAGTAAGAATAAAAGAAGGGTTCAGTGTTTGTAGAGAATGAAAGTCATAACAAGCGTGCGTGTCCAAACAAGGAAAAATTTGCCAACTTATATTCACAGTAAGTGATTATGCTTGAGTGGCTTTGCCACTCTCTTGTCGAGGTATGAGTTTAGTGTTTGAATTTTATTTTTTATTTTTGATTTATCTTTAGTGATAAATACAATAGATTGAAAATTTATAATATAATAGATGGAATAAATATGAGGATTTTATATCTTTTGGAATATTTGACGTTTATCACTTGTGATAAAGCATCGAGGCCCAGTCAAATGTTTACATCATTTATGAATTTTGTGAGTTTACTATTACATATCAACTTATGATATCACTATAATAACCATTATACATCCACTTACAAACCTCATGTACATTCTACCAACCATCGACATAGGCATAAACAAAAGAAGAATGGATTTAGAGTTTAGGGGTTAGGTATACATCACTTGTGATATTATGCTAGCGGTGGTCAAAGTTTTTAGATTTTTTGGTATATGGTTTAGTGGTTAGAAGTTCAGGATTTTTGGTATAATGTTTAGCGTTTAGGGGTTTAGGGTTTCTTGTATAAGGTTTAGTAGTTAGGGTTTAGGGTGTAGGTCATGTATCATTTGTGATATTAGACCAACATCATCTTCACCATTGATCATATCCCTTTTCAGTTGTGATATTATACCTATGGTTAGATGTTTAGGGGTTTAAGGTGTAGGTATGTACTAGTTGTGATATTATACTAGCTTAGTGGTTAGCAGTTTAGGGTTTTGGTATAGGGTTTAGTGGTATAATAATATCTGTAAGTTCGAACGCTTAATTTGTTGTCATAAAATAACATACGTATTAGTATAGAACTCCAAAAGATTCACTATTTTTTCCATTAAAATACACATTTTAAGCTTTTCAACCATATATCCAATATAATATTGAACCTCTAAATCAATAAGGTTAATTATTGAAGAGTATAGATTCGAAAAAAGAAATTGATATTTAAACTTCGTTTGATATATCCCTTATATAACATTGATATTTAGTTCAAACACTAAACATATTTTTAAAAGCAGGGCATAAGTATTTGTATGCAACTCCAAAAGTTTCATCAAATTTTGTATCTTTTAGATATCTTATGTTAACGGATATAAAGTATAGTGTTATATCCGCGTGTTATATGTCAAGAGTGTTCTAATATAACAAAAATTCAATATTTTTCCAATTGCTATGAATAAAGCGTAATGATTTAAAAGTTCATAAATTATGTAGGATATATGGTTAGAAAGCTAATAATTTGATATTTTAATGCAAAAGCGGTTGAATCATTGGGTTATATACAAATACTTATGTTAATATAAAACAACATGTTGGGTATTGAGATTACAAATTAGTGTTATATCTGGTAATATATCAAACAAAGCGTTACAGAGAAAGCGAAAATACCAAAAAGCGAAAAAAAGGTTTGTCGAAAGTATATGAAAGTGTCACTATATTGAAGATAATTACATACTTAATCGATAATGTAATTTTTGTAGGTTAACGATTTATGGTTTTTGAGGTATGTAATATTTTAAAATGAGAGGTGAAGTCGGTTTTAAGAGCAAGGGGTGTCATGGCTTCACCACTTCTCTTCACTTGGGCCCCACGTGTGCCACATCACCTCCACATCACTCCACACACAACAAAAAATACCCCACAATCCAACATATCTTTTCTCTTCACTTGGGACCCACCCACTATCATTTTATTTATTTTCCATATTTTCCAAACACAACTAAATTCATTTAAATTCATTTAAAATAAAAATACAACATAAAAAAAATACCTTTGAAATAAAAAACATCTGAAATTTAAAATACATTGCGAAATAAAAAACATCACGAAATTTAAATTAATGTTGTTGTTATTATGAAGTTGCCAAACATGCTCAATGATATTTCGTTGAAGTCTTGCGTGCGTTGCTTTATCACACAGTTCTTTGGCATTCTTTCGTTGTATATCGCATCGCTCAATCCATGTCCGTTGTATATTTGCTCGTGGACAAACATAAATTTCATTCATTTCGGATATCGCAAACTTTTGATCTTTCAAAATCATGTTATGCAATATGATGCATGTGTACATGACTCTTCTTAGTTTGTTGATAGTCCAAACGCGTGCCCGGTTGGCTTATAATATGCCAACGTCCTTGCGGACCCGAAAGCTCTTTCAACGTCTTTATGCGAGCACAGTCTTGTTTTGTTTAAACAAGGCATTTTTCTCCTATATGCGTCGAGAATGATTTGACAAAAGATGACCACATTGGGTAAATCCCGTCGGCTAGGTAATACCGGTGTTCAAAGGTTGCACCGTTTACTTGAAACGGAACCTTGGGGGCGATGCCATCAAGAAGGTCGTCGAATAACGGTGAATGATTCAAAACAGTTAATTCATTATTAAGCACAGCTACCCCAAAAAATGCATGCCAAATCCATAAAATCGTATGATGCAACAGCTTCAAGCATAATAGTTGGATATTTTTTATCACCTCTATGAAATTGCGCTTGCCACTCAATCGGACAATTTTTCCATTCCCAGTGCATACAATCAATGCTCCCAAGCATTTCCGGCAACCCATGGACCGTGTTGTATATGCGTTATATATATTTTGAATATCAACTAAACTAGGCTTTCTTAAAACTTCGGGCATAAACAACTGAATAACACACATAGTAAAATTATCTAGACAATCACGTGCCGTGTGTGACCCCATTTGCAAATATTCATCAAATGCATCGGGGGCGGTGCCGTATTACACACATAGTAAAATTATCTAGACAATCACGTGCCGTGTGTGACCCCATTTGCAAATATTCATCAAATGCATCGGGGGCGGTGCCGTAGGCCAATTGGCGTAAGGCAGATGTGCATTTCATAATTACACTCATACTCATTACCCACACGCATCGGGATGGACTCTAAAGAAATCAAAATGCGGTGGAAGAGGATCTACAGTTTGAATATGATTTTCGATACCTTGTACTATTTGTAAGAATAGTCTACATTTCATCTGAAATCGGCCTTTGAAATAGTACTCGGGATATTTTGGATTATCAAAAATAGTCGATATAAGGCGGTTTTCGGCAATTTCACGTCACGGTAGATGTAATTACGGTGCGTGAATTTTCGACTTCATCTTCTTGCACTTAGATTGCCCATAACGCAACTTTCAAGATCATCTTGATATCGTCGAAATCATCAAGATCGGAATCCGAATTTGAACCAGCCATGTTTATTTTGATTAGATGTAAAGAGTTGAAAGAGATGTGTGTGAATGAAAGAAAAGAGTGTGATAGATTGTATAAAAATGAGGTATTATTTATAAAGGGTGGGGAAAGTTTTTTTTTAAAAAAAAATCATGCCGTTAACAAAATAGTGATTGCAACGGATATGTTTCTTGTCCTTTACTTCTTTGTTCCCTCGGCGAAATGCAAACTGGCGAGGCATTGTGGTATCGTGGCGATGGACGAAATGTTGTGGCGAGTTGCCACGTTGGAAGTGGCGAGAACCAATATCCCCCATACCCCTTGCTCTAATTAAAATAATAAGGTTTGTCCAAATTTACACTTTAGACACCTTTATGTTTTTTCCTTTAAATCTTGTTTTTTAGATTTAATGATTTGTAGGCAAAAGTTCAATATAGAACCAAAATTTATCATAGATCCAATCAACCAATAATAGCCATTCATTTTTTTATTATGATAAACTTTCACCCTTTTTTAAAAATTAAATATCTCGCAAACCGTTAATGGTTCTGTGATAAAAATTATACCATCGTGACTAGAATTAAATTATCTTTCTATAGATATGCACTACTATATATTTTTAACAACTTTTTTTTTCAAAATTTCGATCAACAAAAAATCATACGATATATGATTTGTGAAAATCATATATGATTCGATTTTTTACGAATCACATATGATTTTTGAGAATCATATATGATTGTAAAAATCATATATGATTCGTTAGAATCGAATCATACATGATTTTTTAAAATCATATATGATTCGTAAAAATCATATATGATTTTTTAGGACCGACTTAATTTTTGAAAAAATGTTTGTCGAAAATATGTAAAAGTCGTATATTTATAGAAAGATAATTTAATTCTCGATACGAGTGTATTTTATATTTTGAAGATTTACCATTTGTAAGATATGTTGTTTTAAAAAAGATGGGAAAATGATTTTGTATTAATTTAGATAAAAAATGAAGGGTTGTGATTGGTTCATTTGTTCTATGACAAATATGAGTTCTATATTGATATCAACTCATGATTTGTATTGTCCAGATCTGTCGCTCAGTATGTAGTAGATTTTGGGCATGTATAATAACTTGACTCCATAAAACTATATATTAATAATTATATGTCTTTAAATTTATATTCATAGTTATCGGTTACAATAATAAGCTTCAATTAGTTTTGATCAACTTTAAATCTACATCTATATCTTTTATATAATAAAGTAATTACATCATTTCGGAGTGATTTTAGAAAATCATTCTTATTGAAAAAAAAATTGAACCAATCAGATTGCTCAATTTTGACACGTGAGCAAAATCATGCGATGTTATTAGCTAATAAAAAGTCAAAATTGAATCTATTTTGGTCAAAGTTAATAAATTTCGTGTAGAAGGAAAAAAACCACCAAAAAGTATATGTGTCAAAAATGTTAAAAAACAAAACTTCAAAAAAGCGGGGTTGGTTTTATAAACTACAAGGGTCAAATTTAGAATGTTATGTAAACCCCAATACTGTACATTAACCACTAAACAAACGATACCCAAACAAAAACTACACAATCCATTGAAACAATCGATCTAAACACACCAATGCTTTTGCTCAAACATTCGTACCTTTAAATCAACAAGAATGCTCAATCAAAGATTTAGATCACAGTGCTATTCAATAATTAGTAGCATCTATCTAATACAACATGTCTTAAAAGATATCATCTATTATGCGATCAGGATTTAAGTCTATTCCAAGGAATCATGATTTAAGCAATCAGTCGATCCATGGTATGTTGGATTTTTTTTATTTTTTATTTTTTTATTATTTTTTTAAGGCCAATTTCTGATCAGATTTTCAATTATGTCGCAATGTTATTGAGGTTTCAATTTTTTCTGATTTAGTATTACTATTATATCCAGGCACATATCATAGAGCAACAAAAATATATATCCAGGCACATATCATAGAGCAAGGTTAGCTTGGTGTTGTTAGTGTGGTATACCTGAATGAATGGTTTATGCTCTCTATACGTAATGATAATAAGTCATTACAGGAGATGGTAGAACTAGCTGAGAAAAACAATCCCCCGTTAGGCTCTCTCATAGTTTGTTGTTATTGTCTTACTCTACAATGAGGTATGTGATGTAGTTTTATCCATATGATCCAAATATGGGCTGATTGCATATAAAAAAAAATCAGGTTATATACCATTTGAGTGTTTTGTTACCTTTTTTTAACTTAGGAAGTTGTTTGTGATTCATTAAAGGTATATGGGCTGATTGGATATTTCATGGATGTTTTAAAAGATGAACAACTACTCTCAAGTGTATACAAACATCATCATAATTGTTAAGCTTGCATGTCATTAGAAGATAAAGTTGATGGACAGTGTGGATGCATAGCCATTAAAGTTTAGCTTGGTCTAACTTAGTTGACTATGCTAAATCTTTAATGCATAAAGTTTGTAATCTTATTCATTACATTGTCTTCCAACTTTATTTGCCTGTGTATTATTGTCCAGATATTTTCTAGAAAACGTGTGAACCATGCTAATGGGTCAACATGGGTCATATTAAGTGTTTACCTTTTAATACCGTGTATGTTTGCTTGAAAATGGGCCAAGTATTAAGATAAAGGTAACTGTTGGGATTCAATCTTCAAAAAACTAAGGTCATAAGATTCTCTTAATCAACTTTCATACATTTAGTTCGAAGTCAAATATTGTATTGATTCATCATTGTTCTGAACATAGTTAACTTAAAAGACTTGCTATGTTCCTAAAAGATTAAACATTTAATCAATTTTTCAAAGGTTGCCACAAAAATTAAAAGTTTATCTCTATTTTTTGAAAGATGATGAACAAAGATTGAATTATTAGAATTCCCATAGTTATGCACTTTTAGTAGAACTACGTACTAAAATTCTGATCTAGATGTTACAAAAATGGGTGGGTTGAGACAAAGATTAACAAAACACTGATATATTTTTGTTAATGAGATAATATAAAAAATTTAATATTAGATATAAGTAATTAACATTTCAATAAGCTTTTTAATTGGTTTGTTGCTAATGCAGCTGACTTTTGTACAAGTTTGCAAATTTATGGGTCAAAATATTGGTTGTAGCAGTTTCCTTTGATTTGAAGTTCAAAGAAATATATGATTCTTGGATGTGGGTGTTTAGAGATTAAATCCAATGAAAACATATAACCTTTATGGTTAATGAGATAATATCGTAAATTTAATATTAGATCTAAGTATTTAATATATGATTCTTGCATACGAGTGGGTTTGAAACAGTGCCAATATTCAGCTCTTCTTTGACTTTCACTTGCAAATCTTGAGGAGAGAATGAGCGAGTTGAGTAACATTTGAGATATGCTCACAGTGGCTAGGAAAAAAAAACACACACAAAACCCTGAATTGTGACTTAGCAAAGCCAACTTGACGGTTGGTTAAGGTATTGGAACCGCCAATGGACTCGGGTTACACGGTGTTGGTGAAGTGTTTGAGTGATATAGAGCCAATAGTAGTCTTTTAAAATTTCTATCAATCCTATTAGCATTGTATGCTCACAATTTCTTATTCAAATTAGTAGTTCATAATGTAGCTATTAATAATTTGGATTCAAAGTTTTCTTTTGCGTTGTTTTAGTTTTCACAGTTATGAGTAATTTGTATTTGAACTTGGAGTGAGCCTGAAATCAAATTTACAAGGGCCTGCAAAGAATACCGGTAGAAAAGTTAAATTCTTACTATCCATAAGCTTGATTCTTTTACTTTTTCTTATAGCTTATAGCTTAAGAATATTGTCATGTTTATGAGGTCAAATCATGATAGGACGTTTATATTTGGTAATTCTATGAAGTATTACAGACACAATGGTGAAGCAAAATGCATTTTGACTTTTGTATAAGTTTACGTAAGATTCTATAATAAAATAAGCTTTGCTACAACCTTCTATCATTTCATCCTTCAAATCCTCCTACACACACAATAATATTATATAGTTTTTTTCCACTCATTCTCTCTCTACTTCAAAACCGTTCGTTCTGACATTTGTCAGGATCCTGTGAGTGAGATGTTTTGTTGGAAGAAGTTGTAGGAGGTTTTAACATTTTTGTTAGAGCAATGCTAAATCCTCCTACAATATCTTCCTACTTATCCACCTACCCACATTAAATTATTACATGTGTAGTGCACTAATTCTCTTCTATAATTTAATTCATAATCAATCCACTTGTCATGATCACACGAGTAGGAGGATATGTCATTTTCCTAAAAGAGCATTTTATGAAGTATTACAGACACAATGGTGAAGCAAAATGCATTTTGACTTTTGTATAAGTTTACGTAAGATTCTATAAAATAAAGAGCAATGCTACATCCTCCTACAATATTTTATGGAGAGCATTAAGATTTTGAAAAAAAATGAATAATTGGAGAACATTTCCCTTTCCTTTTTTTTTTCTTACTCCAAAGTCAAAAAGAATAAAAAGAAAGTGGCCTTGACGGTTTAGAATAGTAAAAGGGAAACATAATATTCGTATTTGGTAATTGATTTGAAAATTATATGGATGAATATAATTTGGTATATGCAATTCATGTTAATAATAATATATAATAAAAGTCTTTAAGAAAAAACCCGTGCGTGCACGGGTATTATAACTAGTACTACTTATAAAGCATGTTGATAATTCATTCATATTAATTTTTTAAGACTTTCTAAAATAGATTTTTAAGTGCATACAAGTAAAGAAGCATCATTTACAAGTATTTGAAGCACAAATAAAACTAAAAAATTACTACTCAACACATACATTTAATACACAATTTAATTCACTCTTTCACCAAAATATACAACTATTTAACCACAATTTACAATCTAATTAAGCTACTGAGCCAAGCATTTAGGCTGGGGCGAAATGGGTCGGTCGACCCATTTGGGTCGACCCAGTCGTCGTCGGTCTCCTGCGTTGCAGCATGTGGTTCGTCCTTGGTCGGTCGGCTCTATATTTCACACATCGATCGGCTTCTCGACTGATTGGGAATCCAAAAAAAACAAAAAAACTAACCATTTGTTGATTTAAAAAGTAATCATTTTTAACTTTTTTAAAAAACTAACCATTTGCTAAGGATGTACCGTTTGAATAGTAACGCAAACCATAACCAACTACAACAACAACCACTAACCTATATCCTAAATCCCATCAACAATCATGGTCAACAAAAACAATGTCCCAACACCAAACAACCAACTCTGATTCGAACTCAGAAACGAAAAGAAAGAAAGATCTCAAGTTTGCATGTTTTTCAAAGACTGTAATAAATCTATAAAATTTACACAACTAAACTCATCATCAATCTATAAACTGAAAACAAATAAAGAAACAATAAATACAACCTACCCGATACCCTTTTGGAAAAGATCTTAGTCGCGACCTTTAAGATTCAATAACGGGTTCTTGAGACTGAAAGAGGTGTTTGTGTTTCGTTGTTAACAAAGAAGGAAAGGAAGTGTTTAAGATTGTTGCGTTTTGAGTTATAGAAAACGAACCAAGGCTGGTCTTTGTGTCCGTTCATGTGTATACAAAGAGTAGTAGGAACATGGAGTGGAAACTGGGTTTTTGGTGAGAGTGAAGTGTTTGACTTGTGTGTGTTGCTGCGTGTTGGTTAGCAAGAGAGAAATTAGGGATTCTTATGATTAGGCGTATGTGTTATATTAGTTTCTTGGATTTAGTATTTAGGCAGTACAAATTTCACTTGGGCCATTTAAAAAATAATGTGGTTCAGGAGGTCGAGGCTGATTTGTAATGATATGCATAAAAAAGTTTTACGTTATAAATGATATGCATGAGTATGTGATCACGCAACTTTTTAGTTATTTGCAACTACCTGTTAATGTCAACCACCACGACCTCCTACATCGTTATGCAACCAATATCCGCCTCTTTGTCACCGCAACAACGCGTTGACAATCACATAATCTTTTAACTACTTACAATTATAATACTATATTAACTAAAGTTACTGTTACTTGTAAAAAAAAAGTATGCCGCATAACATAAAATTACCAGTAATAAATATCACAATGGTACCCGCCGCCGCATCGCTACGGTACCCTACTAGTTTACTATTAACTATTTTTGAGATGTATATATAATATATCTAAAGAGAATCATTTATATGTTTAAAAATATTTTTGTGAAATTACTAATCTACCCCTACTCCCTAATCTTTCCAATAATAAAGTACACACACTCACACACACACACACACACACACATATATATATATATATATATATATATATATATATATATATATATATATATACTAGTTCAAAACTCGTCCTAATGGACGGGTATGACATGTTGTTTTTATTTTTAGGATTTAGTAGAACAAATATATACTAAAAAATAATTAAAAGTTAAATGAAACGGTTAAGATCTATAATTGATATTACCATAATCTATAAAACGACTATAATTGATGTTACCATAATTTATAAAACGGCTAAAAAGAGGTAAATAATTTCTAACATTTTGTTTTAGATGTTAGTACTTTAGTTGGTTTATGGAAACATTGGAACACTATAGTTCCTTCAGATCTTAAGGATACGGCCGAAGAGCTGATTGCCGAGTCAACAGAGGATGGTGAAACCGCTAATCACAGTGACAAAAAGTGAGGATTAAAGAATAAACAGGCTGGGGCAGGAGCACCAGTTGTAGTAGGAGCTTTGTTTTTTATAAAGTTGTTCCAACATCAACGCTATTAAAAGTTGTTACATTTAAGGTTCCATGGTCTTTAAACATGACAATGACACAGACCCAAAAGCTTATCTCTAAATTAATTAGCAAGTTTCTTGGTTCATCAAAAATTATAGTCCCGGGTCTGTTCAAAACTGGAGTGAATACCTCGTCTTCGATGTAAGTAGCTGCTTCACGAGAAGATTAGAGCCGTAGTTCACAGTATCATAGCATCTACTGAAAATACGAGTCTTTCAGCAATGAGATCAACCAAGAGATAATTATGAGGCCCCACAATATGCTCGTTCTATTTACCCCTTGCTTCAAGATTCGCATGGTATATTTGCTGAAATATCGTCAATCGAAAGAGCTTTAAGATAATGAAAAATAAGATATAAATATACCATGTTATTTATTGAATACATTAACAACTAAAAGAAATAAACGTTAACTTTTATTCATCTTCTATATACTTTTAGCTATTAAATATTTCTTGCTATAACATACATATAAAATGTTTGCCGTTTCTGCTATTATTTTGTGGAGTAATGCTTTCTTACAATATATTGGTGTACCATCAGTAAAATATTCTCTGTATATTCCACTTTTATATAAGAACACTTTTCACCCTATATTCCTAATTCTATAAAGAAACCAAATGAAAAAATTAAATTGTTGAGCTTGCTATATGTCTTCTTGAGTCCTCACAGATGTGTTCTTCTGAGCTGAAAAATAACATTTATACTCAAGAAACCTTGATGGAAAAATAAGGGGGTGTTTGGAACTACTATTAAAAGTGTGGGAAAAATATGTACCTACCTTCCTTTGGAACCTTTTTAGCAGCAGGATAACTTTTCGAGTATCAGCATGAGCTGCATAAAAATTACAATCAGAGTTGAATTATGGTGCTGCCGATTATAGAGCAGTCACATTACTATCTAAGGTTTTGATACTCAAAGACAAAAGACCCATCTGAATATAAGTAGCACGTCTTTCATTTAAATCTTCTCTATATCAGACACTATTATATCAGAATGATATAACCACTACGAAAATACTCAAACGTGTTACTTGTATTTAAATAGTTGCATAAACAGTCTAACCCAACTTATTAGGCGACTCATTCTGGTATTGACCCATTGATTTCTATTTAGAAGTTACCTCATCATTTTTTTCAATCTCAGTCGTATCATCTTCCTTATCATTTGCTAATGCTAGGAGCGCGTTAACATCTGAATTCATGGTTTGAGGATCTTGAATCTCATTAAAGTTATATACATATTCCCAATCATTGTTCTTTGGTTTATTATGCGTCTGGGATATCTGTAAAAAACCAATTTTATAATGTCATTTATTTAAAATTTTTCAATACTTCTAAGTATTTTAAAATATGGTATGGTTTTTAATAGGATATGATATATTTAAGTATCACAAACCTGATTATTATTTGGTGAAACAGATGGTTGATTTGCATTTATTTCATCATCTTCATTGAATCCTAAATATTCCAAAGCCTTACATCCAGAGTCGATATTCGTAACTGCATATTCTAATATACAAATATCTAATCTCAAAGTAGCTTAAATAACAAAACTTGCGACAATATTTGGCCTTGACTTTTATTAGTAGTCATTGCAAAACACACCGCAATAAGGAATTGCCTATGGTTAAATTTAAACGGCATCTATTATTAGAAGGGCTAATGATCATACGGGGCATTGCACAAATTTAAAAGACAATTTGGGTATTGCAATAACAAAATTAAGTTAAGGAAAATAAGTTATATACATACCAATATAGTTAAGGAAAAACGACATCTTAGTTACATAGCCCGCCCATTTATTAATATCGTTGAAAAAACTAAGGCAACGGAAATAAGTTCTAAACATACCAACATATTTATTGAATGAATTAAGGATGAAAATAAATAAATGTAAATGTTCATCAGATATGAGAGAATATAAGTTATAAGTTATCCGAAAGAAACTATATGTTTTAAATTCAAATACAAAAGAATTGTCTTTTGACCAAATATTATATGAATTCTATAAGCACCACTACTCTCTCTTATCTCGTGCATCATATCATCAAAATTCAATGGAGATATCATTTCTGTTTGTTCGCCATAACTCGAATCGAGTAAATCAACTCGATTGACATCTGTCATTGAAGCTAAAGCTCTTGCAATTTGTAAGACATAATTAACCCGAAATGAATAAAAACAAAGTCATTGTTCATCATCTAAACAATCTAAAAACTAAAATTTACAGAATTTATAAATTACTTTAAAAGATCAAAAACTGAATGAAAGCTAGAGTGAACTGCTGAGCCACCTCCCCCAAACCCCAATACACCTTTTTCCCGCCTTGTGTAGTAAGACCATGCATAAGGAAAAGCCCTTTTGACTTACCTTAAACTTGTGCTAAAAATAAGCCCTTGTGAAAGTCATTCTACTCACACTCAAACACAATCACACACACTAAATCTCACCATTTCAAGTGGTATTCAAGCAAGGGTATAGTATTTTTAAGGATTGCATTTCCAAAATCAGTTGTTAGTTACAAATTTTTGGTTTTCGATACAAATCACAAATCCAAACAGTAAATACAATTATAAACATTAACTTAATTACATATCAATGTTATAATTATACAAAATATAACTAACAACCCTTTTGCCAGTTTGATCTAGCTGCATTGGACAGATCTTGTTTTGACTCGCTCCTTTGGCACTCCTTGTCTTTATATATCTTAAAAAGGTACCAGACATTCAAAAGCAGCTGAGAACCCAAGCGTAATGCAATCAGGTGAAAAAGGGGATGTTGCCAAATTTTGTGCGCCAGCAATTTTAGTGTGCTGCCTGTTAACATTCTCCCTGGTCGTTATCTCTACATGGTTTGAAAATGGATGCTATTCAAATCTTTTCAATCATTTTTTAGTGATTGGTAGTTAAGAAAATACATTACGCAGTTTGGGACTTATTTTCCCAACAAAAGACACCACAACAGCAATATTGGAGGAGGTAACACTGAGGTAGTATACTTGTTTTCTCCGGTGGTTCTTAATAGTTAACTGCATGATCGTACCGTGCTGATCGTCCTGGTGTTTGGGTGTTTCAAGGATTTATACTATCTTTTAGTCCGAGCAGAATTCCATTGCAGCCTCAACACTCGCCTCCGGTTCTCTATTTCCTTCACATGGCATTTTCTTGTAATGACATGTGGTATGTTAGACAGGCAAGCAAAAATATGTCCGCATCATGATAGATAAAAGTCGTAAAAATTCCACTTTATACTAAGTTGGGTTCCGTTTTCATGTTTAGACAAGATTGAGCTAGAAATACTTTGCATTGACTTGTAAATCATCAACTTATGATCAGGATAGTTCTCCAATGGTTTTACTTCCACATTGACAACAATACTTTTGCTTGTCACACTGGCTTCTGCTTTATCATCAAACCATTTAAGAATCCGTGTCGGTGTTTAAAACCATTTAAAAATACCACAACAAAGGCTTAAAAAATCGAGGTTGGCCCATTTAGTTATGAGTAGGTCTTTTGACGATATGTATTTTGACCTTATGTCTATAATGTCAAACAGTTATAATCTAGCAATTGCTAAAAAGAGAACAGCCAAACGGGTCTAATAGTTACTTTAATTTTTTTTCATAAGAATCGTAAGATAAATGATTTAACATAAGTTCTGTAAGAAAGTTCAAAACACGGAGTAATTATAGAAAAAAAGAAAGATAAAATGATCGAGATAAAACTTATGGCACTACGATACCTCTGAGACAAATGGGACTTTTTGCGGCCCTCTTCAAACGAAAATTGGTAACATATTCCCTTCCTTTGTGTCTACGTGAAGCTTTATCTTTGGCTACCAGATTATCTTCAATATCAACTATACTCAATCGACCTTTAGATGCCACTTGAATTAGACACATTTCCAATAATCAAAATCCTATGAAATGTATTAGGATTAAGACAACAATGTCAATAACGTGTCCCGCATGCCTTCTACCCTTTGCAATTGCAAGATACTATATAAGAAGCTCCTTAACTCACATCTTGTTGTTAAAAAACGTGATAATTATCTCATCACATGTCCATTTTTCAATTTTTGTTTCATGTCCAAACCTGAATTCATACAACAAAATGGTCGGTCAGATGAACAAATACTTTGTAAATCTCGTAAGTTGTACATATGATATTTACCTCTAAGCATTGTTGCAAGAGTGAAGGCACCATCAGCACCAAAATGCCGCAACTGACTTTATGGTATTCTACAAATAAGTACGCAAATAATCAATTTTAAGTTGCGATACCAAACACCAGGCATGGGTAACCACAAAATGAAAGTGAGAAAACAAAACCTCTATCAGATATAAGGTGTGCTTGCTCATCTTTTATTTTGGCACGTCTTCCCAGGGCGTTATGATATTCTAACCCACTTCTAATCTCATGTTTGCATACTAAACTTTTGTTGTCCATGAAACTCTTTTAGGTTAATTAGCCAGTATGCGAATATAACCTTTGGTAGTTTGTTGACTTGAGCTTGTGTGGCAGGTTGTTCCATGTCAAAAGATGAACCGTTTGTGGCATCTAATGAATCAAAATTTATGTTTCTAGTGAATCACTTCATGTATAATGATGATTTGTGTTTCTAGTGAATCACTTCATGGCTAATAACTCTTTTTTTTCCATAGAATGGTGACCAACCTAACAATATAACCAAGGCTTCAAGCACACCAATAGCTGAGGCAAATAAGTAAAGATAAACCCATTTCACCTCCATCTTAGCTGATTCATACATAAATGGAGAGTCTAGCAAAATCGTGACATATGTACATGTGGCCTACTGGCCTTAGCTTTGAACCAGCAAGGATTGAGGCATCTTTTTGCGATTCCATGCCTACTGGTACTTTTAGAGTACATGGTTCTTAAGATATGATGATAATGGTAGCCATTAAAGAGAGCACTCTTAGCAAAGCAAACACCTTCACCTATTTTCCTAAAACTAAATGCTTCACAACGATAATCTTTTAAACAGATGTCTCTACATGCTTCAAACGAAATGGGTGCCAAGAAATTTGGATCAAATCCATAGTAATCTGAATACAGCAATGTTAAAAATTTGAACCTTGTTGATTTATGATGGGTTAATGGTCTAGAAAATATACAAACTTTCCACTTTTTACTATTGTGACAATAAACTTTTTTTTTCCTATTGTAACAAAATAACTTCTTAATGACTACTATTGTAACCAAATGGCACAGTTAATTACCACTTAATTGGCCAGCTAATTACCCTAATTCTTACCATTTGGTTACAATAGTAGTCATTAAGAAGTTATTTTGTTACAATAGGAAAAAAAAAGTTTATTGTCACAATAGTAAAAAGTGGAAAGTTTGTATATTTTCCAGACCATTAACCCATTTATGATTTATCACATGTTTGGTTGAAGCAGGCTTGCAACTCTTACTTAAATCAGTAGGGTCACTCAAGTCATAACCAGGTGGGCATGAACATTCAGGCTTGTCTCCATGAATACAAATCCCATTTCTCCTACATATTTCATGAACATTATATGGTTGTGCAAGAGTTTGCCATGATATCAACCTAATCCATTGGACTCATTTAAGCTATAGACTTTGAGATTACCGTCATAGTCCAAGGTTAACCTCCTTCGATCCCCAAACCTTTGTATGTAGCAAAAAACTCACATGGTCACTCGCATTAAAAATACCTAAATCATTAAAGTATGCGATTCTGCTGTTGTTTTAAGTTGTTCTTCTAAAAGCCCATATACTAAAGCCAGGATCGAGCTGCTCAATGTCTACAACCGCTGTCACTGCCGATGTGTTTTGAACTCCTAGGAAGAGACATGTCAGATACATGGAACCCATTGCATTAAACAGTTCTTGTTAGTTTTTCCTGATTATAGTAGCACTCAAAGAGGGTCATTTTAACAAAAAGTATTGATGTAACAATAAAAAAATGGTTCTGTACCAAGTTCAAGTTTTTTTACTGCTTACGGCCAATATCCCGAACTCATGTGCCCCGCAAATATAAATTACTAATATGATGTTTTTCTACCTGATCCACTTTACACCTAAACTTTAACAAAATTACACAAATTGATTAACTATAATATATAGTGAGGTTGTAAGGGTTACCTCACTTGAACCTAGAACATGTTGGCGATGAAAAGAACAACACAAAGTACCTCCATCGCTTACTTTTAATTCGTGTAGGATATACTATAAACAAACAAAAATACAATAAGTGGATGTGTGTGCAAGAAAATAATGATTGATACCTGCTGAAAGTAATGGCGAGCCACATTCTCCTCAAGTCACCAATTAGTTATAATATAATAAAATAGTTCACCTGAGTTCATATACTCCATGATTACATATATGGTTGACCGAGTCTCTATCACCTCATATAACTGAACAATGTGAAGATGTGAAAGAAGCCTCATTATTTTAATCTCTCTATTCACTAAGCAGCGTTCACAAAAAAAATATAGATAAATGATATACTCCGGCACATCCATATATGATTTCCCGTAAATTAAACCTATTGATATTTATATTTTAGCTTTGATGTGGAAGTTTTTACTTGATTTAGCTCGAAATAAAAGAGTATAATGGGTCACATCACGTAATTATTATACAGATCTGCACAGCCCCCTTATTGTTTTATCAAAAAGAATGTAATAACTTTCTTATTAGTTTAACACTTTAACTTTTGTAATCATGTTTAATTTCATAAAATACTTGTAATATTCCCGTATTTTCACCTCCGTGTAAAATTAAAAACGTGAAATTATCTGGATTTAAAATTCGCCAAAGACATAGTAGAAGTCATCTGCGACCACGTCTTTGGCCAAGTTTTTTATGTACAACACAGGAGCAGGATTCCAGCATTATAATTCTGCAACAAATTATAGCATTAGTTAACATGAAGAAAACTATTAAAAAAGACAAATAGGTTATGCTGGTGTTTAATATGTTGGGCTTCTCTTACTGTACCAAATGCTCCAAAACCAAGTCTTCTCCCAACTCTATAGTTTGATAGAGGTGGCAAACTTCCGCTACTACTGCTTCCATCCATTATCGGAGTGGTAGAGTTTTAAAAAAACTTATTCCCTCTTCCAAGTCCTCATAATGCTTACATAAATAATCAGATATCAGAAAATGTAAACACAAAGTATCAATGAACAGTTAATAGTTTCTGCTCAATCCATGTATGAATAAATTACCTGCACGGTTCCCATGTATGATCAAGTTTTGTGACATTGGATGGATAGCTTCTTACGGACATCAACACCCAACTTCTACGACTGGGGTAAATATCAAATGTTGTCTACAAAATATAAAATAATCTTGTTATTCAACCAGACAAGAGAAAAAAGAAAGAAAACTATATTAAAAAGCTCTATAAGGTTCATACCAAAACTTTCTGCTACATGTTTTCCTTGTACTCTTCTAGCATTTTAACTCATGTAGGGTAAATAAGAGGAGCCAAGTTACCATCACGAGTTGTTATTCACAAAAAGTCGTTAATTTGATCCCTCAGGCCACAGCTGCCCCCACTCATTAGTCACAATTTCTATCCATCCTGTTGTCTTTATTATATTATGACAATGTGTTTGTCTTTCACCTTGACTTTTCTTTCTCACAATTGTAAAATGTGTTTTTAGCCAATCATTGTTAAGCAATTTATATTTAAAGGTGATGAACTTAGTAGATAGGTAATAAGGTATACCAATGTAAGGCTCGTCCTCGTATGATGAAGTTTCTGGTTGGCTTGAGCTCTGCATATTTATCGGTGTGAACTGCTTTTCTGTAAGTTGACCGGGGTAACCAGAGTGCTTGCTGATCGGTGTGAACTCCTTATCCATTACTTAGTTTAAACCATCCCCGTTTTCACGTTTCTTGTGTTGATATAGGGGTCTCTGTCAAAGGTAGTGAATTCCAATGCATGAACCTAATTATTGTTTGTTCAGTGATAATTCGAAAATAGTGAAGGCTGTATATCGTGCTTTCTTTGTTAATTACTGTAACTTAAATAAGACCATTGTCAATAATACTGCAAAAACGATAAGGTAACTATAACTTTTGATACCTCAGACACCATAGCATAGTAGAGTAGTCTCTAAAATGAGGTGAATATGAAGTCTATCCATTGATGAATGTGATGTTTCTACCTCCTTCGGGTCTGGACTTATTATTCTTGCATCCATCCAAGTTGGCATGGTACGTATCTCCAATAAAATGATTCTGAAAACTTATTTTGAAGTTCATTTCGCGAACCGCTTGTGTGATTTTAGCCTCATTGACATCACAATTGTGAACCAATTGGTGTAAAGGTAACGATAACCTTGTTTGGCATTTCAAAACTGAAAAAGAAGTATAACTGAGAATTTAATACAGATTACTAAATTTTATTAATGAAACTTGATCATGATAATGCATCTAATTTAATTTATTGTTGAATATTAAATGCTTGACCATTTTGAGCTTCGCTTCATGTCTCGTGGCCGTCTCATAAATAAATCTGTGAGAAGTCAGTGAAAATAAGCCCCATGAATCAAATGATCACCAAGTCCAGTTTCTACAAAATTTGAAGATCATAACCGTTGAGGCTTACATGGATTACACATTTAGTAGTTCCTTAAGCTCTTGTGCGCTGTCCTCTTAGTCATAGGCCTCTTATATCCCTAAAAAAAATATCAACTATAATATACTTTAAAGACTAACGGTTTTTGTTATTGCTTATCTCAACTGCTTATATATTACTTTGAGGGTGTAAAAGTATATTACATGTAATGTTTAAATCAAGTATATTACTGCAAAATTGCTCAAATGTGATCACCACCTGCACCAAGTGTAGATCCCACGTTGCTGATTTAAAGTATTATGGGTCAAGCAAGTCACCCAGTCTCGACCAATGAATAGATTATATGTATTTTGACCCATTACCAAACCCGCCCCACCAATTCATTGTCATTTCTGTATAAAAGCAATCAGCTTTACCTGGACAGCTCTTGTTCCACCATCTTGAATTCACTTTGTTAAGGATTACGGAGGTTTCACCTACAAACTTAATGACAGTGAATTCATTAAAGGGATGCTCAAATAGGTTAGGAATATATCATTTTCCTAAAAGTTTCTGCTCCATTTTATTCTCATAGTGGATGTCTACTTCAATAAATGAGCATTTGGTAAATGGTTTCCATTCCATATTTCAAGTATATATACTTTGCGAAAAGTATAATTAAAGGCAACTTTTACCTTAGTATTCACTCTAAGTTACATTTAGAAATGTTAAAGGATCCTTGTAGCAGCTTGCTAATCTCAGATGACTTCAAATTGTGGAAGTAATCCCAATGGGGATCGTAGTTCTGACCATTTTGACAATGCAATATTAGCATAAATTCTCCATTTTCTACAGGAAGGAAAGTCCAAGCAAAAATCCTTGATTCAACACCAGCAACTTCTTCATCCTTCAAAGATAAACCATGATTATACTTCGATTATGTGTAGTTTATTTTGGAATCCATTACAACTGTATTTTTAACTTTCAACAACCGACACCCTTTTCCCAAGAATAGTTTTCCAGCTCATAATACAAAGTTTAATATTTTTTTCGTTATGAGAAGCTTTATTTGTAGATCATGTGCAGTCAATAGAAGTGAGTCAAATAATCATATAATAGCTAGAAGAGAAACATGGCTAAAATTGTCGACACTCTAATTGTTAACGCGCAAATCAACCTAAATTGATTTATGTATAAGATAGAAACATCATACTCATGTTCATCCTAACTTGATAACCCAAAAATTTGAGAAGCTTAACACTCTCGTTCAAGAATCCATGTATAAAGTGATCAACTCTATGTAAAAATTATTTAAAAAGAAAAGTGGCACAAGACTCGTGTAAGAAAAGACACTCAAAAATAACATTTTATCATGCACCTGATGTTGATGCTGCTAAATTCTCAGGTTCTCCCCTTCACTTTATTTTTCTCCTTATCTGGACCACCTATTTTATCAAACAGGCTTTGCAACTTTGAGTCATGTCCCTGTATTATCAAATAACATATTCTACTTAATACATTATGACATAACAGCATAAGTAATATTATTAGTTGACCATAGATACGATGAAGGACTTAAAAGTGGATAATAAGAAATTACCAAGTGATGGTGGCGAGGTCAGAAACTTGTATCAGTTTATGTTTAATAACCACATTTGTTTTCTATTTCTTTCACAACCATCTAATATTCTGATTCTTGTAGCTGAGTATACATTTGTAACCTTTTACAACCATCTGGTATTTTCCTTTTTTTTTCATCACCCAGTTTTCTCAAAACACACTTGCAGTTAAGTGTTCATTCAAAAGATCCAACTGTTTCTCTTTCTTGGGAATAATAACGAAGAGTTAATAGTATGAGTGTGCGACATCAATTCATTATTAACACTTAATTGCACTATAAACACCAACAACTTATTTCCTTTCCAAGTGTGAATCACGGTCGTGAAGTTAAGACTTAAGTGTTTGTTAAGTGTTTATTTTCCAAGTGTGAGTGTGCACGCAAGGACACCAACAACTAACTGGGCTTTATGAAGACCAGCAAGTAGACCAATTGTATCATAATTCAATTTGCAGGCCAACTAAGTTAGAAGATAAGCTACAAAAGAGCTTACCTTCTAAACTTGAAAAAAGTATGCAATTCATGCGCAAAAGGCTAAAAATACAACAATAAATCACATAACGCTCACCTATGATTCCACCATGGTGGTATATTTTTTGATTCCCTTTGACCTGCAACAACACAGATAACACACAGTTAAAATCATACATAACAAAATGATCCATTTTAGACCATCAAAATAGTTTTTACGAAATGAGATTTGACCTGACACCTAAACTCCAAAATCCTGTTAAACCACATTATGCAAATGAAAGTTGCTCTTTTTTTGTCACTTTGGTACATAATGATCACCTATGATTCTACCATAGTGGTGTATTTGTTGATTCCCTTTGACCTGAAACAACACAGATTCCACACAGTTAAAATCACACTCCAAAAGCCTGTTAAACCACATTATGCAATTGAAAGTTGCTCTTTTTTTGTCACTTTGGTACAACTCATTCCATGGCTCGAGCTCATCTTCAGAAAGCCCTTTCATATAAATACAACCAATAAACCACACGTTTAGAATGGTTCGAGAATCTATAATAATGTCACCCTTGAAAAATATTTATCATCATCATTGATGGTCTTTGTTACAGCCTGCATAAGAAGTATGCAAATATTTCATCCAATCTACTCAGAATGTCAAGAAATATGAAATAAAGTGGTTGTAGTGCAAATATTTTCTGTATCAGACATTACAAAAATAAATTAAGTACAGAGAATAAAATAAAAAAAATGAAATTACCAGCCGGAATAGAACCAAAAGATCAGTACTTTCACTTCACCATCTCTTCCTTGGCTGAGTAAACCTT
Organism: Chrysanthemum makinoi; assembly: GCA_910596185.1. Taxonomy (NCBI): domain Eukaryota; kingdom Viridiplantae; phylum Streptophyta; class Magnoliopsida; order Asterales; family Asteraceae; genus Chrysanthemum; species Chrysanthemum makinoi. Next base: position 294,568,288 of record OU343224.1, read on the forward strand.
ATAACAAATCTCTATATCAATTTTGTTAGTAGCCCTGATTTTTAAACGTTGATTGCCTATACTAAACATTTTATTGGATCTAATTTTCTGATCCATAAAACTAACCACAAGGTTCCTAATCTAAAAACTATTCATTAGCTGAGACACTTTTATGTTACCAAATTCCACTCAAACCTTAGTTGGTGTTTGAGATGTTTGTAAAACAGATTATGCATTTGCACAACTGGATTTTATCTCTAAAAACAGATAATCACTTTTTTATGATGCCAAACACTACTTTCTGACTTTTTTCTTTGCAAACTCACTAATAAAAAACTGTTCCAATCTATTTAACCAATACCAAGACCTACAAAAGTAACAAACGTAAGTTCATGTATTATAACTTGATATTTAAAAAGTAAACGGGTCAAATCCCAAAAGAAAATCAACAATCAGTATGATTCAAATTTTTATTAACTACCTTGGAATAGGTGACTTACTTCATCTACTAACCGCTCTTTTGAAGTGTTTAACATTCTAAGTTGTTCTTGTCCAACTTCTATGTACGGCTTTCCACATTTTTGTAAGGAGAACATGTGTAGCAGGAGACCTTAGATACAAATTTATGAAGTTTACTGTCCAGTCATCATGAGGTAGTATCTCGGTTGGATTGTATTCAAGAAAAAATGGTTGCATACATAAATACAAAGTAGGTACCTATGATACCAGATTACAAACCATCTTTCGCCTTCCTTTCCTGTCGTTACAACAATAACAGCTTTGGGCTTCAAGTGGCCTTGAAGCTACTCATTGCGTACTTAGTAAATCTGTTTCATCTATTGGTTCTGGTCTCAGGGGTTATTAGACTTTCGCTCACACTCTCCGAAGTTGCAAAAAATTCAATCAAGATTACAAACACAAAACAATCATCCATAAAAATTATAACAAAAACAAAATCTTAATCAAGCAACCAGGAAAAACTTTATTTCGAGTACTAATTTTTTACTTCGACCAATGTATAGTCCGATCTTACGCATCGCCGTCACAGTCATAGTGGCATATTTCTATCTTTATGTCCTTATATAATACTAATGATAAATCACCAAACCAAGCCTACTTAAATGTGATCGCAGGTGTTGCATATACAACCACAAAAGAAATAGATGTCAAGGATTATGTATAGCTGAATGTAAAACGTACTACTAAAAGTAGCAACACAACATTTGGTGTAAACGTGTAATATGTATTTGCAGCATGCTCTAAGATGTGTTTGTGGTCAGCTTTTCCAAGCCCTCTATCATTAATTTTTTGTGTACCAAATCCACATCATTGATATTATACTGACATTTAAAGATATGCCACACCAAATATGTACAACATCCACATGCATGTCAAGTAACTGATCAATGTTAATCAAATATAACCTATTACATAAGCGTTCATCTATACATGATTTTGTATTCAGTTAGATTAAAGAAAGATTAATAAGTAATTAACCTCACAGACTAAATGCTAATTGAGAAAAGCAACTATACCTGCTCTTTAGATTGAGCAATGCGTGATTTCAGCAATTCAACATTAGCATTAACCTGATGAAGTTGTTTATCTAGCGCTGTAGAGAAACATGCGACTGTTTCATCCTCACACTTTCGGATACCAACTGTAGAAAAAGGAGGCCGTAGATTAGTAACATACGGAGTATTATATATGATTATGAAACCCTATGAATGTTCATTTTTAATATAGCAATTATGTGGTTGTTAACACTTCATTATGCCATGGGTGACTTTTAGCTCGTCTGACCCATTTCTCTATTTTAATCTTTTACGTATTACTCAAGTTTATTATATTAGATGTTTAGTATAAAAGCCATTAGAAAAAATAGGACCAAATTAAGCTATAACAATCAACAGATACCTACTGAACATGCATAGAAAAGATGATGCAGGTAATCAATATAATGAGAGAAAAACTATGAAGTATTTCATACGCATATTATTAGGAATGGCATGAATAGATGTTGCAATTGTAGGAATATCTTATTGCGAAGCTGATCAGCACTCATAATAGATGCCAAAATGGTCAGCTTTAAGTCCTTCGATAGCTTTTATAACTTGTGATTTTCGCATATAGCAAAGGTGCACCAGAATGAGGCCATTTATTGTCTGTTTTCAACAATTCACAGTACTGCGAATTCGAGAATCTGTTGCTTCAAAAAGAGAACTCCTAGAAGCAGGAACATAAGGGTCAATTTCAACCTGTTTACTTATAAAACAAAATTTAACATATACCCTCCTTCTTCAGCATTGAAGATTAAACTCTGTCATTCAATGAAAATCTTGTCAAATAGTTTAAAGTAAAATTGTAGCAAATGAAAATTATTTATTCTGTCCACTTGGTATTTTATAATGGTATGAAGAATCGCTCAATTTATCCCAGCGACGGAAAAAGGAAACAACAATAAGCAAACGAAATTGCTGACTCGTTACCTGGAATAAATCACCTTTTGCTAGAAGAAAATAATCTTTGATGGCCTTCAAATGCCCATTTAGATCAGCGCGTACAACCACAAGCTGAATGGTTGAATTATAAGTAACCGAAAAGTAAAAGAAAGTTTTGAATAATCATGAACAATATATGAAAGAGAAAACCTGGAAACATGTTGCATATGGAAAGTCATAACCTGAATCTAAGTATCAACATAGGGCACACAAACGAATGACCAATGAAACAAAAAAATTGAGTCAAAGAAGACGTGAAAACATAAAATCATATTAATCACAGAAGCAATATTTGAAACAGCAGAGGTTGTTGATTTAGGGTTTTGGGAAGGGTAGCGAATAAATGATAGGAGACTCAATAAGGGTTTAGTTATGCCTGTGATGTTTTTTCTCCATAATGTCACAATTGGTCCCTCCGTGTTTAGCTTAATCTCTTTAGTCCGGTATATTTTTCTTGTTTTCGATTATTAATTACAATAAATGGCTTGGCTCCATTGGTTGAGACGTTTGCATTTTAACCTAAAGATGCAGGTTCGAATCTCATTGTGTTCATTTTTTAAATCCGAATTTTCTGAATAAACAGAATTTTACAATTTATTAAAAAAAATGTACATATATTAATTAAAATGTCATTTAAAAAAATTAAAAAAAATGCCACATAAATATAAGAGTAAATTGCAAAAATCGTCCCTGTGGTTTGCCCAGATTGCAAAAATCGTCCCTGGGGTTCGCAAATTGCAGGCGGCGTCCCTGTGGGGAAACTTTTTCATCATTTTGGTCCCTGAATTTAACTATCGTTAAATGAATTCCGTAAAGTTACACATTTAGCCCTTTTGGCCAAATCGTTGCAGCGTCCATCCTTTAAACACAGGACGATTTATGCAATTACACAGTTAGTCCAAATACAAACGATTGCACCTTTATCCTTAATACATATTTTCAGTTAAAAAATTGCACCGTTAGTCCTTATACATAACCTAGTTAGTCCCCCATCACCACCACTTCCACCACCACCACTACTCACCGCCACCCACTGCCCACCACCACTCCACCACCACCACCACCACCCACCGCCATTCCCCACAACCACACCACTAGCCACCAGTTCCCACCACCAATCTCCGTCTCCACCATTACTCACACCACCACAACCAATCACCACCGCCACTCACCACCGCCACAACACCCCACCACTTACAACCACCACCACCCAACACCACCAATCACCAAAAAAAAAAATCAAAAAAATTTGTAAAAAAAATCAAAAAAAAAAAAAATTGATTTATTTTTCAAAATTTTCAAAAAATTTTATTTCTAAAAATTTAAAAAAAAAAAATTATTTCGAAATTTTTTTTTTGGAAAAAATATATAATTTCGAATTTTTTTTTTTGAAAAATATTATTTCGAAAATTTTTTTTTGAAAAAAAATATTTCAAATTTGGAAAAAAATTTGGAAAAAAAATATTTCAAATTTTTTTCAAAAAAAATTATTTCAAATATCAAAAAAAAATTCGAAATATTTTTTTTTTCAAATTTTTTTCAAAAAAAATTTTTCGAAATATTTTTTTTCAAAATTTTTTTTTCGAAATAATATTTTTTTTCAAAAAAAAATAATTCGAAATAATTTTTTTTCAAAAAAATTTTTCGAAATAAATTTTTTTGAAAATTTTGAAAAATAAATCAAAATTTTTTTTTGATTTTTTTTACAAATTTTTTTGATATTTTTTTTGTGGTGATTGGTGGTGTTGGGTGGTGGTGGTTGTAAGTGGTGGTGGTGGTTAGTGGCGGTGGTGAGTGGCGGTGGTGATTGGTTGTGGTGGTGGTAACGTGGTGGAGACGATGATTGGTGGTGGTAACTGGTGGCAGTGTGGTGGTGATGGCGGTTGGTATTGGTGGTGGTGGTGGTGGTGGTAGTGGTAGTGGTGGTGGCAGTGGGTTGCGTGAGTGTGGTGGTGGTGGTAAGTGGTGTGGTAGTGGGACTAACTTAGGTTATTTATAAAGGACTAACGGTGCAATTTTTTAACTGAAATTATGTATTAAGGACTAAAGGTGCAATCGTTTTTGTATTGAGGACTAACTGTGTAATTGCATAAATCGTCCCTGTGGTTTAAAGATGGACGCTGCAACGCATTATTGGCCAAAAGGGCTAAATGTGTAACTTCTAACGGATTCATTTAACATAGTTAAATCAGGGACCAAATGATGAAAGTTTCCCCACAGGGACGCCGCCGCAATTAGCGAACCCTGGACGATTTTTGCAATCTGGCAAACACAGGGACGATTTTTTGCAATTACTCTAAATATAATGATGCCACATGTCATTAAAAAAATTAAAAAAAATGCCACATGCCACATGTCATTTAAAAAAATTAAAAAAAATGCCACATAAATACAATGATGACATGGAAATATGACTTGGCATTATGGGATGCCAAGTTTCATTATGCGTGGCATGCCTCCTCTTATATATAATGTGTGTGTGTATATATATATATATATATATATATATATATATATATATAACATTATATTATATAATATATTATATATATATAAATATATTTTATATATTATAATTATATATATATATATATATATATATATATAATATTAAGAATAATATATATTTATAATATATATATATATATATATATATATATATATATATATATATATATATATTATATATATATATATATATATAACATATATATATATATATGAAAAAATCATTTAGGGACAAAACTTTATCTACATACCAATGGACCAATCCCCACCTTTCATTCATTTTGATCTAATGGCTTAGATTAAATCTGATTTTTACACTGCAGGGATATTTTAGTCAATATAAAAAGAATTTTTATCTTTCTTTCAGTTAAAAGCTATTTACTTTTCACACACACAAAGTGTGTGTCTCTCTCTGTTCTCTCGTTTTTTTCATCTTCTTCATCGGTTAATCCTAATTCGTTCGTTATTAATTAAACGATTCTTTCATGGATTCTATTCCAAATTCTTCAGTTTCTTCTGATCCTTCTTCTTCTATAACTGAATCTGCAACTGAATCTGATCGTTCCCTCTCTGATCCTTCTTCTTCTATAACTGAAAGCGTCGTTGTTTTCTGTAACGAATCTGCATCTGAGATATTGTTGTTAGCGATGATGTTTCTGCTAAGTATACGGAGGAGATTGTAGCTTATGAACACGGTGATGAATCCGCAGCTATTAAGAGTAAGACGCGTTTAATTTTTGTTTTTCATTGTGTTTTTCTGTTTGAATAACAATTTTAATCTGTGAATAAGCTATTTAGTTAAGTTAATATTGAATTAAGCAGTTTTAATCTAGTTTTAGATTGAATTAAGCAGTGTTAAGTTAGTTTCAAGCTGTGAATAAGCTATTATTTAGCTTTAGATTGATCTAAACTGTTAGTTTAGTGTTACGTGTAGAAGATGGATAAGGTGTTAATCATTTTAATGCTGTGAATAAGCGATTAGTTTTGTTTAGATTCAAATTAAGCTGTTAATTAGTTTTTCATGAATTAAGTATATTAAGCTTTGAATAAGCTATTAGTTTATGCTTTGATTGAATAAGTAGTTTAAGCTTTTGAATAAGCTATTAGTTATGTTTTGATAAGCACTTTTTATTTTGCATCACATTTGATATCATATGTGATATCACATATGATATATCACATGTGATATCACATATGATATATCACATGTGATATCACATATGATATATCACATGTGATATCACATTTGATATCACATATGATATTACATGTGATATATTCTGTTACATACACACATGTGTTATATCATAGTTGATCATAAGAAGTTGTTTTTGTTTATTTTATTTTACTTGATCGATGTTTTTATTTTGTACTTTTTTGTTTTTTCAGAACTGAATGCTTTGAAAACTCCTGAATCATTTTCTACTCATTCTAATTTTGATACTCCTGGTGGAACGGTTTATTATATTCCTAAAGTTCCTGTCGATGTTTTACTAGCTAAGGGCAATGTTTTTAATTCAGTTGATGAGTGCATTAGTGCGTATATGAAATATGCTTCAAAAGCAGGTTTGTGGTTAGGAAATCATGTCAGAAAAGGTTGAGGAGCGGTATTGTTAAGCAAAAGTATCTAGTGTGTAATAGGGAAGGCTGTCCTAAGGGAATTCATGTAGACACACTAGATTTAGAGAATAGTGACAAGCAGAAGAGAAGTTCGAACCTACATATCACAGGTTGCAAAGCACGTGTGATGTTTGAGTTGATTCCTGGTTCTACAAAGTATAGGTTGACTGTTTTTGATAGTATACATAACCATGAGCTTGAACGTAAAGAATATAAGCATTTGTCAAAGACCGAAAGACAGTTAACATATGCTGAGCAGTTGTTTATTGTTAAAGCTGCGAGCGTGAATATAGGTGCAACGAGAGCTCATCACTTGTTGACTGGTTTGTTCATGGTACAACTGTTGACTTTAAGAACTTCTTTAGGAGTGTGAATTGTTATATAGGCGATAGTGATGCTCAGATGCTTATAGCTAAGATGGAAAATAGACAGAAGCATGTTCCAGATTTTTCGTTTGATTACTTGGTTGAGAATGCTGAGCTTTCTGCAATTTTCTGGGCTGATGAAGTTTCCAAGTACAATTACAAAGAGTTTTGTGACGTTGTCTCTTTTGATGCTACGTACAGGACAAATAAGTAAGTGTTTGAGTGATATATATCATATTTTATTTTATTACTTTGTATTTTGTCTTCGTATTTGTTCTTTTTTTTTTTAACTATTTTTGTTTTTGTGTTTCAGGTACAAAATGATGTTTGTTCCTTTTACAGCAATTGATAATCATAGGAAGTGTGTTACGGTTGCTGCAGGCTTGCTGAAGAATGAGACTGCAAACTCTTATATTTGGTTGCTCAAAGCATTTATAAAAGCTTTTGGTAAAGCTCCTAGTATCGTTGTCACTGATCAGGACGAGGCTATGAGAAAGGCGATTGAACAAGAATTTGCTGGATCGAAACACAGATTGTGTATGTGGCATATTACACAAAAGCTTCATGGAAAGGTATGTTGTGTGCTTTCTTGTATTTTCTTTTGTTATATCATATGTGATACTTTATGTGCTTTCTTGTATTTTATTTTGCTTTCTTTGTAGTTCCTAATGATTTATCATATGTGATATTTCATACTTTTTTCATTTTGGTAAATCATTTGTTAAATCATATGTGATATTTGTTTGCAGATATGCTCAAAGATTTATGATCACACAGACTTTAAAAGGAAATTCAATCAAATTGTGGGATATGTATATTGGTCTTGATGAGTTTGAGTATCAATGGGGGAAGTTATTAGATGAGTTTAATTTGCATAATCATAAGTGGTTAACAAAGATGTTTCGCATACGCTCTTGTTGGATTCCTGCTTTTTTGTGGACTCTCCTTTGTGTGGTTTGATGAGGACAACTTCTAGGTCTGAGAGTGAGAATTCTTTTTTCTCTCATTTTACTAATTCTGGTTCGACTCTCATGAATTTTATGAATTGTTTTGAGACGGCAATGGAAAAAAGAGGCATATACAAGAGAGGTTAGATCATAAGTCGATTGATTCTGTTCCTACACTTAGAACCTATCTTAAGATTGAACGTCATGCGTCAAATGTTTATACTCGTCCCCTTTTCGAATTGGTTCAAGCTGAAATATTTGCTGGGACATGGTTTTGCCAAATAGATACAAAGTTTGTTTGAAGAATCTGAGGTGTCTGTTATTAAAGAGAAAAAGTTTGTTGATGAAGTAATGGAGAAGAAGAAAGCTAAGAAAAAAGAGAAATTTAAGAAAAAAGGTGATGATACTGATAAAAATGAAGAAGAAGAGGAGCCGATCAACTTGTTTCACAGAGAAGATGGACTGTATAAGGTTTGTTAGTTTGTTAACCAATTTTTTTTTATATTAAAGCTTTTTTTATTGTTATTTTTTATTCTTTTATAATTTTGATATATCATATGTGATATATCATATGTGATATATCATATGATATATCATATGTGATATATCATATGTGATATATCATATATGATATGTCAAATGATGTATCGCATATGATCTATCATATATGATATTTGACTATATATTGTTTTTTTTTTTTTTTTTTTTTTTTTTGGATGGAGGTTTTGCGAAAAATAGAAGATGGATCAGTTGTTTGTTCCTGTCAGCTTTTTGTTAGAGTTGGAATATTGTGTAGACACATTTTTTGTGTCTTTAAGAATGCAAATGTTGAAATGATTCCAAATCAATACATCTTGAGGCGTTGGACAAAGAACTTGATACCTGCTGGTTTGAGGAACAAAAGAAACAGGTACGGTGAGAAGAATGAGATTGTTGAGAATTATGCAAACGAGGCTACTTCTATTGTTGATCACTGTGTGCATATGTTGAGTAAAGATGAGACAAGGTTAGCTGCTTTTATTGAGAAGTTGAAGTTGCTAAAGTTAGATGTTGAAGCTGATTGCCCAAATCCTCCATCAAAGGACAAGCTTGATAATCTTGAAGAGCTTGTCGGAGTGCCAAAGCCTCCTGTAGTTGCTGTTAAGAATCCGTCTGGCTGTAAGCCCAAAGGACGTGAAAAGTCGCGTATAAAAGGTGGAAAAGAGCAAGCTATTGATGAGAGTTCAGTTAATAGGAATGCATGTTCATTATTGAGGCTAAAGATGGCCACAAAAAAAGGACCTGTCCAAATAAGTATAGAGTACAAGATGATTTGGTTCAATCTGAAGCTACATGATAAATCTTTTTACTGTTTTTGTCCAAATAAGAATTTGTGATTGAAGTACTTTGAATCTTCTTTGATTGTTTACATATTTTGTTTTATGAAATGGATTTTTGATTTTTTTTTTGATTTTTTTTTTGGTGTTAAGTGATTTATCTTCTCTTTGTGTTAAGTGAATTATCATATTTGATTTATCTAGTTTGTTTTTCCTGTTATATATCATGTTTGATATACATACAAAATCACATTTGATTTTTTACTGTTATATATCATATTTGATATACATACAAAATCATATGTGATACCACCAATAGGACATTTGTTGATCAGATCTCATATCATATGTTTTCAAATTGTGTTATAAAACGCGGAGTTGGTTAGCAACACCTTTTCATCGAATATATCAGTTTTGTGTAGCAAAACTTGTACAACAACACATATAATCCAAAATCACATCCGCAGATGTGCCGCCAAATTCATTAGATAACCATTTCAGATCTGATCACTATTCGTCAACATTGTGACATTGTACCATAAGACATAACATATTGTAGCATACGAGATAAGATTGTGACATTTTACCATAAGACATAACATACTGTTCTAACCATTCTAAATGGCATAAGCTATCCCAAATTTAACTAATCAGAAGTAAGTTTGTAAGTGCATCACCATTGTCACTCCACCTTTACCCAAAAACGAGTGACTTCCCATCTGTTCGTCAGCTCCTATCATCTATCAACTGTCTCCTATCATCTATCAAGTTTTGCCTTCAAATCGCACTTGCAACATGGGTTGCCTCCTGTTCCTCTCTTCTTGTCTATCTTCTCCTTTATGTAGGTTTGTTTCAATGCTTTGTCAGTATGCTTCCTTGCAAACACATGTGCTTCCTCGCTGATTTCTTCTCTCTTACTGTTAATTTCATGCGTTAACATTTTTGTTGCATACTTTACTCTCAACTTTATTATTGCCATTGTTTGGCCTTCTTCTTCAGTTGGGAATTTCAGCTCCCAGTTCTTGCTGTCTTACCATTGTACAACTCTATGTGCATCATTACAAAAACCCCACAATCAATCACATTTTGTTTTGTTGCCCATTTGACTTTTATGATTGCTGTCTTGTTTTTCTTTATGTGCTTCGCTTTTGGGTGATTGAATGACTCCAAATACTGTGAAAATACTTTTTTCTGCACAAACAAAAGATTCAGTTTACTTACTAGTGGTTTATATATATTTGATATTTCAAATAAAGACTCAATTAACTTGCTAGTGTTTTATCATATATGATATTTAACTACCATATTTTAGTTTGTAATATTTAAAGACAATTATATCATATATGATATTTTACTGTCATTGATGAGTGTGTAAATACTCATCATTTTTAGTTAAATCTGAACTGCAAAACGGTTAAAAATGCTCAGATATGCATCAAAACACTGAAAATATTCCAAAAATGCATTTTATATGTTTCAGATGCAAAATGTTCAAAATCAGATGAAAAACGAGCAAAGTTTGCATAATTGGCAGTTTCAAATTCCCCCACTTTCATAAATTGTCAAAAAAATAGTCCCCTGAGCCAAAATTTCAAATAAAAGTCACCAAGTCTTTTTAAAATCATAAATTGTCATATTTATCCTTGATGGAAATCTAAAAGTTTTGAGAAAATTACAGTTTAGTCCCTGAAAATCCAAAAATGGTCAAATTTAGTCCTTGGAAATTTTCAAAAGTGTCAAACTAGACCTTGGTCTATTAAAGTTTGGCAACATAGTCCTTGGATTACATCTTCATAATTTTCGTGTTTGGTCCCTTGAATTTCAAATATTACACAAGTGGTCCTTGTGTTATTAACTAAACAACCCAACCAGGCCCTATCCACTCTTAACCCATACCCAATCCAAACCGTCCCAGTACCCTAGTTAACCTTTGTCTTCCTCCCTCACTTCCCGCCCAAACATCTCCAGCTCCCAGAACACAAAAACCTGCCTCCTCTCCCCTTTTCCCCCTCCCCCATAAACCCTAACTCTTCTTTTTCTTCTCCCCAAACACTCCACCCCCAACCTCCCCTATTAACCAGTCAAACCCTTATCCCAAACCCACTATCTTTTTTCTCCCACTGCCACCTCACCAATCCATGTCTAAAAGACACAACCAACGGCTCTGATTCACTCTTAGGATGTACCTAACTGATCTAAGGTTGGGGTTGTCCAAAAGAAGCACAAAGTGGAACCTTGGCTGCCTGCTCTCACAGAAGAAACACACAAGAGCACAAGAAGAGAGAAGAAAGCAGTTTTCAGCTTTTTGTATAAATAGGGATTAGGTGATTAATGTAAAAGTAGTCTAGAATTTATCCAAGTTCTAGTCCCATTTACCTTCTTGTCATTTTATTTAAATGTAATTTTGAATTTCAGTTTTATGCAATCAGTTTTTTAAATTTCATTTTATTTTTATGCAGTTTTAATTTTTGTTCTCCAAGTATGCTATTAACTGCCTAAGTGTTGCTACATTGGTTTAAGCTCAAGTAAGTTTTTTAAGGAATCAAGTCAGTTTTGTTAAACCTTTTTAAAGTCTCAAACAACTCTTTTCTGTTAACAGTTCCCAGTTCTGTCCCTTTTCTTAGCTTAGCTTTAGGTAGTTTAAAGTAGATTTAGGATTAGCTTTGGTTCAAATTAGTAGTGAGTAATATGAGGTCCCTTTGAGTTAACTTATTTTTGCCTTTGGAGCTTATTTGAATAAGCTTTAACTCCCTCAAAGTCCCCCCTAGACTGATATCAATTGCCCTGCACACTGATAGTCTCAAGTTAGGTTTGCTTTTGATTTTTAATTTTCTTAGTAAGTTCAAATTAGCTATAAATTGGTATAATTCATATTGGGTTGGTGATCTAGTTGGTTCACATTTTTGGTGAAATTTTTATTCTAGCTTTTTACTAGCTCAAAACCCCCCCCCCCCCATAAAGACTGTTTGGGACAGCATTCAAATGGGTCAAAAATCAAGTTTTTGACCCACTTTTGAAGTTGAAATCATTTTATGCAAGTTTTAGTCAAAAGTTTTGATGTTGCTGTTGGTTTCCATTAGGTACAAATCAACATGGTTAGTTTTTTTTCTCTTTTCTGTCTTACTGTCTTGACCTCACAGCGCCAAAGCACCTTCATTTTGCACCTGGAGAAGCTTCATACAAGCTCAAAATTAGCTCCATTTGTTTGTTTTTAGTTGTTAGATATGTTAAGAATGCTTTTGTCAGTTTTATGCTTTAGCTTTTAGGATATGAACTTATCTTTAAGCTTGAAATAGCATCCCAAGCGGCTGTTTATCCCACTTTCTGCAGCAGCCTTTGCACTTTTTTTTTGAGCAAAAAAAAAATCAAACAAATAATTAGTTGCAAAAAGGGAAGGAAGTGGGATTGAACCCAGACCTCCGGACACATCACCACGCAAAGCAACCACACCATAACCATCTGTGCTAGGGATGTTTGTTGGTTGTATTTGGTTTAACTAATACTTAAGGTAGTTTTTTTTAGTTTTGCCTTTTTAGCTTATTTAGCATTTAGTTTATCCTCGGCTTATTTAGATTAGCTTATATTTCCTACTTATTTTTCTTAGATTAGTCATAGTTTAAACTATATTACTTGCAATTTTCATAATTTTTCGTCACAATTTAGTATTTTTAATACTTAGTTTAGATTAAAACCGTTTTTAATTCGTAATAAATAAAATAAACAAAAAAAAAATCTACCCGGTCTTTTTCATAAATTTATTTATTCATTTAGGATGTAGGAAAATTGTTTTTCAACAAACTCGTAGGACGTAATTTGTCATTAGTTTTCACACCTTTCGGGCTCGTTGAGTTCCCCGTTTTCCGCGTTTTTGCATTTTAGCACCCTAGGATGT
>OU343224.1:294581515-294734543 GCA_910596185.1 Chrysanthemum makinoi
TTTTGATCCCAAGGTATGTAAGAACTGATTGGTATGTGTTTCTTTTGATAAAAATAATGGATTCACAAGCAAATATTCAAAATTATTAAAAGTAGTTGATTTGGTCTTACCTCAATAAAATTCTCAAGTTGACAACTTTATAAATGTTTCTGTGAAAAGGGTTCTCCATGTAAGAATTCTCATTATTTACTAAGTACACAAACTAATTTGAACTCCTAAAGACATTAATGATACCGTATTTGATCTTAGGATCTTCTACTATACCACAATGCCATACTATTACTTGTTAAACTTTTAATGTAATTCAAGTAATAAAATATGAATGGTCATGTATAGTATTTTATTTTTCTTTTTTAAGTTTAATTGACAAGTTTATATCCTATTATAAAAGTAATACTTTGTTTTTATTAGCCGAATTGACAAGCTAGGATCTTTCTATTTATTAGGTTGTAATTTCAACAAAAGTAACATTAGTCATGCATTTCCAAGTGGTTCTCAATGTTTAATCTTTATTTTAGTCTATATATATCCTTCTTCTTATATTTGATATCGCTTCTAAATTTCATTACTCTGCATACACTTAGCATGATTTGGCTTTAGTTCTGTGATCAGATGATCATTGTTGTTCTTTGCTTCTGCCTTTGTTAATGTTGATGAATAAATTTAGTTTCACCATTTACGTATGCTAAGTAACTTCTACTATAAATTGCTATTAACATACTTTTACTATTAAGTGCTATTAACATAAATGTCAATTAAAAATTAATTTTAAAATATGGATAAATGGTTACAGAGTCAGTAAAGTTATAATCTTTACATCGGTGTGCTAAGTATAGCTTCTAATGCTACTTTAAGCAACAATTTCCGATAAATTACTCCATTTCTCGTTGTTCCCATTCCTCTTAAACATCCTAATTTTAATGATTATAGGTTGTATGCATGTATTTGAATTTATAGTACTTGCAAGTAAATGTTTGGTTTTGTCATAATATTATAAAAACATATGTCTTAACTAACTTAGACATGATTCTCAAATACATAGTATTCCAACCCCATAAAACCTATTGTAAAAACCAAAGTTGACGTGCTAACTAACCCGCCCGTCATTCCACCTCTACTATTAAGGCTCTAATAAAGTCACTTTCTTCTTTACCTAACATTCACATTGACTCATTTATGTGCAAAGCCAAACAATGAAGGCCACCATCTTTGTTTATTATTGGCTTGACAACTTCTATCAAAACCATCGTTCATAAATGGTATTTTATTAATCATCTGCAATAATTTTGTGTGCCTATTGTAGTTAAATGTATCCTAATTGTTAATATCCCCAACCCAACTTGCTCTGGCCCCGGGTCCTTCCTTTCTATTCCTCGGTAAGTGGACTGTCACAATTCTCAAATTCCGGTCATTTCTCATACTCCCATTATTTATCATTTCATAACGATTCGTGCATGGTTTTGCCTTTTCATTAAACGCTATTTTCAGTATTAAATAAACGCTATCGTAAACATTATTTTTTGAACATTTGACCCGATACTTCCAAAAATTATTCCAATATATTGTAACGCTCATATTAAGATTTTAAAAATGTTATTATTAGTTTACCCAGTGTTTTAAATCTATTTCATATATAAATTGTTATATTTATATAAATTACGACGGTTTTCTTAAATTCAACCCGATAAATAATTATTCACTCAAATCTTTCAAGAAATGTATTTTATAACTTTTATGACCTCAATATATTTTATCTTGAACCGTGAAAATTTATTTTATCTAACGCTACCTTAAATATTCAAATATGTATACAACTTACTAATATTACTCAACAATGCTACAAGTTACTACTATCCTCAAATAACTTTACTTCTACTACATTTATACTTCTACATAATAATAATAAATATATGTATATGTGTTATTAATTACATGAATCACCTAAAAAGATTTGCTAAGATATTTTCTTACATATATATTTACTTACACTCAACATATCACACACACATTCAATAATTCAAGTGTGCAAGTCTAGATCAAAAATTCTCCTCTCTTTTTCCTCTCATAAAATCCGGCCACCATGGGAGCTCAAAGAAGAAGATCACAAAATTTTTCTTGTCAAGTTCTACACAACCTAGATACACTCTTGTTTTAGGTTTTGAAATAAAAACCTAGGGTGTTTAGGATAATCCTTGGTTCACTAAACCTCATCAAGCATTTGTAAGCATAAAACTTCATCTCTTACTTTTTCATATATATTTTCATACATTTTCTTGAAGTCCATATGATCATATTTGCTCAAGTTGTAGTTTTTATTCATGTTTATCAAATGTTATCACCCATATGTGTCCTATTAATTTTTATAACAAGTATGTACTAGTTAGAAGTTTATAAAAATGATAAGTTTGAAAAATGGATCATCAAAGTCTAGTTGTGATTTTTGGAGGAAATGATTACATAAATTTTATACATGTTTATTTAAGTTTGTATATATATTTTAGCCTCACAATGAATATTTATTTTGGGTATGATCAAATGAAGTTGTTTTACTAGTAGGATTGGTGATGAGTAGATTAAGGGATTTTGTGGTGAAGTTGTGGTTAAACAAGTAGAAAAATGGTAATTTTAAAAATAAGCGAAGCCTATCGAAATTTATAATTTTTCCGAAAAGTTAGTCATTTTTATAAGTTTTATTAAAGTTTTAGAAACTAGATTTTTAGTTATGAGCGTGGCCTTTTGAACGGACTAAAACGGAGTTATAACGAAAAAGATACGTGGTTTTAAAGTTACGATTTAAAACTACCATTTTTCGGAAAGTGTACATGCAATCCCGATTTTCAACTGACCAAACAGTGTCCTTAAACTTTCTGTGAAATCTCCAAAGTTTAAAAATATGTTAGTACACTTAATTACCTTCGCGTGGATATAAAGAACTTGAAAAACGGACTTAAAACGAGGTGAGTTATGGTTAACGAACTTTGAGTCGAAACGCGTCTGAAAACACTATTCACAGCATTAGTATGCTGTCAGGATTTTAAATCAAGGTTTTGAGGGCCTAAGCGGACGTTTAGGGAAACGGACCTTAAAAGCGAGTTAGTTTTCCTATGTATATATTACTTCAAGTCTAGCGTAAACCGATTTTCAATTACAAAACCCGTTACATAGTTTTAACTACATTTTCACCATTAGCTCAAAAGTATTTATTTTGACATGGAACCGTCACACATTCAAGTAACAATATTTCTATATTAACTAATTTTCAAGTAGCATATTGGGTGATACGTTTTCAAATCATGCATTCACAACAACATATCATAACTCAAGTCATAACATTCATTTTAGGTCGCGGATAGTTTGGGCCTCACTTTAGTGCATTTCATTTTGTTAGCATATCAATCACACCAGGTGAGTTAAGTAGCCCCTACTTTTACTTGCTTTCATGACTGTTTTGGGAGAGATACATGCTCAAACTATTTTCACTTACTTTCACAAGTACTTTAAACTTTTACATACTATTGTGAGTTTCATAACCCCTACTTTTATACATTTTCAATTACTTTTGGGGGTGATACATGCTCAAACTATTTTCATTTACTTTCACAAATATTCTAAACTTTGACATACTGCTGTGAGTTCATACCCCGCTTTTACTCGTTTAAATTCTACAAACTATTTGGGGTGAGATATATGCTTATTTATCCAAACATTTAAACTCTTTTGCCAAACAACTTTACCTATACTTTAGACTTGATTGCGTTTTATACTTGATTGGGTTATACTTGTTTCACTCTTGCGAATACTCAAACCATTTATACAATTGTGTTACAATATACTTCTTATACACTTTGGACATTATGTGTGGTTTATTGCGATATGTGCCTTAATGTGCTAAACTAGTTTTCAATTATGCATCAACATACAAACTTTAGCAACGGTTAACTCTGCGGGGAGGCGGCAGAGAGGTATTGATAGTACTATCGGGCCGCCCACCCTTGGGTCCTTGATGATGCGCGACGGGGGTGAATATAATCTGTTATTCAAGTTATTCAAGGCAATAACAACAAACAAGTTAGACTTCGTGTTGAGGTTCAGATTGTTTGTGATTCTTTGCATTAAGTTCATGTACATATCGTATGCACCTATGTCCTACTTACAAACAAGATTGATATACTACATTTTAGCGTTGGGTTGTAAACACAGGTTGCAAGTTTTGTATGGCGGGACTTGGGGAGTGGATTCGATGCCTTTGCTTTGCGAACTATTCTATATAACCAAAAACTTTGCCTTTGTTTCATGAACGCTCTTTTAAAGCTTTACTTGTTAACTAAACTCTATGAACTCACCAACCTTTGTGTTGACACTTTTTAGCATGTTTTATCTCGGGTATCTAAGGCATTCACTTCATGGCATGCATTTGGACACATCATGGAGTCGTGGTGACGGCGTCACATGGGATTTATGCATTTTAAAACATCGTTTGGCTTGTAACAAACTTATTTCCAAGTTGATTTTCATTTGAGACCTACATTTTGTAAACTTTGATTGTTTTAATAAATCAAACGATGTGTTTTCCAAACGACACTTTAGGTCGTTCAATATAACTGTAACTTTGATGCTATGACAGTCCTCCCCAAGGTATTCAATTCCGCAAAGCAGGTAATTTGGGGTGTGATTGATTGGTATCGGGCGTGATCGGTATATAGAGAACTAGGTTACATCATTGACCCTAGACTATAACCACATCATCATAGCATCTCATCATATCATTATAAGTGCATATTCTTTATACATGCGAACTTATGACTCAACACCAAACATCATATGAGTCGATTAGTCCAAGCATTGCATAGTTACTCCTAAATTATACATAGCATGATCACCTATGTCTAATTCAGGAAGAATCATGCAATGAAGGGAGTAGTAGTCTCATATGAGTAAGCAATCCCGTAATCGAGCCAAATTTTCAAAAGATTTTCTTCAAACCACTTGTTTCAGTTTGATCCGCGTGATAGTTCTTGTTTGATGAGTTGCAAAGATCAAGCTAGAAACAAGTTGTTACCTAAACCGATTTAGCCTAATCATATGACAGTTCTTGTTTGATGAGTTGTGGGATTAAGCAAAAATCATACCTAAAAGTCTTTTGGAAATTTTGCTCGAGAATGGGAAAGCCGGCCTCATCGAGCCTAATCATAAGGGAGCATGTCTTTAGAATGGGATATAGTCACGACATATGCATGAGCATTGGCATAATCATTTAAATCATACATGAGCATAAACTTTTAGAACCCTTGTCGCATTTTGGGCCATAGTATCATCGATTGAATCGCGAGGGCGCGATTCCTCTATCGAGGAAGAATGTCACAATTCTCAAATTCCAGTCATTTCTCATACTCCATATTTATCATTTCATAACGATTCGTGCATGGTTTTGCCTTTTTCATTAAACGTTATTTTCGTATTAAATAAACGTTATCGCGTAAACATTATTTTTGAACATTTGACCCGATACTTCCAAAAATTATTCCAATATATTGTAACGCTCATATTAAGATTTTAAAAATGTTATTATTAGTTTACCCAGTGTTTTAAATCTATTTCGTATATAAATTGTTATATTTATATAAATTACGACGGTTTTCTTAAATTCAACCCGATAAATAATTATTCACTCAAATCTTTCAAGAAATGTATTTTTATAACTTTTATGACCTCAATATATTTTATCTTGAACCGTGAAAATTTATTTTATCTAACGCTACCTTAAATATTCAAATATGTATACAACTTACTAATATTACTCAACAATGCTACAAGTTACTACTATCCTCAAATAACTTTACTTCTACTACATTTATACTTCTACATAATAATAATAAATATATGTATATGTGTTATTAATTACATGAATCACCTAAAAAGATTTGCTAAGATATTTTCTTACATATATATTTACTTACACTCAACATATCACACACACATTCAATAATTCAAGTGTGCAAGTCTAGATCAAAAATTCTCCTCTCTTTTTCCTCTCATAAAATCCGGCCACCATGGGAGCTCAAAGAAGAAGATCACAAAAATTTTCTTGTCAAGTTCTACACAACCTAGATACACTCTTGTTTTAGGTTTTGAAATAAAAACCTAGGGTGTTTAGGATAATCCTTGGTTCACTAAACCTCATCAAGCATTTGTAAGCATAAAACTTCATCTCTTACTTTTTCATATATATTTTTCATACATTTCATGAAGTCCATATGATCATTTTTGCTCAAGTTGTAGTTTTTATTCATGTTTATCAAATGTTATCACCCATATGTGTCCTATTAATTTTTATAACAAGTATGTACTAGTTAGAAGTTTATAAAAATGATAAGTTTGAAAAATGGATCATCAAAGTCTAGTTGTGATTTTTGGAGGAAATGATTACATAAATTTTATACATGTTTATTTAAGTTTGTATATATATTTTTAGCCTCATAATGAATATTTATTTTGGGTATGATCAAATGAAGTTGTTTTACTAGTAGGATTGGTGATGAGTAGATTAAGGGATTTTTGTGGTGAAGTTGTGGTTAAACAAGTAGAAAAATGGTAATTTTAAAAATAAGCGAGCCGCTGTCGAAATTATAATTTTTCCGAAAAGTTAGTCATTTTTATAAGTTTTATTAAAGTTTTAGAAACTAGATTTTTAGTTATGAGCGTGGCCTTTTGAACGGACTAAACGGAGTTATAACGAAAAGATCGTGGTTTTAAAGTTACAATTTAAAAACTACCATTTTCCGGAAAGTGTACATGCAGTCCCGATTTTCAACTGACCAAACAGTGTCCTTAAACTTTCTGTGAAATCTCCAAAGTTTAAAAATATGTTAGTACACTTAATTACCTTCGCGTGGATATAAAGAACTTGAAAAGCGGACTTAAAACGAGTGAGTTATGGTTAACCGAACTTTGAGTCAAAACGTCTTTGAAAACACTATTCACGGCATTAGTATGCTGTCAGGATTTTTAATCAAGGTTTTGAGGGCCTAAACGGACGTTTAGGAAGCGGACCTTAAAAACGAGGTAGTTTTCCTATGTATATATTACTTCAAGTCTAACGTAAACCGATTTTTCAATTACAAAAACCGTTACATAGTTTTAACTACATTTTCACCATTAGCTCAAAAGTATTTATTTTGACATGGAACCGTCACACATTCAAGTAACAATATTTCTATATTAACTAATTTTCAAGTAGCATATTGGGTGATACGTTTTCAAATCATGCATTCACGACAACATATCATAACTCAAGTCATAACATCCATTTTAGGTCGCGGATAGTTTCGGGCCTCACTTTCGTGCATTTCATTTTGTTAGCATATCAATCACACGGGTGAGTTCGTAGCCCTACTTTTACTTGCTTTCATGTGTTTTGGGGAGATACATGCTCAAACTATTTTCACTTACTTTCACAAGTACTTTAAACTTTTACATACTATTGTGAGTTTCATAACCCCTACTTTTATACATTTTCAATTACTTTTGGGGGAGGTACATGCTCAAACTATTTTCATTTACTTTCACAAATATTCTAAACTTTGACATACTACTGTGAGTTCATACCCCGCTTTTACTCGTTTAAATTCTACAAACTATTTGGGGCGAGATATATGCTTATTTATCCAAACATTTAAACTCTTTTGCCAAACAACTTTACCTATACTTTAGACTTGATTGCGTTTTATACTTGATTGGGTTATACTTGTTTCACTCTTGCGAATACTCAAACCATTTATACAATTGTGTTACAATATACTTCTTATACACTTTGGACATTATGTGTGGTTTATTGCGATATGTGCCTTAATGTGCTAAACTAGTTTTCAATTATGCATCAACATACAAACTTTAGCAACTGGTTAACTCCTGCGGGAGCCGGCAGAGAGGTATTGATAGTACTATCGGGCTGACGCCCCCCCCCTTGGGTCCTTGATGACGCGACCAGGGGTGAATATAATCTGTTATTCAAGTTATTCAAGGCAATAACAACAAACAAGTTAGACTTAGTCGTGAGGTTCATTGGTGTGATTCTTTGCATTAAGTTCATGTACATATCGTATGCACCTATGTCCTACTTACAAACAAGATTGATATACTACATTTTAGCAGTGGGTTGTAAACACACAGGTTGCAAGTTTTGTATGGGTGGGACTTGGAACTGAGTGGATTTACGATGCCTTTGCTTTGCGAACTATTCTATATAACCAAAAACTTTGCCTTTGTTTCATGAACGCTCTTTTAAAGCTTTACTTGTTAACTAAACTCTATGAACTCACCAACCTTTTTGTTGACACTTTTTAGCATGTTTTATCTCAGGTATCTAAGGCATTCACTTCATGGCATGCATTTGGACATATCATAGAGTCGTGGTGACGACGCGTCGCACATGGGATTTATGCATTTTAAAAACATCGTTTGGCTTGTAACAAACTTATTTCCGCACAAGTTGATTTTCATTTAGGACCTACATTTTGTAAACTTTGATTGTTTTAATAAATCAAACGATGTGTTTTCCAAACGACACTTTAGGTCGTTCAATATAACTGTAACTTTGATGCTATGACAGTCCTCCCCCAAGGTATTCAATTCCGCTGCAAAACAGGTAATTTGGGGGTGTGACATGGACTGTAGGAGCAGAAACCAAGTAGCTTTAGAATATCTCATGATTTAGTCTAACCATGATCTGTGGCTAATGTAATGATTTAATCTGGCTTATCAATATTTTTTTTAAGGAATATTAAATCAAGAAAAGAGTTAATTGGTACAACAAAACGGGTAAAACATTTGGTTTGGGTGAGTTTAGTGGGTGAGATTGGTCTTTGATGGATTCTTTATGGTCCCTTAAGGTTGAGAAGAGCAATGAGAGAGATCTTCACCTCCTCCTCATCGGCCCTTACATGGTGAGAATTATTTTGATGTGAAATTGTTATTAATGAGTCCATGGTATCTAACTTATAATATAGGGAGATTTACATACATCCTCACATACACACCATATTTGCATATTTCCCCAAATACAAGTTTCTAATGCATGATGTACAAGCCTATTAAAGCAAGGTTTGGGGAAATATGTAAATAGTGGTGTGTATGTGGGGATGTATGTAAATTCCCCTAATATATATTCTATTATGTTGTCTAACTGAAGTTATAAATGTTGCAGTAACGAGAAAAAGTCAGGCCCTTTAATGAAATGTGTCATGTCAAGGTTCGGAATGAAGATGTCAATCAGGCATCTTGGCCCATTTATGATTTAGCAAATGCAACATTCATGTAAATAAGTTTGTAAAGATGAAGGTTGTCAAGCTTTGTATTTTCTCTCATATTTGATAAACGTATATTTCTTTTGTTTTTTAGTACAAATGGCTACAGGCTTTGCTATGACCTTTTACTATCGTCCGACCGATCTCGACTCTATCCTTAGCGCGCTATTCGTACCTACCAAAGTATATCATGATGTCACAAAACTTACTAACAATAATATAATTAAATAAAAAAAATATATCGCCTTAACTGTATCTTTATAGAATGATATTCGTACATACCAAACTTTATCATAATGTCTTAAAACTTACTAATACTAACACATTGTATTAATATTAATGAACGTAAAAGAATACATAACGAATCATTCAGATGTTATTAAAATACAAAGTGTATTTGAATCTCAATAACAATGTTGCCTTATCAAAAACGAGTTACTTAAATGATAACAAATGTATCCTAATATATCATGAAACTCAAATATATCAACTGTTACAATATAATTAGGGAATAAGTGTGAAAGTGTTAAAAACAGTTACCACAATATTCCACAATAACGTATAACAAAACATAACAATACACTCCAACAATAATCACAATACATAAAATCACATGATTCACAATAACTTCCTTACACATTATTTACAAACAAAAACATCCTTCGTATACATATATCTCATTATTAAAAATAATACACTAAAAGCAAAATCACAATAATTTAACTTTTATTAACTTTTTAGTATATATTTGCTCAACTAAATCGTAAAAATAAAAACCACAAATCAAAGTACTTACCTGCATTTAGCCGTTTTATTGATTACGATAACATCAATTATAGATCTTAACCGTTTCACTTAACTTTTAATTACTTTTTAGTATATATTTGTTCTACTAAATCCTAAAAATAAAAACCACAAGTCATACCCGTCCATCGGACGGGTTTTTGCCACTAGTATATATATATATATATATATATACATTATATATAAGAGGAGGCATGCCACGTCATAATGCCACTTGGCATCCCATAATGCCAAGTCATATTTCCATGTCATCATTATATTTATGTGGCATTTTTTTTTATTTTTTTAAATGACATGTGGCATTTTAATTAATATATGTACATTTTTTTTTAATAAATTGTAAAATTCGTTTTTGTTTATTCAGAAAATTCGGATTTAAAAAATGAACCCAGTGAGATTCGAATCTGCATCTTTAGGTTAAAATGCAAACGTCCCAACCAATGGAGCCAAGCCATTTATTGTAATTAATAATCGAAAACAAGAACAATATACCGGACTAAAGAGATTAAGCTAAACACAGAGGGACCAATTGTGACATTATGGAGAAAAAACATCACAGGCATAACTAAACCCTTATTGAGTCTCATATCATTATTCGCTACCCTTTCCAAAACCCTAAATCAACAACCTCTGCTGTTTCAAATATTGCTTCTGTGATTAATATGATTTTATGTTTTCACGTCTTCTTTGACTCAATTTTTTTGTTTCATTGGTCATTCGTTTGTGTGCCCTATATGTTGATACTTAGATTCAGGTTATGACTTTCCATATGCAACATGTTTCCAGGTTTTCTCTTTCATATATTGTTCATGATTATTCAAAACTTTCTTTTACTTTTCGGTTACTTATAATTCAACCATTCAGCTTGTGGTTGTACGCGCTGATCTAAAAAAGAACATTCATAGGGTTTCATAATCATATATAATACTCCATATGTTACTAATCTACGGCCTCCTTTTTCTACAGTTGGTATCCGAAAGTGTGAGGATGAAACAGTCGCATGCTTCTCTACAACGCTAGATAAACAACTTCATCAGGTTAATGCTAATGTTGAATTGCTGAAATCAAGCATTGCTTAATCTAAAGAGCAGGTATAGTTGCTTTTCTCAATTAGCATTTAGTCTGTGAGGTTAATTACTTATTAATCTTTCTTTAATCTAACTGAATACAAAATCATGTATAGATGAACGCTTATGTAATAAGTTATATTTGATTAACATTGATCAGTTACTTGACATGCATGTGGATGTTGTATATATTTGGTGTGGCATATCTTTAAATGATCAGAGTATAATATCAATGATGTGGATTTGGTACACAAAAAATTAATGCTAGAGGGCTTGGAAAAGCTGACCACAAACACATCTTAGAGCATGCTGCAAATACATATTACACGTTTACACCAAATGTTGTGTTGCTACTTTTAGTAGTACGTTTTACATTCAGCTATACATAATCCTTGACATCTATTTCTTTTGTGGTTGTATATGCAACACCTGCGATCACATTTAAGTAGGCTTGGTTTGGTGATTTATCAGTAGTATTATATAATCTGGTATCATAGGTACCTACTTTGTATTTATGTATGCAACCATTTTTTCTTGACATGATGACTGGACAGTAAACTTCATAAATTTGTATCTAAGGTCTCCTGCTACACATGTTCTCCTTACAAAAATGTGGAAAGCCGTACATAGAAGTTGGACAAGAACAACTTAGAATGTTAAACACTTCAAAAGAGCGGTTAGTAGATGAAGTAAGTCACCTATTCCAAGGTAGTTAATAAAAATTTGAATCATACTGATTGTTGATTTTCTTTTGGGATTTGACCCGTTTACTTTTTAAATATCAAGTTATAATACATGAACTTACGTTTGTTACTTTTGTAGGTCTTGGTATTGGTTAAATAGATTGGAACTGTTTTTTATTAGTGAGTTTGCAAAGAAAAAAGTCAGAAAGTAGTGTTTGGCATCATAAAAAAGTGATTATCTGTTTTTAGAGATAAAATCCAGTTGTGCAAATGCATAATCTGTTTTACAAACATCCCAAACACCAACTAAGGTTTGAGTGGAATTTGGTAACATAAAAGTGTCTCAGCTAATGAATAGTTTTTAGATTAGGAACCTTGTGGTTAGTTTTGTGGATCAGAAAATTAGATCCAATAAAAGGTTTAGTATAGGCAATCAACGTTTAAAGGGCTACTAACAAAATTGATATAGAGATTTGTTATAAGGTTTACTCAGCCAAGGAAGAGATGGTGAAGTGAAAGTACTGATCTTATGGTTCTATTCCGGCTGGTAATTTCATTTTTTTTTATTCTCTGTACTTAATTTATTTTTGTAATGTCTGATACAGAAAATATTTGCACTACAACCACTTTATTTCATATTTCTTGACATTCTGAGTAGATTGGATGAAATATTTGCATACTTCTTATGCAGGCTGTAACAAAGACCATCAATGATGATGATAAATATTTTTCAAGGGTGACATTATTATAGATTCTCGAACCATTCTAAACGTGTGGTTTATTGGTTGTATTTATATGAAAGGGCTTTCTAAAGATGAGCTCTAGCCATGGAATGAGTTGTACCAAAGTGACAAAAAAAGAGCAACTTTCAATTGCATAATGTGGTTTAACAGGCTTTTGGAGTGTGATTTTAACTGTGTGGAATCTGTGTTGTTTCAGGTCAAAGGGAATCAACAAATTCACCAATATGGTAGAATCATAGGTGAGCATTATGTACCAAAGTGACAAAAAAAGAGCAACTTTCATTTGCATAATGTGGTTTAACAGGCTTTTGGAGTTTCGTGTCAGGTCAAATCTCATTTGCGTAAACTATTTTGATGGTCTAAAATGGATCATTTTGTTATGTATGATTTTAACTGTGTGTTATCTGTGTTGTTGCAGGTCAAAGGGAATCAAAAAATATACCACCATGGTGGAATCATAGGTGAGCGTTATGTGATTTATTGTTGTATTTTTAGCCTTTTGCGCATGAATTGCATACTTTTTTCAAGTTTAGAAGGTAAGCTCTTTTGTAGCTTATCTTCTAACTTAGTTGGCCTGCAAATTGAATTATGATACAATTGGTCTAATTGCTGGTCTTCATAAAGCCCAGTTAGTTGTTGGTCTCCTTGCTGTCGCACACTCACACTTGGAAAATAAACACTTAACAAACACTTAAGTCTTAACTTCACTACCGAAATTCACACTTGGAAAGGAAATATTGTTGGTGTTTATAGTGCAATTAAGTGTTCATAATGAACTGATGTCGCACACTCACACTATTAACTCTTCTTTATTATTCCCAGGAAAGAGAAACAGTTGGATCTTTTGAATGAACACTTAACTGCAAGTGTGTTTTGAGAAAACTGGGTGAAGAAAAACAAAAAGGAAAATATCAGATGGTTGTGAAAGGTTACAATTGTATACTCAGCTACAAGAATCAGAATAGTAGATGGTTGTGAAAGAAAAAAAAACAAAGGTGGTTATTAAACATAAACTGATAAAAGTTTCTGACCTCGCCACCATCACTTGGTAATTTCTTATTATCCAATTTTAAGTCCTTCATCGTATCTATGGTCAACTAATAATATTACTTATGTTGTTATGTCATAATGTATTAAGTAGAATATGTTATTTGATAATACAGGGACATGACTCAAAGTTGCAAAGCCTGTTTGATAAAATAGGTGGTCCAGATAAAGAGAAAAATCAAGTGAAGGGGAGAACCTGAGAATTTAGCCGCATCAACATCAGGTGCATGATAAAATGTTATTTCCGAGTGTCTTTTCTTGCACGAGTCCTGTGCCACTTTTCTTTTTAAATATTTTTTACATAGAGTTGATCACTTTATACACGGATTCTTGAACGAGAGTGTTAAGCTTCTCAAATTTTTGGGTAATCAAGTTAGGATGAACATGAGTATGATGTTTCTATCTTATAAATAAATCAATTTAGGTTGATTTGCGCGTTAACAATTAGAGTATCGACAATTTTAGCCATGTTTCTCTTCTAGCTATTATATGATTATTTGACTCACTTCTATTGACTGCACATGATATACAAATAAAGCTTCTCATAACGGAAAAAATATTAAACTTGGTATTATGAGCTGGAAAACTATTCTTGGGAAAAGGGTGTCGGTTGTTGAAAGTTAAAAATACTGTTGTAATGGATTCCAAAATGAACTACACATAATCGAAGTATAATCACGGTTTATCTTTGAAGGATGAAGAAGTTGCTGGTGTTGAATCAAGGATTTTTGCTTGGACTTTCCTTCCTGTAGAAAATGGAGAATTTATGCTAATATTGCATTGTCAAAATGGTCAGAACTACGATCCCCATTGGGATTACTTCCACAATTTGAAGTCATCTGAGATTAGCAAGCTGCTACAAGGATCCTTTAACATTTCTAAATGTAACTTAGAGTGAATACTAAGGTAAAAGTTGCCTTTAATTATACTTTTCGCAAAGTATATATACTTGAAATATGGAATTGAAACCATTTACCAAATGCTCATTTATTGAAGTAGACATCCACTATGAGAATAAAATGGAGCAGAAACTTTTAGGAAAATGATATATTCCTAACCTATTTGAGCATCCCTTTAATGAATTCACTGTCATTAAGTTTGTAGGTGAAACCTCCGTAATTCTTAACAAAGTGAATTCAAGATGGTGGAACGGAAATGACAATGAATTGGTGGGGCGGGTTTGGTAATGGGTCAAAATACATATAATCTATTCATTGGTCGAGACTGGGTGACTTGCTTGACCCATAATACTTTAAATCAGCAACGTGGGATCTACACTTGGTGCAGGTGGTGATCACATTTGAGCAATTTTGCAGTAATATACTTGATTTAAACACGTACATGTAATATACTTTTACACCCTCAAAGTAATATATAAGCAGTTGAGATAAGCAATAACAAAAACCGTTAGTCTTTAAAGTATATTATAGTTGATATTTTTTTTAGGGATATAAGAGGCCTATGACTCAGAGGAACGCGTACACAAGAGCTTAAGGAACTACTAAATGTGTAATCCATGTAAGCCTCACCGGTTATGATCTTCAAATTTTGTAGAAACTGGACTTGGTGATCATTTGATTTATGGGGCTTATTTGCACTGACTTTTCACAGATTTATTTATGAGACGGCCACGAGACATGAAGCGAAGCTCAAAATGGTCAAGCATTTAATATTCAACAATAAATTAAATTAGATGCATTATCATGATCAAGTTTCATTAATAAAATTTAGTAATCTGTATTAAATTCTCAGTTATACTTCTTTTTCAGTTTTGAAATGCCAAACAAGGTTATCGTTACCTTTACACCAATTGGTTCACAATTGTGATGTCAATGAGGCTAAAACCACACAAGCGGTTCGCGAAATGAACTTCAAAATAAGTTTTCCGAATCATTTTATTGGAGATACGTACCATGCCAACTTGGATGGATGAAAGAATAATAAATCCAGACCCGAAGGAGGTAGAAACATCACATTCATCAATGGATAGACTTCATATTCACCTCATTTTAGAGACTACTCTACTATGCTATGGTGTCTGAGGTATCAAAAGTTATAGTTACCTTATCGTTTTTGCAGTATTATTGACAATGGTCTTATTTAAGTTACAGTAATTAACAAAGAAAGCATGATATACAGCCTTCACTATTTTCGAATTGTCACTGAACAAATAATAATTAGGTTCATGCATTGGAATTCACTACCTTTTACAGAGACCCCTATATCAACACAAGAAACGTGAAAACGGGGATGGTTTAAACAAAGTAATGGATAAGGAGTTCACACCAATCAGCAAGCACTCTGGTTACCCCGGTCAACTTACAGAAAAGCAGTTCACACCGATAAATATGCAGAGCTCAAGCCAACCAGACACGAGCCATACATTGGTATACCTTATTACCTATCTACTAAGTTCATCACCTTTAAATATAAATTGCTTAATAATGATTCGCTAAAAACACATTTTACAATTGTGACAAAGAAAAGTCAAGGTGAAAGACAAACACATTGTCATAATATAATAAAGACAACAGGATAGATATAAATTGTGACTAATGAGCTGGGGCAGCCTGTGGCCCTGAGGGATCCAAATTAACGACCTTTTTGTGAATAACAACTCGTGATGGTAACTTGGCTCCTCTTATTTACCCTACATGAGTTCAAATGCTAGAAGACTACAAGGAAAACATGTAGCAGAAAGTTTTGGTATGAACCTTATAGAGCTTTTTAATATAGTTTTCTTTTCTTTTTTTCTACTGGTCTGGTTGAATAACAAGATTATTTTATATTTTGTAGACAACATTTGATATTTACCCCAGTCGTAGAAGTTGGGTGTTGATGTCCGTAAGAAGCCCAACATATTAAACACCATCATAACCTGTTCTTCTTTTTAATAGTTTTCTTCATGTTAACTAATGCTATAATTTGTTGCAGAATTATAATGCTGGAATCCTGCTCCTGTGTTGTACATAAAAAACTTGGCCAAAGACGTGGTCGCAGATGACTTCTACTATTTTGGCGAATTTTAAATCCAGATAATTTCACGTTTTTAATTTTACCTGGAGGTGAAAATACGGAATATTACAAGTATTTTATGAAATTAAACATGATTACAAAGGTTAAAGTGTTAAACTAATAATAAAGTTATTAAATTCTTTTTGATAAAACAATAAGGGGGCTGTGCAGATCTGTATAATAATTACGCTGATGTTCAGCCCATTATACTCTTTTATTTCGAGCTAAATCAAGTAAAAACTTCCTCATCAAAGCTAAAATATAAATATCAATAGGTTTAATTTACGGGAAATCGGTTGAAATTGCCACCTTAAACTTTTCATAAAAAACTGATGCGTGTTTGAAGGAATAACTATGTATCAAATTTAATTAGTGTTTCTTTCCTTGCATGTATCAAGTATTAGGACACTTTAGCCTTTTAGTGTTATCTTATACAACCGCTTGTGTTGCAGGCACTTTCTTTTGGAACATTGAAACAGCTTCGGGGAATCTTTCTATGAAGTTAATGCAGGCAAGATGTCGTATCCGACTTAAACTTACTGATCTACAAAAATAAAGGAGAGGTGAGTATCTTAATACAGAGTCTCAAATACAGTTATAACTTTTAGAACTGACTTTTACATTTGTGTAGTTGTGGCAGTGAGTAGTAAAGAGTCTCAAATACAGTTATAACTTCTAGAACTGATTTTTACATTTGTGTAGTTGTAGTTGAAAATTCTAATACCAGTGTACCTCATTTTCTTAGTAGACATGTTACAATGTATTACAGGTGCGAGCTCGAATAGTTGGTTATCCAAATGTCGGTATTTCTTCTTCGATCAATTTGTTACTGAACCGTCGTATGTGCCCAGGAGCACCAAGAGCTGGTGTAACAAGAGTATTAAAGTAGGTTACTTTAAAAGGCCATTTAACTTCAGAAAATCGTTATAAAACAATGAACAAATACACTTATAGAAAGAACCATCCAGGTTACCTTAGCTTTTTATAGGTTATCATTGAAACTATCCGTAACAAAAAAGTTTGAAAAAGTACAATGGTATTAGCAATAATACTGAAAATCCAATGACCATATGTAATATATCATTTATCTATATTTCTTGATGTGCCGGATTCATTCTTATAAACTCAGTTAATGATATTCTTTATTTTTTTTGTGATCGCTGCTTAGTGAATAGAGAGATTAAAATAATGAGGCTTCTTTCACATCTTCACATTGTTCGGTTATATGAGGTGATAGAGACTCGGTCAACCATATATGTAATCATGGAGTATATGAACTCATGTGAACTATTTTATTATATTATAACTAATTGGTGACTTGAGGAGAATGTGGCTCGCCATTACTTTCAGCAGGTATCAATCATTATTTTTCTTGCACACAGACATCCACTTATTGTATTTTTGTTTGTTTATAGTATATCCTACACAGAATTAAAAAGTAAGCTGATGCAGGTACTTTGTGTTGTTCTTTTCATCGCCAACATGTTCTAGGCTCAAGTGAGGTAACCCTTACAACCTCACTATATATTATAGTTAATCAATTTGTGTAATTTTGTTAAAGTTTAGGTGTAAAGTGGATCAGGTAGAAAAACATCATATTAGTAATTTATATTTGCGGGCACATGAGTTCTGGGATATTGGCCGTAAACAGTAAAAAACTTGAACTTGGTACATGAACAATTGTTTTATTGTTACATCAATACTTTTTGTTAAAATGACCCTCTTTGAGTGCTACTATAATCAGGAAAAACCAACAAGAACTGTTTAATGCAATGGGTTCCATGTATACAGCATGTCTCTTCCTAGGGGTTCAAAACACATCAGCAGTGCAGCCTGTTGTAGACATTGAACGCTCCTGATCCTGGCTTTAGTATATGGGCTTTTAGAAGAACAACTTAAAACAACAGCAGAATCACATACTTTAATGATTTGGGTATTTTTAATGCGAGTGACCATGTGAGTTTTACTGCTACATACATAGGTTTGGGGATCAGAAGGAGGTTAACCTTGGACTATGACGGTAATCTCAAAGTCTATAGCTTAAATGAGTCCAATGGATTAGGTTGATATCATGGCAAACTCTTGCACAACCATATAATGTTCATGAAATATGTAGGAGAAATGGGATTTGTATTCATGGAGACAAGCATGAATGTTCATGCCCACCTGGTTATGACTTGAGTGACCCTACTGATTTAAGTAAGGGTTGCAAGCCTGCTTCAACCAAACATGTGATAAATCATAAATCAACAAGGTTCAAATTTTTAACATTCTGTATTGATTACTATGGATTTGATCTAAATTTCTTGGCACCCATTTCGTTTGAAGCATGTAGAGACATCTGTTTAAAAGATTATCGTTGTGAAGCATTTAGTTTTAGGAAAATAGGTGAAGGTGTTTGCTTTGCTAAGAGTGCTCTCTTTAATGGCTACCATTATCATCATATCTTAAGAACCATGTACTCTAAAAGTACCAGTAGGCATGGAATCGTAAAAGATGCCTCAATCCTTGCTGGTTCAAAGCTAAGGCCATGAGGCCACATGTACATATGTCACGATTTTGCTAGACTCTCCATTTATGTATGAATCAGCTAAGCTGGAGATGAAATGGGTTTATCTTTACTTATTTGCCTCAGCTATTGGTGTGCTTGAAGCCTTGGTTATATTGTTAGGCTGGTCGCTATTCTATGGAAAAAAAAGAGTTATTAGCCATGAAGTGATTCACTAGAAACACAAATCATCATTATACATGAAGTGATTCACTAGAAACACAAATTTTGATTCATTGGATGCCACAAACGGTTCATCTTTTGACATGGAACAACCTGCCACACAAGCTCAAGTCAACAAACTACCAAAGGTTATATTCGCATACTGGCTAATTAACCTAAAAGAGTTTCATGGACAACAAAAGTTTAGTATGCAAACATGAGATTAGAAGTGGGTTAGAATATCATAACGCCCTGGGAAGACGTGCCAAAATAAAAGATGAACAAGCACACCTTATATCTGATAGAGGTTTTGTTTTCTCACTTTCATTTTGTGGTTACCCATGCACGGTGTTTGGTATCGCAACTTAAAATTGATTATTTGCGTACTTATTTGTAGAATACCATAAAGTCAGCTGCGGCATTTTGCTGCTGATGGTGCCTTCACTCTTGCAACAATGCTTAGAGGTAAATATCATATGTACAACTTACGAGATTTACAAAGTATTTGTTCATCTGACCGACCATTTTGTTGTATGAATTCAGGTTTGGACATGAAACAAAAATTGAAAAATGGACATGTGATGAGATAATTATCACGTTTTTTAACAACAAGATGTGAGTTAAGGAGCTTCTTATATAGTATCTTGCAATTGCAAAGGGTAGAAGGCATGCGGGACACGTTATTGACATTGTTGTCTTAATCCTAATACATTTCATAGGATTTTGATAATTGGAAATGTGTCTGATTCAAGTGGCATCTAAAGGTCGATTGAGTATAGTTGATATTGAAGATAATCTGGTAGCCAAAGATAAAGCTTCACGTAGACACAAAGGAAGGGAATATGTTACCAATTTTCGTTTGAAGAGGCTGGCGCACAAAAGTCCCATTTGTCTCAGAGGTATCGTAGTGCCATAAGTTTTATCTCGATCATTTTATCTTTCTTTTTTTCTATAATTACTCCGTGTTTTGAACTTTCTTACAGAACTTATGTTAAATCATTTATCTTACGATTCTTATGAAAAATTTAAAGTAACTATTAGACCCGTTTGGCTGTTCTCTTTTTAGCAATTGCTAGATTATAACTGTTTGACATTATAGACATAAGGTCAAAATACATATCGTCAAAAAACCTACTCATAACTAAATGGGCCAACCTCGATTTTTTAAGCCTTTGTTGTGGTAATTTTAAATGGTTTTAAACACCGACACAGATTCTTAAATGGTTTGATGATAAAGCAGAAGCCAGTGTGACAAGCAAAAGTATTGTGGTCGATGTGGAAGTGAAACCATTGGAGAACTATCCTGATCATAAGTTGATGATTTACAAGTCAATGCAAAGTATTTCTAGCTCAATCTTGTCTAAATATGAAAACGGAACCCAACTTAGTATAAAGTGGAATTTTTACGACTTTTATCTATCATGATTGCAGACATATTTTTTGCTTGCCTGTCTAACATACCACATGTCATTACAAGAAAATGCCATGTGAAGGAAATAGAGAAACTGGAGGCGAGTGTTGAGGCTGCAATCAGAATTCTTGCTCGGACTAAAAAGATAGTAGAAATCCTTGAAACACCCAAACACCAGTACTCGATCAGCACGACTGATGCAGTTAACTATTAAGAACCACCGGAGAAAACAAGTATACTACCTCCACGTGTTACCTCCTCCAATATTCTTTGTTGTGGTGTCTTTTGTTGGGAAAATAAGTCCCAAACTGCGTAATGTATTTTCTTAACTACCAATCACTAAAAAATGATTGAAAATGGATTTGAATCAGCATCCATTTTCAAACCATGTAGAGATAACGACCAGGGAGAATGTTGTCAGGCAGCACACTAAAATTGCTGGTGCACAAAATTTGGCAACATCCCCTTTTTCACCTGATTGCATAACGCTTGGGTTCTCAGCTGCTTTTGAATGTCTTGTACCTTTTTAAGATATATAAAGACAAGGAGTGCCAAAGGAGCGAGTCAAAACGAGATCTGTCTAATGCAGCTAGATCAAACTGGCAAAAGGGTTGTTAGTTATATTTTGTATAATTATAACATTGATATGTAATTAAGTTAATGTTTATAATTGTATTTACTATTTGGATTTGTGATTTGTATCGAAAACCAAAAATTTGTAACTAACAACTGACTTTGGAAATGCAATCCTTAAAAATACTATACCCTTGCTTGAATACCACTTGAAATGGTGAGATTTAGTGTGTGTGATTGTGTTTGAGTGTGAGTAGAATGACTTTCACAAGGGCTTATTTTTAGCACAAGTTTAAGGTAAGTCAAAAAGGGCTTTTTTCTTATGCATGGTCTTACTACACAAGGCGGGAAAAAGGTGTATTGGGGTTTGGGGGAGGTGGCTCAACAGTTACACTCTAGCTTTCATTCAGTTTTTGATCATTTAAAGTAATTTATAAATTCTGTAAATTTTAGTTTTTAGATTGTTTAGATGATGAACAATGACTTTGTTTTTTATTCATTTTCAGGTTAATTATGTCTTACAAATTGCAAGAGCTTTAGCTTCAATGACAGATGTCAATCGAGTTGATTTACTCGATTCGAGTTACGGCGAACAAACAGAAATGATATCTCCATTGAATTTTGATGATATGATGCAGGAGATAAGAGAGAGTAGTGGTGCTTATAGAATTCATATAACATTTGGTCAAAAGACAATTCTTTTGTATTTGAATTTAAAACATATAGTTTCTTTCGGATAACTTATAACTTATATTCTCTCATATCTGATGAACATTTACATTTATTTATTTTCATTCTTAATTCATTCAATAAATATGTTGGTATGTTTAGAACTTATTTCCGTTGCCTTAGTTTTTTCAACGATATTAATAAATGGGCGGGCTATGTAACTAAGATGTCGTTTTTCCTTAACTATATTGGTATGTATATAACTTATTTTCCTTAACTTAATTTTGTTATTGCAATACCCAAATTGTCTTTTAAATTTGTGCAATGCCCCGTATGATCATTAGCCCTTCTAATAATAGATGCTGTTTAAATTTAACCATAGGCAATTCCTTATTGCGGTGTGTTTTGCAATGACTACTAATAAAAGTCAAGGCCAAATATTGTCGCAAGTTTTGTTATTTAAGCTACTTTGAGATTAGATATTTGTATATTAGAATATGCAGTTACGAATATCGACTCTGGATGTAAGGCTTTGGAATTTTTGGGATTCCATGAAGATGATGAAATAAATACAAATCAACCATTTGTTTCACCAAATAATAATCAGGTTTGTGATACTTAAGTATATCATATCCTATTAAAAACCATACCATATTTTAAAATACTTAGAAGTATTGAAAAATTTTAAATAAATGAAATTATAAAATTGGTTTTTTACAGATATCCCAGACGCATAATAAACCAAAGAACAATGATTGGGAATATGTATATAACTTTAATGAGATTCAAGATCCTCAAACCATGAATTCAGATGTTAACGCGCTCCTAGCATTAGCAACTGATAAGGAAGATGATACGACTGAGATTGAAAAATATGATGAGGTAACTACTAAATAGAAATCAATGGGTCAATACAGAATGAGTCGCCTAATAAGTTGGGTTAGACTGTTTATGCAACTATTTAAATACAAGTAACACGTTTGAGTATTTTCGTAGTGGTTATATCATTCTGATATAATAGTGTCTGATATGGAGAAGATTTAAATAAAAGACGTGCTACTTATATTCAGATGGGTCTTTTGTCTTTGAGTATCAAAACCTTAGATAGTAATGTGACTGCTCTATAATCGGCGGCACCATAATTCAACTCTAATTGTAATTTTTATGCAGCTCATGTTGATACTCGAAAAGTTATCCTGCTGCTAAAAAGGTTCCAAAGGAAGGTAGGTACATATTTTTCCCACGCTTATAATAGTAGTTCCAAACACCCCCTTATTTTTCCATCAAGGTTTCTTGAGTATAAATGTTATTTTTCAGCTCAGAAGAACACATCTGTGAGGACTCAAGAAGACATATAGCAAGCTCAAAAATTTAATTTTTTTTTTAATAGAATTAGGAATATAGGGTGAAAAGTATTCTTATATAAAATTGGAATATACAGAGAATATTTTACTGATGGTACACCAATATATTGTAAGAAAGCATTACTCCACAAAATAATAGCAGAAACGGCAAACATTTTATATGTATATTATAGCAAGAAATATTTAATAGTTAAAAGTATATAGAAGATGAATAAAAGTTAACGTTTATTTCTTTTAGTTGTTAATGTATTCAATAAATAACATGGTATATTTATATCTTATTTTTCATTATCTGAAAGCTCTTTCGATTGACGATATTTCAGCAAATATACCATGCGAATCTTGAAGCAAGGGGTAAATAGAACGAGCATATTGTGGGGCCTCATAATTATCTCTTGGCTGATCTCATTGCTGAAAGACTCGTATTTTCAGCAGATGCTATGATACTGTGAACTACGGCTCTAATCTTCTCAGCAGAAGCAGCTACTTACATCGAAGACGAGGTATTCACTCCAGTTTTGAACAGACCCGGGACTTTAATTTTTGATGGACCAAGAAACTTGCTAATTAATATAGAGATAAGCTTTTGGGTCTGTGTCATTGTCATGTTTAAAGACCATGGAACCTTAAATGTAACAACTTTTAATAGTGTTGATGTTGGAACAGCTTTAGAAAAAACAAAGCTCCTACTACAACGGTGCTCACCCTGCCTTTGTTTATTCTTTAATCCTCACTTTTTGTCACTGTGATTAGCGGTTTCACCATCCTCTGTTGACTCGGCAATCAGCTCTTCGGCCGTATCCTTAAGATCTGAAGGAACTATAGTGTTCCAATGTTTCCATAAACCAACTAAAGTACTAACATCTAAAACAAAATGTTAGAAATTATTTACCTCTTTTTAGCCGTTTTATAAATTATGGTAACATCAATTATAGTCGTTTTATAGATTATGGTAACATCAATTATAGATCTTAACCGTTTCATTTAACTTTTAATTATTTTTTAGTATATATTTGTTCTACTAAATCCTAAAAATAAAAACAACATGTCATACCCGTCCATCGGACGGGTTTTGACACTAGTATATATATATATATATATATATATATATATATATATATTTTATTTTATTTTTCAAGATTTTCAAGTTTTTATGGATTTTTGAAAGTTTTAAAATTTTCTATTTTCTTTTTGTAGGTTTTGTAATTTTGTATTTTGCTTTTCGAAAAAATATTTACAAGAGATGGATGAAGAAAGACCTTTACTCCTCGTCTTCCTCTAGAAGACGTATAAGTGTTTCCGGTTGAAGACTCTTAAGACCAAGTCGTGGAAGGATAAACTCAAAACGACCTCTAGGAAGAGCTTTGGTGAAGATGTCTGCTAATTGATATTCTGTCCTCACAAAATAGAGTTCCACCACACCGTTCTCTACTTGCTCACGATGAAATGATGTCGAATATTAATGTGCTTTGCTCTTGAGTGTTGTACGTTGTTGCATGAGAGAGCAATGGCACTTTTATTATCACACTACAGAGGGATTTTGTTGAATTCAATGCCATAGTCAGATAATTGGGATCTCATCCATAGGATTTGAGCACAACAAGATGACATGGCTATGTATTCAGCCTCTGTAGAGGATATAGAAGTACTCATTTGTTTCTTTGAAGACCAGCTCATAAGCTTATCACCCAAAACCGAGCACCTCCAAGCGTGCCGGCGTGTATCTTGACATCCTTCATGATCAGCATCTGTATAGGCTGTTAGTGACATACCGGTGTCCTTCGGGTACCAAAGTCCCATATTGATGGTTCCTTGAAGATACCAAAGACCCGTTTAACCACTTCAAGGTGCTTTTGGTAGGCTTAGCCTGATATCTAGCACACATGCAAACAATGAACAGAATGTCGGTCTACTGGTGTGAGGTACATCGAGGATCCAATCATACTACGATATTTCGTTTGGTCTACCATGATCCCTGAGTGGTCCTCATCCAGTTTAGGACGCTCTATCATGGGAGTGTCAACAGGTCACAAGAATCAAATCCAAATTTCTTTAAAATCTCATTTGCATATTTAGATTGATTTATAAAAATGCCTCCGGGACTTTGTGAAATTTGTAATCCCAAGAAAAATGACATTTGTCCCATCATTGACATTTGAAATTTGGAACCCATTTCATTTGAAAAATGGTCACATTCATTGGGGTCAGTCGAGGCAAAGATAATATCATCAACATAGATTTGAACGTGAATTAAGTGTTTGCCTGACTTTCTTGTGAAAAATGTCGGATCAACTGCTCCTTTGGTGAATCCAGTAGATAGAAGAAACTTTGATAGCGTATCATACCATGCCCTTGGAGCTTGCTTCAAACCATAAAGAGCCTTCTTCAATCGATAGACGTGAGTAGGATGCTCTGGATTCACAAAGCCTTCAGGTTGGCTGACGTATACGACTTCTTTAAGGTCACCGTTAAGAAAAGCCGTTTTTACATCCATGTGATAGACTACCATGTTCTTACTTGCAGCATTAGCCAAGAAGATTTTGATTGCCTCGATAGGAGTAACTAGAGCAAATGATTCTTCAAAGTCAATACTCTCCTCTTGACGGTATCCTTTTGCAACCAATCGAGCCTTGTT
This sequence comes from Chrysanthemum makinoi, assembly GCA_910596185.1. Classification (NCBI taxonomy): domain Eukaryota; kingdom Viridiplantae; phylum Streptophyta; class Magnoliopsida; order Asterales; family Asteraceae; genus Chrysanthemum; species Chrysanthemum makinoi. The sequence goes on from OU343224.1 coordinate 294,607,539, forward strand.
CTTTAAAACGTCACCATGCCATCAAGTTTTACTTTGAAGATCCACTTTAGAGCAATGATCATAGCACAGTCAGGAGCGGGTACTAGTTCCCATACATCTAGTCGATCAAACTCATGAATTTCTTCTTGCATGGCATTAAACCAGCTGTCTTCATTCATTGCAGTTTTAACGTCTTTTGGTTCGATCTTTGAGAGTACAAAGTTGAAGAAGCACCATAAGGCATCGGTTGCAAGTTGTCGATGAGTGGATACTGAACGAGAAGAGTTTCCAATGATGTTGTCCAATGGGTGATCCTGTGTCCATTTTCTAAGGTGTTCATGTGGTTGTTGTTGAGGAATAGAAGTAGCAGAGTCGATATCTCCTGATGAAGATTGTTCTGATGATGATTCAGGAGCAAATATGTTTTCAAATGGGCATCTTCAGGAGTAGAAAAGGGATTATCTCCATCATTGGTACCAAAAACAATTCCATGATGTACACTCGATGATTGATGATTTGTTGATGAGACAGAGTGATCAGCAGCAGGCGCTTCTTGACTTATTGACATTGGCTGAAGGGTTAACTTCATTGACGGGATAGGGCACCTCTGTTGATGGAATTGATGATCATTAGCACTTGTCTCATAGTGTTCATCAAACATTGGATCAAATAATTTCTTCAAATCATCTTCTGAGGGAGGTACATAAGGAGTTGCTAGTGTGGGATTAGAAACTAGAGTAGAACCGATAGGACTACATGATGAAGGTTGAAATGCGGGTCCAGAACTGGATTGTCCTGGAGCCATTTGACCGGACAGCTCATCGAACGTGACGTGAATAGTTTCCATGATATCTCGAGTTCTTTTGTTGTAGATTCGGTAACCCTTCTTGTTTGGTGCATAACCAACAAAAACTCCAATATCTGCCTTTGCTCTTAATTTGCCTAAATCTTGATCGTCATTCGTTGGATAGCACAAAGCACCAAACACACGAAGGTAGGAGAGATCAGGTTTTCGTTTATGAACAAGTTCATATGGAGTTTTTCCATGAGAGGTATGAATAAGGGAACGATTTTGGGTGTAGTAGGCAGTGGCAATGGCTTCAGCCCATAGAAACATTGGAACCTTTGAATAAATTAGCATTGTTCTTGCGGCTTCCATAAGAGTTCGATTTCGTCTTTCAACTACACCGTTCTGTTGAGGAGTTCGTGGAACACTTCTTTGATGACTGATTCCAACACTTTCATAAAACTGAATTAAGTCTTTGTTAACAAACTCTGTGCCATTGTCTGTTCTAACAATTCTAACAGTATTGTTGAGTCGAACTTTAAGCTGTTTGATAAGTTTGATGATGACATCTGGAGTTTCATCCTTTGTCCTCAAAAACTTTACCCAAGTAAATCGAGAGTAGTCATCAACAACGACTAGAATGTATTTCTTCCCATTTATCGTTTGCACTCTCATTGGTCCGCACAAATCCATAGGAAGGGTATGAAGAACTTCCATTACTGAGTTTGTGGGTTTTGGTTTGTGGGCATATTTCGTGCTTTTTCCCAATTGGCAAGCTGAACAAAGATGATCTTTTTCATACTTTAATCTGGGTAATCCTCTTACTAAGTCCTTTCTGGAAAGATTGTTTATGGTACCAAAGTTCAAGTGATTGAGACGACGGTGCCATAGCCATGACTTAGTTTTGGAAGCCTTTGACAGCAACCACATGGGTGAAGATTTCATCATATCTTCAATAGAGATGGTGTATAGGTTTGAACCATGAGTTCCTCTGAGAAGTTCCACACCATCAAGTTCTCTAACAAAGCAAGTATGTTTTCTGAAGGCCACTTCTAAATCGGAGTCACAAAATTTTCTGACAGAAAATAGATTATGTCCAAGACCTTCAACATAATATACCATGGAAATCACACTATCTCCAACCACGTAATCACCATAACCCATAATAGCACCAAAATGATCGTTTCCGAATCTCACAGTTCCGATGAATTTACTCACGAAGTTCATGAGCCGAGACCGGTCTCCAGTCATATGCTTGGAACAACCTGAGTCCAAGTACCACAGAACGATTTGAACGATCTGCAGTTGAACACAGACAAGAATGGATAACTGGATAATTGGGATCCCCATGCAAGAATGGGTTCCATTTGGTTAGTAACATTGATTGGAACACCAACATCAGAAGTAGAAACAATGGACTCATCAAAAATAGATGCAGTGCTAGTGTCCGTATTTGACCTATTCAAAGTATGTTCACTTCTTAAGGGAATAGTTCTACCAGTAGGCATCCATTTTATAGTGGGCATTGACTTAGCAAATTTAGGGCACATCTCATTAATCTTACGGCCAGTAGGTATCCATTGATAACCTATATTACTAAATTTCCTTCCTGTGGGTTTCCACTGTTTTCTAACTTTCTTTCGCCTTTGCCTTTTTGCCTTCTTAGCTTGATTTTTTACATTAACAATTTTAACTGGGCATTTAACATCATTAGACAAATCATTCACACCACATTCAAGATTACTAACAGAAACCACGCAATCATTATTACATGTTTTGCCAAACGTAGCAGAATTCGCATTAATTACAGTACGCTTAAAGCTAACACTAGAATCAACATGATTCGTTTTATTCAAATTCTCCCTAAGGTGATCTTCTACTTTCTTCCATTAACCATTCCTAGCATGCAAGGTCCTATCATTCTTTGTGTTGCCTTGAGGCTTTGACCCGCTTGCTTTGGTGTCACTTCTTACTCCTGTAGAGGGAATTGGAACATTAGTTGGTTTTGCTACTTTTTGCATTCCTGAACTAGAAGTGCAGGGATCTGAACTATTTGAAGGCACTCTAGAGTTTACTTGCTGAATACTAGGCATAGAATGGTTTGTATACTTGGCACAAGGCATCACAGCTTTACCTTTTGCACCTAAGGATTTAGGACATGTTGCTATTAAACATTCTAGCAGTTCTTGAGATCGTTTGGCCTGAATGCAAGCAAACCTAATTTCTCTATCAAGCGGCTTATTTATGAAATCCTCTTCCACAATCTCACAGAGACATTCTTGACTATCCTTAAGGTGAGCAAAATAGTTATGAAACACAAGTTCATTATCCCTAAGATGAGGAGGAATATATTTAACAGTCACAGCATATTTGCAATATGAGGATGATTTTGATGCAACATTCTCATTAAAGACAAGTGGCAGTTTCCCTTTTTCCTGACTCCTCAGATTCTCAATTTCCTTTTGTAAAGACGTTATTTTTTCGTTGTTCTTGTCACGAGTGACTTTCATTGAATCATATAACTCTTTAAAGTGTAGTTTAACTTTTTCATTTTCTTCTAGAAAACTCTCATTTTCCTTTTGTAAAACATTAACCAAGTTTTGAAGATGAAAAGTTTGAGAACACTGAGAATCTAAAGGAGGAGTCATTTGGGAGCCTGTCACATTGTTCTTTTCACCCTTTAATTGTGAAATTTGGGTTCTCAATTTTTTGATCGTGTTACAATGAGCTCGAATCTGTTCATCACGTTTGCTAATTTCAAAAACTGCATCAAATTCGGGAGCATCCAAGGATGTTTTGATATTTGAGGTTTTAACATTTTCTTTTAGATGTTGATATTTTAATTGCAAAGCAAGATGTTCAACTTCCAATTTAGAAAACTGTTTCACCAGGTTATCATGATCATCCTGTTCAATTTTCTCATGCAATTTAGAATTAGTTTTTTCAAGCTCAATGACACGATCATGGGAGACTTTCAGAGCAACAGATAATTCATGAAATTGAGAACCATTAATGGAACAATTAGCGATGTAAAACACATCTTGAGTAATACATTCAGAAATAAGATTCTCATTCAAAGTATGCAAGTTCTTCCTCTCAATCTCATTATATTTTAATTCTCGCTCATAGTCACTAACCTCAACTATCATTGCATCAAATTCCTTTTCCATTTCTTTAATATTGGAATCCATCCCCTTTTTAAGACTCTCAAATTGACCTTTTAATTGTTTAAATAAAGGCATGACCTCAGTTAAATAGCATTCTTTAGTTAGCTCAAAACCCCTTTCCCCTTCAGTTATCCCAGTGGGTGTGATCCTTTTCTTACAAGTTTTCTTAAAATCAACAAATAATTGAAAAACTACATATTGACTGATTAAGGTCTTGCCTTTAGTGGGAATAGATCTAGGAACTAAATGCATTGGGGTATTGGGGGGATAAACATGTGGGAAGCATTCTCCTACATGGGGATTTTTTCAAAAACTCGTCACTTTTTCATGTCCATATCCTTTTTCCTAAACACTTGTTCAGGGGTCAGCTGTGTTTGAGGTCTAAACTTGTTAAAGGTAATCCAGTTATCCTTAGCATAGTTGGGTGTTTTATAGCTGATTTTCTTTTCTATGCATAAATGGATCTTAAGCTTTTCATCCAATTTCTTTCTAGTTACTTCTTCTAACTGTTTATCTTCCTCAGTATTCTCAGCGCAACTAGGTTTCTGTCTAGGCTTAAGAATTTCATTGTAATCATAGATTACCTTATGTGCTTCTCTAGCTTTCAGACACGCCTTAGGGTTTGGTTCATCAACTAACGCAACACTATGTTTGTCACTTAGAACTCTATGCTTAGTGATCATGTGATCAGTCTGAATGGTGTTTCCTTGTACGTACAATTTGTTTTCAAGTTTGTTTTTCAAATTTTTTAGGTTGGAAAATTCATTTAAGAGTTTTGATTCCTTGGCATTAAATTCCTGTTTAAGCACTTTCACATTTTCTTGAAGTTCTTGTTTCTGCTTAGCCGTTTTGTTAAGCTTTTCTTTTAAGGAATCTAACTCTTTTTTAAGTATTTCTTCCCTAAAATTACTTTTTCTAATGATTGTACGCATTTGGTCATCCATCTCCTGCTCACGGGTAGTTAACTCAAACTTAGCATGTTGTTCATAGCTGGCAACTTGTTCTTTATAGGCATTAAGTTCAGAGATGGTAGAATCATTAGGAACACTAGCAGTGTATTCATCAAAGATATAGTCATTATTGACTGCATTATATACATCACTTGGTTCAATCGCATTCTCACATTGGGTCACATATTGATCATATGGGACAATATTATCATTGCCCATATTAGCAATATCTGAGTCACTGGTTTCCTGCAATTGAACTTTATCATGTATCTTTTGTTGATCAACATTATCATATAGTTTTAATACCTCTGAGATGATTGTTTCTTTGGATGGACCAGCTTGCTGTGGTGAGGGGACCTTTGGAGAGACCATTGGAGAAATGCTAGCCACGAAAATTGTCTGTGTAGTAGGTTCATCATCGACGTCAGAGTCGTATGCATCACAGTCGACGACTTGAAAGGCATTATGATGATTATGACCTATCTCCTGAATTGGCTGCTCATCCATATCTGCATCATATGTCTTGGCATTGCCCTCAGCAAGAAACAACAGCTCCTCTTCATCCAACACAACTCCATTATCCTTAGCTTGCACAAGTAACATCTTGTCTCTGAAGTACTCTGCATTTTGTGGCGTTTTGGAGATGTGCAGTTTCTAGCTATATGTCCATCACCACCACAGGTTGTAGCACTTGATCGACTTTGCTTGTCCTTGATTTCCATTCCTTCCCCTATTCAGATTTGCCGCATATCCTCCACCTACTCCAGCATTACCATAACCTGCTCCAACCATCCCTTGTTCATATCGTCTTCCTTGAACTGGTTTCCCCATAATCCTTCCATCTCGACAACGATGATTGTGTAGATTGGATGCGTTCGATCTCATTGTTAGTGTGAAGACGGTTGGTATGTGGGCTGAGGGTCAAGTTTTGTTTAACCATAAGAGCCAGTTGATTAATGAAGTGTCCCATGACTGCATCGACATCGCTTGCTTGAACCTCGGATCAGGAATGAGTTTGTGATTACCATTACCCGTGGGTATGACTTGAGAAGCTTTGGTAGTAATACCAACATTGGTGTAGAATGCTGTTGAATCATTTGATGAACTGGTTTCTCCCTGCTTAGATTTGAACTGCTCAAGAATCCTACGTTCAAACATAGCATGTCTCTCTTTCTGGAGAAGGAAGGCATACAGTTGCTCATAGTTGGTGTTCTTCAATCCTTTGGTTAGCTTCACAGAGGTGACAAGCTTGTGCCATTCGGGATTCATGTTGTTCACAAACTTTGAGTTCATCTGAATATTTGGCATAGTCATTTTGATATTCCTCATATCATTCACAAGCTTGTGGAATCTCACGTAATATTCATAGATACTCTCTTACGGTTTCATCGTGAAGTGCTCAAATTCATCATACAGCTGTGATTCTCTGTCTTCCTTAGTTAATTCAGAACACGAGAGAAGCATCTTGACATTATCCCTAACTGCCTTGGCCAGGTGTTGTGATTGATAAGCTTGTAGATGTCCTTTGGAAGACCCTGAAGTATGATGTTTAAAGCCCTGATATCAGCATCGAATCTATTTTTCTCCTTATCACTGAGCTCATCATACGTCTTAGGTCTGTCCAATCCAAAGATCATGGTTCCATCTGCAGCAGTATTAATTATGTCTCTTGTAGTCTCAATCTGATACGGTCCTTCATCAATGGATTTGAGAATGTTGACCCATTTTCCTTTCCAAGACAGTACAATCTGATTCGTTGAGCCCAAGATTCGTAGTCAGTTCTGTCAAGCATGGGTGGACGAGTATCTGAACCAGCTGCTTGAACGTCCTCAGCAACAGTGGAGATGATAGTAGATACGTTGGTAGACATGTTTACAGATTTCACGGGATTTTATAGCTTTATGATTAAACCGGGAAATAGATTCTTTCACGGGATTTTACTAAATCAAGAGAAAACCGTATTAGAAACAAAAGTTCAACCAAGTCGCTAAGAATCCTTGAACCAAGTCGCTAAGTAGCAACTCGCTAAACCTCAAGTCGCTATGAATCAAGTCGCTAAGCACAAGTCGCTAAGACCTAAGTCGCTGAACACAAGTCGCTAAAGCACCAAATCGCTAAGCAGACAAGTCGCTAAAGAGCAACTCGCTAAGTATCCAAGTCGCTAATGTCAAGTTGCTGAGAACAATAAGTACAAGTCGCTAGAATAAATGAAAGCAAGTCGCTAACCCCACCAAGTCGCTAGCCGTAGTGGAGAATCCACTAACTTGTACTGTTTGTCGGCTTGTCTCAATAGACAAGTCGCTAAGCTCAAGTCGCTATGACTAACACTACAACTCGCTAGAAATTACTGAAGCAAGTCGCTACAAAGAAATTCACAACGAGACTCAAGTCGCTACCTTGAAAAAGTTCAAAAACACACTTTTCAATCCCAAACAAGCCCAACCACAGTGATTCAAGCTTTCCAAATCAAAACCAAGCACTTACAATGATTCTAAACACTAAAGTACACTCAAAATTCAAACTTAAACAAAAGAAATGATCCAAATGATGCAAAAACCACTAAACTGTTTCAAACTCAAAAACCATTTTAAACCACTAGAAATCCAAGGATATGTAAGAGAGATGATCAAACCATGGCTCTGATACCATTTTTAACATATTGGATTTCATAAACACATCAAACCATGATCACAAAAGGCGTACACAATGATGTTTTATAGAGAGAGAAATAGTTAGAGGTTTGGGAACTTAGTGAGAGAAAGTGAAAATCTTATTATGAGCTCCAACTCTCTACCTTGGGAGGTAGAGAGTATTTATAGTCTTACACAAAATGCCACCTACGGGCTGTGGATCAGGCATACAGTGGGTAAAGACCCGTCCGTCCTCCACGGTGTTACTAAACAAAATACTACTTAACTTTAAATAACTATGAATACGAGCTTTCTAACGAATACATATACTTGAGGTGACCGACACTTTAATAACTGGATTTACTACATCCTAACAGTGATGCTATGACAGTCATCCCCCAGGAATTCCATTCCGCCGCAAAACAGGTAATTTGAGGGTGTGACGCTTATTTGCTCTTCTATTGATTTTTATGTGCTTATTTATGTCTCTACTTACTTATAGTAGTTTATGTTTTGCTTTAATATCATCTAGTTTAATTTTATCTCAACAATCTAAAAATATCCAAAAAAAATATCTTATAACTGTCTAGCTTATTGAAGAGCTTGTCATAGATTAAAATTTTCTTCTTAAGTGCTTTTAGTATTAGATTAACTTTTGTGATCATTGATCATGCCTTAAAGTAGCTTATCTTAACTTAAAAATGCAAAACTGCCTCTTAAAAGGGTGTTTGGTTTAAGGACTGTTTTGAGTAAAAAATCAGTTTTGGTCTTTTGTTGAATTTCAAAAAGGTTTAACTTTTTCTAGGTTGTATTTTAAGAGTAAATTTAAGTAGTTTTAGTAAGGTTAATAGCTCTTGAGTCAATTTCTAAAGTTCCGTAGTCTTAATCCATTTTAAACTGCTTATTTTGGAATTTATAGCTAAAGTGCTTCTTAAATATTGAGTCTGAGTCATTTTGAGTCTAAAGTAAGTGTTTAATTGTTTTGGTCAGTTTTTATAGAGTTTTAAGGTCATTTGGTTCAATTTGTGTGTGTATGTGTCAAAGTGTCAAAAAAACCAAAACAGCCCCACAATCACTTTTCATTCTCAAATTTAAATAGGATAAAGTAGGATTTACCTTTTGAATTTGATAGCTCAGGTAGTTTGTAGTATGATCTTAATCTGTTTTAACTTATTTTAGATTTTAGAGCTTATTTAAGTGCTTATTTATAGGTCTGCAAGTGTGGTCTTAGGTTGTTTTCAAATTTCTAAAAATCAAATCTGGCCTAGCAGCCCTTTTTCACATCCTTTTTAAATAGCTTAAATTTTTTTCAAAATGTACAAATTTAGCTTTTTCTTGTAGCTCGTACACCTAGCTTAATCTATTTTTGAGTTTTATACTTTAGCTTGTTCATTAGGTAGCTTTTTGAGGAGCTTAAAAGTCCCCATTTAGGCTGTTTGGACAACAATTCAAGCTTATAGCTTATTTGAGGTTTTTAGCTTATCTGCTTATTAGGAGTAGATCATTTAGGATTAGATTTCTTATTAGGGTGCCTTTATAGTTCTAGTAGGTTATTAGGATAAGCACAAGCTTCTAGGAGCTTGTGTGCAAATCTGTTAAAAGAGTATTTGTTTTTAGTTCACAAGTATAATTGTTATTAGTTTTAAGAAGCTCTTTTCCCAACTTATTTAGTGTCTTTTAAAAATATTTCTTTTTCAAAAAGATATTATTTTCAGTTTTAAAAGGAAAAATGAAAAAAATGAAAAAGGGGATTTCAGGGGTGAGCTAGGCTCGAACACCTGACCTCTCCCTTTATAACACCCCAACACACAACACCTCAACCAACTCGTCCTTGGGACTTGTCCTGTCAAGGTCTTACACTATGAATCTTTTAAATACAACTTTCCTAGTTTAGCTTATTTATCTTATTAGCTTTTTTACTGCTTCTTCTGAAAAGCAAGTTCTCTGATTTTATTTTTCTTACATTCCTCTTAACATTTAGTACTTTTCCTATTTTTTTCAGATTTTTCCAATTAAGTTTAGTATTTTTTTTTTATAATTTAATTAGTTTAAAACTGTTTTTAATTCGTAATAAAAAATATAAAAGTCAAAAAAATACCCAGATTTTTTCTAAAATTATTTTTAGTAATTTAGGACCTAGGAAAATAAAATTTCACCCTTAGGCCTTAATTTGTAAATTTTGGTTTTTCCAGGCTCGTTTCATTCCCGGTTTTACTCGTTTTTTGTTTTTAGTGCATTAGGACTTTATTGAGCATCGTTTTCTTATTTTATGTGCTTATTGATTGTTAATATAGTATTTCCTTTCATTGCTTTCCTTAAATGCTTTCTCGTATCTTAATTTGAACTTAGAAAACAATCAAAAAACGTAAAAACCCGAACTTTCAAGCATTTTAATAACAAACCTCAAACGTATCCATCAATTCACTCCTCGTTGGGAAAAGACCTGGGTAATCACTTGCCCGGTATCATATATCTTATTTTCGGGTTTTGCGTGTTGACCTTTTTCCTAAAGGGTTGACTCGGTGATTCGCGCGTTTATCATATATTTGATATTTTATACTACTATTTGATATATTTGACCCCTAAAAAGGCGGATATCACATAATTCGACCAAACCGAAAGTATCGGTTGGGACATATAGCCTATGTTGACCTGATTGATGTTTACTATTTTTGCATTCAGGAGTATGTTGGGATGTTAGACGCACTAGGATTAAGGGATGATAGTACTCTGTTCTCACATTTTAGGATCCATGTGGAATATTTGGATCATAGGTTAGCCCCATTGATGAGTGTGGAAGATGTCATTCAAATTTTTAAATACATGCCTCGGTCTAAGGAAATGGAGGTTTATATTGAAGAAGGTATTTCATCAGTCGAGCAGTATTTATTGGACAAGATGAATAGTCGTGGAAAAGGTGTCATGATTGAAGATATCGAGGATGGTGATGTGGTTAAGGAATCTGAGAAAGCTGGCGATTTGTGTTTGCTAGAGTGGCATGGTGCTACTAAAATGGCAGGGTGATACTTCAACTCATGCTTCATCTATTAAGGTTGGATGCAGGGATGATGAGAAGTGATATTTCATAGATTTGGATGATGGTGATCTTGTTATTCCAACACCATGGTCTAATGAAGGGAAGAACCAAATAAGGGAAAAAAGGTTTAGTGGTGAGTACGAGTTCATCCATTTCCTTCCTCAGGTTCTTTGTGCGCATATTCCCATAAGTCTTCAAGAATCTCATCAGACATTTCATCCATTTCCTTCCAAGTTTCCCCATATTTAGCCTGAACAAACGCTGCCATATAGTCGGTTAACTCAAAATTTCTCCAGTCCTTGTCTGCCATTGTACAAAATCGTATGAAAAATGATCGACTTTTGGTCTATAGTAGAGGAGTGTGTGAGGATTAGAGCGGGAAAACACGGGTTGGGAAAATATTGGGTAGACACAAGTGCGAAGTTTAGGGTTTTATTTAAGTTGCACACTTGCAAATTATTTCCGTTGACTTAAGTATTTGGTTTGACTAAATTAGGCCAAATCTTAGCTTCACATGCCACGATCAGGTATCTTAACTTTTAGTAGTCAACAAAAAAAAGTCCTCTTTTATCTTCTTCCCCAATTCAAACACTCATCCAAACCCTACCTAAACCTTAAAATAATTCATTCAATCGAAATGGCTTCATCATCATCTTCTGTTCGAAGTCGTCGTCCTCCACTACCTACCCATTGCGAACATGAAGAACCCTTTATTCAACAAACATCACGAACCATCTATCATCCTTTAAGACATTTTATAGGCAGCATAAAATTTTATAATGTAAGTGATTTTTACTTTGTTTATGATTCGAGTATCTGCTAATATGTCTAAACATGTGGGGTTCAAAACGTGGCACCTTTTACTGGCTTGATCCTGAATTACCAAGTGACTACAACAAACAAGAAGTGTACAAGTTGATTCAAAAGGATAAAGAATTTAAAAGAGACAAATGCATTTTGAATGAAAAAATAAGAGGCTTGCAAATGAATTTTGAATTTCAGAAGTCAACTTTGCAAAACCAAGTGTTACTTCTGCAAATGGAATTGAAAGAAAGCAAATCTAGTTTAGTTTTTTATAGAAAATATGTTGTTGTAATGGCTCTGGTTGTTGCTTTTATGTTGTTTGTAATGTTATGTTGTAGATGTGGATCCATATGAATTTGTCCAGTTTAATTGTAATGCAGTAATCATGATATGTGGTGTAGAAGTCATATGTAATGTAGAAGTAGAAATGTGCAAGATGTATTGTAGTTGACTTTTGATGTTTAACTTTTAGCTCTATGATAGAGCTTTGTATTCGCACTTCCAGTTAATAAGAATCTAAAAACCTTTCCTCCAATATGGCTTAACTCTCATTCTCTCTAACTCTCAATAAGTTTCACTTTCAAAAGTTTGACAAATGGAAAAAAAATAGCCTGCGCGAATCAATAGAACCTCATTAGACAAATTTTTGACTTACAAAAGTCAAACAATGTCAATTGGTAATAGATCAATACAGCCTGGAATACATCAATACAACCTGCTACATTGCAGCACCCACATAGACAAGAGTTGATAGAATACAAATTCATCCAAAAATCATGTTGAAAACCTAAAGTTATGCAGATAGATTGCATCAGCCATACATTCAAATAGACAACATTTACAAAAATTATTCATAAACATTCATAGCCACTTACAATAGTCTATTCAAATCAGCAACTTACAAAACATTCATCCAGTTTTTTCGTGCCCACCATACATATAGACTACTATGGACAAACTCATATGGTCTACCAAATCAGAGAATACAAAAGCTGATTCATACAAGAGCATTCATCCAACTTACAAATAGGTTTAAACAACTAATTGGACATACTATATCCCAACACATATCTGATCAAAGACAATTGTCCCCTCCACCAACTACCATTCCAGAACACAAAAATAGAGGACCACATTAACCCATCCTCAACACTCATTAGCACACATCAAACCTTAACACTCCTTTTATCCTGTTTGTTTCATCTGTGAGAAAGAATCGGACCATCTTACCTGGAGCCAACCCTGCTTCCTCCTTCAACTCCCTGAAACTAGGTGATTAAACAATTGCCACACTCCTCTTCACCTTTTATGGACCTACTATCTATGTTCTCTCACGTACTTCGAACACTTTCTCTACCCTTTGGTGCTTCACAACAGCGAAAGAGATCCCATACAAGTTGTACTTCTTCACAATTTTTGATGGTATATACTGTTTAAAAATGTACAAAAGTTAGCATTAGTTTTTTTTTGGTGATTCTATCAGACATTTTGATCTATCAATCATCCTATTAGACATAAAATATCTCAGACAAATGACAGCTATATATTTGATTAAGCAACTCTGTCACTAATGCTTCGCAAACAGGCCAAAAACATAGAACAAAATAGAGGACCACATCAACCATAAAGGAATTATAACAGCTCAAGCTCAAGCTAAAGTCAGCCATATCAAGTCTGGGTCGAAGCTACAACAACCTCATAAGCTACAGCTTCATCTAAGGGTTCAGAGAGATTGTAAAGGGATGTGACAGATACTATTTTTGATAGTTTGATATTTGTTTAGTTTGTAATCTCATTATAATTGTAGCTTAGCATTACTTTGACTTTCAGTTTGTATATAAACTCTCATTTGTACCCATTCTCAGTTAATGTGAAATACAACAGTTTTTCCCTCCATAATATGTTCTCTCCAATTATCAATAAACCAAAATCCACAATAACATTAAGCGTAACAATTTAACAAATTAGCAAACTTATAATACACTTACAAGTCGTCCATCTTTCCAGAAAGCTGCAGTCATCTTTCTGTAAAATGTTCTTTCTTCCTGATCATGGACAGTGTGAAACGTCCAGTTACACATTGTCACACCCCCAATTTACCTGTTTTGCAGCGGAATGGAATTCCTGGGGGCATTGACTGTCATAGCACCACATCACAGTTATATTGAACGACCTAAAGTGTCGTTTTAAAAACACATCGTTGGATATTTCATAAAAACATAATCAGAGTACAACGTCGGTCCCAAAAGGTTTAACAAGTTTAAGGAAATACAAATATGTTACAAATCCAAACGATGTTTTGAAATAAAGAGCCATAATGTACATAATATAAGTCGACGCCGCGACTCAAAATATAGGTCCCTAAACCATGTCATGATGATAATGCCTCAGTTACCTGAAAATACATTGCTAAAAACGGTCAACAATAATGTTGGTGAGAAATCATAGGTTTATGTAAATGTTTTATACGACTACACAAGTATCTAGCATGCATGACAATCCAGTCACGTAAAAATAATGTTACAATTGCCTTAAGCCCATGACCCCGAAACTAGACTGATCAATTATGTATGCCCCTCCACAGAGTGTTTGCCAGGCAACTCTGTAATGAAATCAAATGAAATGCATCCGTTTTCCTGGTTGGGATTCACCAACCCGGATGGAGGCGTCACCCTCGATAGATCTATCCACTCATCCTCGCTTCAAAGATTAACGGTTCATGGTTCAGGAAATGGGGACTTTCAAATTGGCATATGTGGTAACTTAAGCAATGTAATGAATTTAACATACTTGGTATCGTACAAAGAAAAATGTAGTGCAATGTATTCTCCCCCGTGGGTTTGAAATAATCGAAAGCATGTAAAAACGGGGCTATGAAAACTCACTTGGATAAACTGGAATAATGGCAAAAGTGAGTACACTGAGGTTTAAAGTGATGCGTCAACCGGGACCTATTATCAATGATATGATATGTCATGAGTTGCAATGTAATGTTATGCATGCACTTGATATGTTATTTATACCATTTATGAGTTTTGAAAATATTACTCGACGTCGAAAAATACTCTTTTGACGCCTTGACCAAACAAAAATCACTTTACATGTTTTTACGTCAAAATGTCATCCTACAATGGTTTTATAATGATTTTTAGAGAAATTACCACTTTTCGTCGCAAAACAATGTCGTCGGAAAAATCATGAAATTGCCAAAAATGGCTCCGGAAAAACAATCGTAAAACAGTACACGTTGATCGTTAGAGAACGAAATCGACGGTTTTGGAAAGTTTGTATCCATATCTAAAAGTTTCAGTTCAGGAGTTTTCGTTCAAAAGGTCTCGATCATAAAGATATTAAGGGTTAAAGATGGTGGTTTTTGGCTAATAGTGTGCAGAAAATTAGTTACGGCAAGTTTAAGAAAAAGTGCATATCTTTGTCGTTTCAAATCCGTTTTCTACGTTTAATATGTCCTTAGCTTCGTATCAAAGTATACTAATATATTTTTGAAAAGTCGAAATAATTTGTGAAGCTTAAGGCTCATTTTTGACTCGGACAAAATAAATACATGTTGCTGAAATTCCAGAAAATAATATTTTTTTCGTCGTCAAACTTCAAAAATCCATAACTTCTTCGTTATAAGTCCGTTTTTATCCGTTCAAGCGGCCACGGATTCGTTTTAAAGTATATTTTCTAAAAATCAAGGCCAAAAAGTCGTGCCTACTGTCGGATTTTCCAGAAAAATGAAACAAGGACAGAACATAATATATAGTTATCGAAAATAGTTTTTCTCGGACAAAACCTATTCTAATCCCTTCAAATCAACTCCAAAACTAATCTAATCCTACCATACACCTTCTTAGGGTGTCATGGGTTCCTAATCACCATCAAGACCAACCAAAACCATGGGAATAATTATAGGATGACCTTAGGTATATATATATAACTTAAAAATCATGACATAAATGGTATAAATCACAATACTTGCATAAAAGCTCCAAAAATGATAAGAAACATATGAAATGAAAGAGGAAACATAAAAATGATAAAAACATGCTTACTAGTGATAATGAAGAGGTGTAGGTAACAAGGATTACACTTAAATATCCTTGGTTTTTATTTCAAAACCTTATAAAGGATATGACTAGGTTGTTATAACACTTGAAGTTGCAAAAATCTCTTGATCCCTTGGATTTCTTGATGAGGCCGGTTCTATGGAGCCAAAGAAGAGAGGATTTTGTGTTTTACACTTGTGAAATAATTGAAGTAAATGAGATAATGAAAGTGTAGTAAGACTTTTTGTTTGTGTAAAACTTTTAACAATCATCAAACCATGTCTCATTTATGACTCCCCTTCCCCCTTGGTCGGCCAAGGGGGGGGGGGGTTGAGTAGATATTTATTTTTATTTTTTTTCAAATCTTGAGTAAACTTTGTGTAATAATTTGTAAACTTTGACAAAAGTGTAAGAAATATGTAAGTATTAATCATTTATAAGGTAAATGGTAATTTTTGGTGCAAGTAAGTTTTTAATAAGTCAAAATAGATTGTATTGAGATGATAAAAATTGTAAAAATACTTTCCTTGTGAAAATCGGGTGATAAAATAATTATCGTAAGATTTTTAAGAAAAACGACGTAATAATTAAACGTTAACGATTAAAATACCAAATAAATTTGAAACACTAGGAAAACTAAAAATATAGTTTTTATAAACTAAAGGTAAGTTTAAAAATACATCGGGATCATTTTTGAAAGTAACGGATTAAATATTTAAAATAATAACTCACGCGATAAAGATTATTAAACATAAAAATTACGCGTAAAATATGAAATGAAATGTCGTGAATGAATTTATGAGATGCACATGATGTCCATGGAATGTAGACTAATCATAGTCCATATGAAATGTACGTGATGTCATGATCATGAATTCGCCGCTAAACCTCCAAGGTTACGCGAATTTGAAACAAGTAAACCAAGTTTACTAAAAATGTTGAATTAATGAAACATGAATCGTGTCGAGAAATAACCTGAAAGTACGGATTGTCACATTCGCCCATCCAAAAAGGGAATTCAGTCCCTGAATTCAATCGTTGTTAGGTGTAACGGTGTCGGCGAAAAGATGAGGATACTTGCGTCGCATCTGGTCTTCCCGTTCCCAAGTAAACTCAGGACCTCGACGAGAATTCCAACGAACTTTCACAATAGGAATACGACTCTGTTTCAACTGCTTGACCTCGCGGTCCATGATTTCTACAGGTTCCTCCACAAAAGTGAGTTTGTCGTCAAGCTGAACTTCATCCAATGGAATAACGAGCGATTCGTCTGAAAGACACTTCTTCAAGTTTGAAACGTGAAACGTGTTGTGCACATGGCTAAGTTCTGGCGGAAGATCAAGTCGATAAGCTACCGGACCAACTCTGCTCAAAATCTTGAATGGTCCAATGTATCTCGGGTTTAACTTCCCGCGCTTTCCAAATCGTACCACGCCCTTCCAAGGCGATACTTTCAACATAACTTTGTCTCCCATTTGAAATTCCAAATCCTTGCGTCTAACATCCGCATAACTTTTCTGTCGACTCCTTGCAGTTCTGAGTCTATCACGAATTTGAACAATCTTTTCCGTGGTTTCCCGTACCATTTCTGGACCAGTAAGTTGTGCGTCTCCTACTTCGGCCCAACAAACAGGTGAACGGCACTTACGACCATACAGTGCCTCGAATGGTGCCATCTTGATACTGGTGTGATAACTATTGTTGTACGAGAATTCTATCAATGGCAAATGGTTAGCCCAACCATTGCCAAAATCAATCACACATGCCCTTAGCATGTCTTCTAACGTTTGAATGGTCCTTTCACTTTGACCGTCGGTTTGTGGGTGATATGCTGTGCTCATCTCTAATCTGGTTCCGAATGAATCTTGCAATGAATTCCAGAAATTTGAAGTGAATCGACTATCTCTGTCGGAAATAATAGAAATTGGTGCTCCGTGCCTCGAGACTACTTCCTTGACATAAAGTCTAGTGAGTTGCTCCATGGAATAAGTTTCTCTAATCGGTATGAAATGGGCTGACTTGGTAAGGCGATCAACAATTACCCAAATAGCATCGTAACCTCCCGATGTCTTAGGAAGTTTCGTAACAAAGTCCATTGTAATGTGTTCCCATTTCCATTGAGGAATTTCCGGTTGTTGGAGTAATCCTGAAGGCTTCTGATATTCGACTTTTACCTTAGAGCAGGTAAGACATTTGCTAACGTAAGTGGCAATCTCCGCTTTCATGTTCGGCCACCAATAAAGCTTCTTAAGATCTTGATACATCTTATCCGATCCTGGATGAATAGAATACTTTGACTTATGCGACTCATGCATAATCAATTCTCGTATTCCGCCATACAATGGAACCCACATTCTATCCTTGAAACATAGTACTCCATCTGCTCTCTTTACAAAACCATTTGCGCTTTCGGGCATACCATAAAGTTTTTCACTTGGTCGATTTTCCTCTTTAAGTGCCTCGACTTGTGCTTCATGAATTTTCGACGGTAAAGGAGAAATAATCGTCATTCCCAATGATCGAACTCTTAAAGGTTTAGGCCTCTCTTTCCGACTAAGAGCATCAGCCACAACATTGGCTTTTCCCGGGTGATACTTGATTTCACAATCATAGTCCCTGAGTAACTCCAACCAACGACGTTGCCTCATATTAAGCTCCTTCTGATCAAGAATATATTGCAAACTCTTGTGGTCGGTAAACACTGTGCACTTTGTACCGTAAAGGTAATGTCTCCAAATCTTGAGCGTAAAAACTACGGCTCCTAACTCGAGATCATGAGTTGTGTAGTTCTTCTCATGCGTCTTAAGTTGTCGAGAAGCATACGCAATCACCTTCTCGTTTTGCATTAAAACAGCCCCTAGTCCTTTATGCGAAGCGTCGCAATATACAACAAAGTTCTCAATGCCTTCGGGTAGTGCCAAAATCGGCGCACTGCAAAGCTTTTGTTTCAACAACTGAAAAGCAACTTCTTGTTTCTTTCCCCACTCGTACTTCTTGTTTTTCTGTGTCAACTTGGTCAAAGGTCTCGCTATCTTCGAAAAACCTTCGATGAACCTTCGGTAATATCCTGCTAGTCCTAGAAATTGACGAATTTCTGTAGGATTCGTTGGAGTAGCCCAATCTTTTACGGCTTCAATCTTTGCGGGATCAACTTGTAGTCCTTGACTATCAATGACGTGACCAAGAAATTGCACTTTGTGGTTCCAAAAATCACACTTCGAAAACTTGGCATACAACTTCTCATTCTTGAGTAGCCTTAAAATCATCCTTAAATGCTCTTCGTGCTCTTCTTTGCTCTTGGAGTAGATTAAGATGTCGTCGATGAACACTATAACAAACTTGTCCAAATACGGCTTACAAACTCTATTCATGAGATCCATGAATACCGCCGTTGCATTAGTCAATCCAAACGGCATCACTTGAAACTCGTAATGACCGTAACGTGTTCTAAACGCTGTTTTCGGAATATCCTCTTCCCGAACTCGGTCGATGATAACCCGATCGAAGATCAATCTTGGAGTAAATACTAGAACCTTGCAACTGATCAAACAAGTCATCAATTCTGGGGAGTGGGTAACGATTCTTCACCGCTAACTTGTTCAATTCTCGATAATCTATGCACATTCGGAAGGATCCATCCTTCTTCTTCACAAACAAGACCGTGCTCCCCAAGGAGAGGAACTCGGCCTAATGAATCCTTTGTCTAGAAGCTCTTGTAATTGATTAGACAATTCTTGCATTTCGGATGGTGCTAGACGGTACGGTGCTCGCGCAATCGGTGCAGCTCCGGGCACTAAGTCAATATGAAACTCTACTTGACGTGCCGGTGGAAGTCCCGGTAAATCCTCGGGAAATACTTCAGAAAATTCACGAACAATAGGAACATCTTCAAGTCGCTTCTCCTCCGACTTTTTCTCGGTTACATGAGCTAAGAAAGCAAGACAACCTTTCTTAATGTACTTCTCCGTTTTGATGCACGATATGATACTAAGTCTGGTTCCACTTCGTTCCCCACGAATAATCAAAGTTTCGCCGTTATAGGGAAGATGAACGACTTTCTCATCACAAATGATCTTCGCACGATGCTTAGATAACCAGTCCATGCCGATGACGACGTCAAAACTACCAAGCTCTACGGGCATGAGGTCTATGTTGAAGGGATGATTAAGAAAATTGAATGTGCAACCGCGGACAATGGTGTTGGTGCTAACTAAATTACCATTAGCTAATTCGACAATGTATGATGTATCTAAGGTAGTTGGCTTAATGTTGAGCAAAGGGGCAAATGCATTGGACACAAAACTTTTATCGGCACCCGAATCAAATAAAACGGAAGCGTAACGATTATTGAGAAGAAACGTACCCGTTATGACATTCGGGTCCTCCCTATCTTCTCCGCCTCCGATGACGTAAACCCTTCCTCGTGCCAAACCTTCTTGATTCGGATTTGCTTGATTCTTTCCTTTCTTACAATCCCTCTTGTAGTGTCGGTTCCCCTTGCACCTAAAACAAGTAACTTGTGGCCACTTGCAATCCCTAGTACGGTGACCAACTTTCTTGCAATTCTCACACGGATCAGGACATCGACCCGGATTGTGGTGACTCAAACATCTGTTACATTTCGGCAAAACTCCCGTATATCCTTTTCCTTCTTTCGGTCCCGCAACATAAGCCTTAGCAACCTCTTGCCTCTTGGGCGGTTGTTGAGTAGCATTCCTACCCCTGTTGTCCCACTTGCGCTTGTTGTTGTTGCTATTGTTGTTGTAGTTGCCTCGGTTGTTGTTGAAACGGTTGTTGGGGTTGCTGTTGTTGCTTCGGTTGGTAGTGGTATACTTACCTCGCTTCACCACTTGTGCCATCAATTTCTGAGTCACACGAATAGCTTCCTCGATTGTTTGTGGATCAAACGAAGTCACATCTCCTTGAATCACTTCGGGAAGTCCTCCAATAAAAGCCTCTAGCAACTTTTCATTATCCGCTACCATCGACGGGCATAACGTGGCTAATTCCTGGAACCTCCGAATGTATGTGTCGATATCGTAACCAACCGTGACCAATTCGTAGAATTTCGTCTCCAACTTCTTGATTTCTGTCCGAGGACAAAACTTCTTAGTCACCAAAACCTTAAATTCCTGCCACGAAAGCTTAAAAGCATTCTCCATACCAATCGGTTGAGCGTATGAATTCCACCATGACAACGCTCCATCGAGTAAAGTGCTCGTGGCAAACTTGACCTTACTGTCATCCGGACAGTTACAAAGCAAAAACACCGATTCCAATTTCTCAAACCATCGTACCATTGCAGTAGCTCCCTCGGTACCTCGAAACTTAGTGGGTTCACCACTCTTGAAATCCTTGTACGAACATTTCTTAACCCCAGATCCTCCGGCATTACCAGTAGCAGTAGCTAGCCTAGCAGCTTCAGCAGCAGCCACTGTTTCCCTTTCGACTCTTAGTGCATTAGCAATGCTATCATTCACCAACTTTTGAATTTCTGCTTGGGTCATTTCAGGTGTAACTTTCTTAGGCGCCATAATTCTTCAAAATCACAAGATGAAACAATCATGAGAACTCGTAAGTAGAAACAACCATCAAACAAATATATCCACAACCACATCATGCATAAAGATAAATGGAATCACAACGGAACAATAACGAAATATCACAAATATAATCACAACACACGTGGATAATATACATGAAAATTTCGCCTACATGGACCGATATCATAGATAATAATAACCATTCCTACATAGTAGAGTCAATACTTGATAATTTGTTTGTACAACAACCAAAATACAACAAGTTCTTTGAACTACGTCACACACCCCGTGACTAGGATGATAATGGTCAAAACTATACAATGACAAAAGTCTACATAAGGCACCTCATGGTGCTCCGCCAACCCTATCCCAAGATCGCGAACTGAATAACCAAACTATCCACCAAACTCCTCAACTCATCAACCTGAACCTGCAAAGAAGCAATAGTCTCCCTGTCCCTCTAACTGCCTATGCTGAATACTCTGATGAGATAAGTCAATACAAACCCTGCCTAATATCAAACCCTCGACCTCCTCAGCGATGGGTTCAATCCTATCTACCGACAACTCCCCCAACTGTCGTGTCAAACTATCAATCTGTAACTGCTGAGCATCAATGCGGGCTCCTAGTGCCACTGTAGAAGGCGACGTGTGCCTCTAGAACTCTCGCTAACTCAAATCTAACGGGTGGCTCGGGCAGTAGATGCTCGGTGTAGGGATATCAAAACGAGCACGCTTTTTGGGCGGCAAGTCTGCGTGAGGCAAAGGATCTCTACTAAAATACGATGGAGATGGTGATGATGGTGGTGATGGTGCTAGTAGTGGTGCTGGTGGATCGTGATCTGGGCTAACGTGAGGAGTGGGTGCAACCTCGCCCTCCTCGAAGGGTTCGGTCTGGCCGTCGGTCATGATCATGGGAAGGCTGCAGTGGATCCAATAGAAGATACAATCTCGATTGGATGTGATGAATCATCATCCATGATGGGGTTAGCTGGAACATCATCCGAGCTAGAGTCCGATGATATGGTGATGGGATGTGAATCGAAGACATGTCTGCGTGACAACCGATGTGAAATAAATGTAAATAATCTCGAATAAAGTGTAAGTGAATCCGCATGATAAACATGAATATGTACTATGATGAAATGATGAGATGCTATGATAATGTAGCTATAGTCTAGGGTCAATGATGCAACCTAGTTCTCTATAACGTAGCTCGATACCAATCTGTCACACCCCCAATTTAATGTTTTGCAAACGGCGGAATGGAATTCCAGGGGCATTGACTGTCATAGCACCACATCACAAGAGTTATATTGAATCGACCTAAAGTGTCGTGTTAAAAACACATCGTTGGATATTTCATAAAAACATAATCAGAGTACAACGTCGGTCCCAAAAGGTTTAACAAGTTTAAGGAAATACAAATATGTTACAAATCCAAACGATGTTTCGAAATAAAGAGCCATAATGTACATAATATAAGTCGACGCCGCGACTCAAAATATAGGTCCCTAAACCATGTCATGATGATAATGCCTCAGTTACCTGAAAATACATTGCTAAAAACGGTCAACAATAATGTTGGTGAGAAATCATAGGTTTATGTAAATGTTTTATACAACTACACAAGTATCTAGCATGCATGACAATCCAGTCACGTAACAATAATGTTACAATTGCCTTAAGCCCATGACCCGAAACTAGACCCGATCAATTATGTATGCCCCTCCACGAGTGTTTGCCACAACTCTGTAATGATATCAAATGAAATGCATCCGTTTTCCTGGTTGGGATTCACCAAACCGGATGGAGGCGTCACCCTCGATAGATCTATCCACTCATCCTCGCTTCAAAGATTAACGGTTCATGGTTCAGGAAATGGGGACTTTCAAATTGGCATATGTGGTAACTTAAGCAATGTAATGAATTTAACATACTTGGTATCGTACAAAGAAAATGTAGTGCAATGTATTCTCCCCCGTGGGTTTGAAATAATCGAAAGCATGTAAAACGGGGCTATGAAAACTCACTTGGATAAACTGAAATAATGGCAAAAGTGAGTACACTGAGGTTTAAAGTGATCGTCCAACCGGGACCTATTAACAATGATATGATATGTCATGAGTTGCAATGTAATGTTATGCATGCACTTGATATGTTATTTATACCATTTATGAGTTTTGAAAATATTACTCGACGTCGAAAAATACTCTTTTGACGCCTTGACCAAACAAAAATCACTTTACATGTTTTAACGTCAAAATGTCATCCTACAATGGTTTTATAATGATTTTTAGAGAAATTACCACTTTTCGTCGCAAAACAATGTCGCCTGAAAAATTCATGAAATTGCCAAAATGGCTGGAAACAATCGTAAAAACAGTACACGTTTATCGTTAGAGAACGAAATCGACGGTTTTGGAAAGTTTGTATCCATATCTAAAAGTTTCGTTCAGAGTTTTCGCTCAAAAGGTCTCGATCATAAAGATATTAAGGGTTAAAGATGGTGGTTTTGGCTAATAGTGCGAAAATTAGTTACGCAAGTTTAAGAAAAAAGTGCATATCTTTGTCGTTTCAAATCCGTTTTCTACGTTTAATATGTCCTTAGCTTCAGTATCAAAGTATACTAATATATTTTTGAAAAGTCGAAATAATTTGTGAAGCTTAAGGCCTCATTTTTGACTCGACAAAATAAATACATGTTGTGAAATTCCAAAATAATATTTTTTAAATCGTCAAACTTCAAAATCCATAACTTCTTCGGTTATAAGTCCGTTTTTATCCGTTCACTTAACAATTGGATTCGTTTTAAAGTTTATTTTCTAAAAATCAAGGCCAAAAAGTCGTGCCTACTGTCGGATTTTCCAGAAAAATGAAACAAGGACAGAACATAATATATAGTTATCGAAAATAGTTTTTCACGGACAAAACCTATTCTAATCCCTTCAAATCAACTCCAAAACTAATCTAATCCTACCATACACCTTCTTAGGGTGTCATGGGTTCCTAATCACCATCAAGACCAACCAATACCATGGGAATAATTATAGGATGACCTTAGGTATATATATAACTTAAAAATCATGACATAAATGGTATAAATCACAATACTTGCATAAAAGCTCCAAAAATGATAAGAAACATATGAAATGAAAGAGGAAACATAAAAATGATGAGAATATGCTTACTAGTGATAATGAAGAGGTGTAGGTAACAAGGATTACACTTAAATATCCTTGGTTTTTATTTCAAAACCTTATAAAGGATATGACTAGGTTGTTATAACACTTGAAGTTGCAAAAATCTCTTGATCCCTTGGATTTCTTGATGAGGCCGGTTCTATGGAGCCAAAGAAGAGAGGATTTTGTGTTTTACACTTGTGAAATAATTGAAGTAAATGAGATAATGAAAGTGTAGTAAGACTTTTTGTTTGTGTAAAACTTTTAACAATCATCAAACCATGTCTCATTTATGACTCCCCTTCCCCCTTGGTCGGCCAAGGGGGGGGTTGAGTAGATATTTATTTTTTTTTTCAAATCTTGAGTAAACTTTGTGTAATAATTTGTAAACTTTGACAAAAGTGTAAGAAATATGTAAGTATTAATCATTTATAAGGTAAATGGTAATTTTTGGTGCAAGTAAGTTTTTAGTAAATCAAAATAGATTGTATTGAGGTGATAAAAATTGTAAAAATACTTTCCTTGTGAAAATCGGGTGATAAAATAATTATCGTAAGATTTTTAAGAAAAACGACGTAATAATTAAACGTTAACGATTAAAATACCAAATAAATTTGAAACACTATGAAAACTAAAAATATAGTTTTTATAAACTAAAGGTAAGTTTAAAATACATCGGGATCATTTTTGAAAGTAACGGGTTAAATATTTAAAATAATAACTCACGCGATAAAGATTATTAAACATAAAAATTACGCGTAAAATATGAAATGAAATGTCGTGAATGAATTTATGAGATGCACATGATGTCCATGGAATGTAGACTAATCATAGTCCATATGAAATGTACGTGATGTCATGATCATGAATTCGCCGCTAAACCTCCAAGGTTACGCGAATTTGAAACAAGTAAACCAAGTTTACTAAAAATGTTGAATTAATGAAACATGAATCGTGTCGAGAAATAACCTGAAAGTACGGATTGTCACACACATCCAGTTCATCCGACGGACATCAAAATCTGAAATTGATAATACAAAACTAGTTACAGACAATCCAAAATGTTACACTGATATCATATACTTGATGTAGTTAAAGTTAATAACAAAAAACATATCATATTCATGTCCTTCGTGACAAAGGGCATTCATGCCTATGTTAGTGGAGTATGTTTCCACTGTTTTGATGGTCCCTCCATCAGGTTCAAACAGCATGACATTATACTCCCTACCTGGAACAACATGAGTAAACACCAACCACTGATCAGCTTCCATTTTCAAGTCTTCAACCAGTTTTACCCAACCAAACCCATATAGGAGCGAGTGTACATATCGACCATATCAATCTTTTGAACTTTCCACCATTACTTCGTACTCAATGCTGTTATAGTAACCATGACCGACTCTGTACGGGTTGGACCATTGAGATATCTTAGAAAATCTTCTGGCAATGACTGTATATAAAGAGATGTTTCTGTAACTGGCACTAAACATCGCCAAAAATCAACGCTTTCTGGTTCGTAATTGTGAAATTCCTCCCCATTCTCGTTGTAGAAAGTTACATAAAAGATGTCCTCACCCTCTTCTACAAAATGTATGTAATTAACATCCAATGGTGTGATGTTGTGCGTAACAAATTCATTCCACCTAGGTCCCTCAACAACACGCAACTAACTTTGAGACTCTCCTAACACTTAATTTCCATATAATGCTCGTACGGTTAAGTAAGTAAATAGAACGATTAGCATGATATGAACCTTCTAAAAACGTAGTCGGCTTTGGGTAAAAGGCCTTCCTACCGGTAAAAGTCTCATATTGATGTATGTCAAAATTAATTTTTAACATTATGAATTCCTTAAAAACTAGTTTCATACTGAAATAACACTTAATTCATATATATGGTGTTAACTTACAAATTGATCCAAAACATCAGCAGCATTGTCCACTGCGCACACAAATTGATTCCTATACATTTTGACTGCATTAACGATAAGATTAACACAAATAACATATGAATGAAATAAAAATAAGTAAATATTCTTACCTGGTATGTGTGCTGTTTGATTTTGCATGCCTGCTAAGTTCCGATGGTTTGTGTTTTTGGGTGTGTGATTTGATCGGTTGAAGGAAAATATGTGTTTGTGTGTGGATTTGATCGTTAATGTGTTATACACCAATAAGTTTATTTGAAAAATGTCCTCGCCGACATTATGCCCAGGCAGTCAAGGTCTAAAAGGTGGGAAATGAACCGACCACGCGGAAGACTAACTAACCGGATTTGGTAACGAGCGTTAGCCAAAATCGTGAACTTGCAACTACAGTAACCATTAAGGGGCCATTCTTGCAAAAAAAAATGAAATGTTAGGGACATTTCTCGCACTTTTTTTTAAAATGAGGACATTTCTCAAAAAAATCGGAAAGTTTAAGGACATTTTTTGCAAATTACTCTAAAATTATGAAACGTGGTAGTCTTTAGCGAAAACCTAAAATAGATATTCTTGAGAATCCTGTAGCATGAAAAGATTACCAAGAACTAGATTCTGATCTCCTAGATTAATTTTTAGTGTAGGGTTTCCATCTAAACAGGTGTGTGTCCAGGACATAAATACTAGGGCGTGGAATTTTATTGAGTGCCAAAATTTTGGGTAAGACGTATGTATGCATGTGCAAAAGATATTATAGGCTAAATAAAGTACTTTAACTCATACCAATAATCCATAAAATTAGTTATGGCAATATTATTAAAGAAAAGAATAATGGCACACAACACTACTTGAAGAAATGATAAAGTAGGTATTTCGAATGGAAGGTGATTTGTACACTTTTATAAATGTTTGGGACACTTAAATTTAGAGTTTCTTGACATATATATCCTCACATTACTTTTAGTCATGTTCAACTTATAAGGGTATAATAAACACTCTAAATTTGAATGTCTCAATCATTTATGAAAATATGCAAATCACCTCCCATTTCGAATACTTGCCACCACTATTAGCGACGTCAAGTTAGGTTTGGGGTTGTAATTTTATATTTGAACTTGGTATCTAAGCATGCTATTCAAACAGACAAAGCTAGAGCCAGATATGACACCTTAATTTGCTAATAATTTCTACTTATTTATTCTTTAATAGAAAGCCTATACAAATTTCCTATGCCTTTTTACAAGTACTACTAAGAGCGGTGGATGTGGTGCTCGTTGAAGCTCGCCAAAATGACATGGAACCTTCGTCATAGCTAGCCACCACACCATACCATCTAGCCAAAGCTCCTCATTTCCCTTCTCGTCATGTAGACGGAGAGTATAAGTTTTGTACATTTTTTTATTATTATGATTTATTTATAATAGTTTTTTGTGTATGAATAAGTGTGTATGTGAAACCCAAATGAGTAAGTTGAGGTTAGTTGTGATAAGGGAGGTTGTAGAAGGGGGTTTGTTAAAGTGATGTGGCACCCCGTAAGCCTCAAATGAGGAGTTTTTGTATGTCACTACACCTTGTGCTCTAAGCACCATCTATCACTTTGGAATCTAATTTCTGCATATCAATTAAAAGGAACATACAATCACATATTAACTTCTCCTCACACCATATAAGACATATACATAAATCTCTAAACGGTTAATAGCCTAATAACTTCAAGAACTATTTGGCTCTTTTCTTTGTAAGCATAATTACTGATAGGAAAATGCCTTTTTTTTTTCTTTTTTTTAACAATATAATAAGTCACTGAGTAGAAAGAGGGAAAGTAACCCTAACTGTCATGAATGAATCCAATTCTAAAGAAACCAGAATAAGAAACGGTAATAACCTTGAATGCAAAATTTTCCACATGAATACATTTAGTTACCATAACTGACTGCAAGTGCAAGAAGGTATTATTATAAGTCAATGCATTTAGGGGGAGGTTATACAAAAACCATTTTTTTTCTTTTTGGGTAAAAGGTCTTCTACCCGGTAAAATATATTACACCAAAAAAAAATAGTTAAGTACAATGAAATGTGGCTAATAAAGTACCAGATTAACCTCAAGCAACCGCTTGAACAATCACTAGATTATTTGTGACAGGCCACAAACGATCAACTAGCTACAAACATAGACTAGACCACCAGAATAAACTAGCATAAAATAAGATACATCAAACTTTATGCATAATCAAAGAAAGAACAACTTATCCAAGTCTAATGTCATGGATGGCAGCAGCCTTTAATTGGGCCGCAGAGAGACCACAATCATCAAAGTAATCATCGTCATAAGTATTGTAGTCATTAGTACCCTCTCTCCATTGCTCCAAAAGACTCGTCGAGTTCCCTCCACCACCAAAATAATCATTGCGATCATCAAAAACTTCATCATCCTCGCTTTCAGAAACAACCACAGTTCCCACCTTAGAGAATGGGTTACCCACCTTTTTACCTTCTTTCACATTATTAGGAGTGCTAGTCATATTAGGAGTGCTAGTCGTACCCTTTGTTTCATTCAACACTCGATTAGAGCTATCATGCTCTACATTTGGAATACTAGACTGTAAAACTTCATCACTACCCGATTCCTCAAAAATATTACCTTCCTGTTGTAGAGCTGAAAAGGAGTTCCTTAAAGACAAAAGGTTAATATCATCCATATTACACTCCTTAGAAACCTTTGGAATATTAGCTTGTTGTTTTGAAGCTGTAGGGATATCCCTCCCACCTCACTAGAACTTCCATTAGAACCCTCGACTGACTTCCCATTCGAATTATCCTTCCACCCACCACTAATTTCCCATTAACATTAGAAGAAGTAGAAGCATCAGTAGCCACGTTCTTATGTTTGGGCCGATAAACAAAATTGGGTTTAGGCTTGGCGAGTCTAACTCCTAAAATAGGTTGATTAGACGATTGTTTACCCTTACCACCCTTACGATTAACTTCAACAAATCCATCGTTATCCATGGTATTAGAACTTGACTCAATAATCCTTTTTGGACACTGCTCGTTCGTGTGACCAAAAACTTTGCATGTAGTACAATAAGGAGGCTTCCATTCGTACTCTACGTTAATAGTAACTAACGAATGACCCGGTTCATCAATCAATGGAATAGCAATGACCAAGGATTCCAAAGGAGCTTCCCGTTCCTTTTCTGCGTTTTTTTTTTTTTTTTTTTTTTTTTAATTTTTATAATTTTGCTTATATCAAAAACTATAAATCTGAAAGTACGGAACATAAAATATAAAGTTTAATAAGTCAAACGTTTAAAACTGTCAGAAATACGGAACAGAAACAAAAAAAAAATATGTTGGGAGACAAAATGAATCTTTGACCAAAACCCCTTTAGTCACATCAAAAAGGGGTTCCTATAACCCATATGGGGTGAGTTAACCACACCCTCCCATAGGGAGGGTATCCAATGATTGCATGCATCGGAAGCTTGTACGGTGTACATCGCTGTTTGTACATTTTGACAAAAACCTGTATTGTCAGATCATAGAGGTGGTTCTTTATATCCCATGCATTTATTAGGACGTTTGAATTATTAATGATTTGTGGATGTCAGTGTCAGTGACAGTAGATTGTGACAGAAAAAAATCTAACTAAACTATTAGCCAGGTGGCACCGTATCCAATGATAGAATACAAAGGTTATCAACAAGATCAGGGTAGTCTTGGCCACCCAAAATTAATCTACATTGGGTTGTACTATTAGAACCCCCCATGGGGTCACATCCATAGGTTTGGGTCAAACCGTACAAGTCCGCGATGCACACCGTACAAGCCCGCGATACATAGAGAGGGTTAATCTAAAATTATAGCCACCGTCAAAATAACCCCACCCTCTACATTATTGTATTTTTACTACTTTTCCATCCACTGGAAGCTAAAACTGAATTCTGTCTGTAAAGAAATGGCTGTTGAGGCTATTGTCTCTGTGGTGATACACAGTATTACAAACTTATTAATTAAGGAATCACAGATATTTGAAAAAGTCAAAGATGAAGTAGAAAGAGTTGTCATGGAGGTCAGGGAGATGCAAAGCATTTTAAATGATGCAGAACATCAGGAGCAAGGTGATAAGGTTCTTACTGATTGGGTGCTACAGTTTCTAAACAAAGTCTACCGTCTGGAGGAAGATGTAGAATCTTTTGCCCTTGCAGAAACCCGATTGAAACGAATGGGGTTTTTCAAGAAGCATACTTTTGTCATTGCAAATGAGATCAACCTTTGCAGAGTAGTTCCAGATGAGATAGTATATTCTGAGAACGCCCGCAGGCTCAAATCTAAGATGAATGGAATCAGCAAAGAAATTCAGGAATGGAAACATGGAAAACACTTATTGGCTCCGACACAGCTTCAGGGGTCGCATACAACGCATCGACATGAGCAACCATGGCAAGAGAGTGATGCTTATTATGCACCAAAGAAAGAAGAAACCATCTTCAAGAAGGATGTGGAGAAGCTGGTGAAGCAGTTGATCAGTAGTAGCAAACCACTACAAATCATATCAGTATTTGGAGAGGTTGGCTCAGGGAAAGCAGCTCATGTCAAGACAATTTACAACAAATTAGAGGTCAAGAACAAGTTTCCATACCATGCGATGGTAACCTTGACCACAAAGTGCTCGGTTAGACATCTTATGGTGTCTATACTGCAGCAGGTGACCAGCTTGAAAGGCAAAGAGAAGCTAAAAGACGAGGACCTGATAGTGAGGCTGAGTGAGTTCTTGAAAAGTCAAAAGTACCTATTAGTTGTGATTGATGTCAGAAGTGCTCATCTCTTGAAACAACTAAGAGATGCCTTGCCGGATACAAAGAATGGAAGTAGGGTAGTGATCACCACCCCCGATGAAGAAGTTGCTTCATTTCCAGATGCAACGAGCCATTATCATTTCAAACCTCTAGACATGGAGGATGGCTTAAAGTTTTTCATAAAAAAGGTATGGGGTCTAAAAGGAATTCCATTCCCAGGTGATGTCATGGAGGATCTGAAGAAACAAATAGCAGAAAGATGTAAAGGAACACCTATAAGGATCACAATGCTTGCTGGATTGCTTTCAACCAGGAAGGTCATGTACGAAGATTGGTTGGGTGTTTTTCAGCAACATGATTTTGCTAGCAAATTCCCATCATTCGATATATTAGCTTTTTGTTACAATGACCTTCAGCTCCACTTGAAGCTCTGTTTTCTTTACTTAGGGCTCTTTCGGAAAGGATTTGAGATACCGGTGAGAAGGTTATTTCGGTTGTGGCTTGCCGAGGGTTTTGTGAAGCCATCGGAAGGCATTATTTTGGAGGACATTGCAGAGGGATATTTGGAGGAGCTTGTGACCAGAAACATGGTAGAAATTACAAAGAGGAGATCCGATGAGAGTCCCAAAAAATGCCGAATGATTGGAGTCCTACATGATATATTCTTGCCAAGGGCCGAAGAAATAGGGCTCTTCCACCTCCACCAAAAGTTGTATGAAGATTCAAATGCAGCAGTAGTACCTCGATTTGGAGTTCGTCGGGTGGTTGAATTCATCAATATCAAGGACTACCCCACTTCAAAAGGGTTTAACCAGAATCTACAGTCCTACATATCCTTCAATGGTCGAAAGAAAGATACGCCTGCAGAAGAAGTAGGGCCCTTTTTAGAAAGAATAGCTGGAGCCAGAGGGTTTGGATTACTCAAGGTTCTTGATTTAGAGGGCGTTTATCGACCACATCTACCAGAGTCTCTGGGGAACCTATTTCACTTGAGGTATTTAGGCTTAAGATGGACTTTTTTGGACACTCTTCCTTCTTCACTTGGTGCCCTGATCTATCTTGAAACACTGGACATTAAGCACACACACATCACAACTCTCCCGACTTCTCTATGGGACATGAAGCATCTCCGTCATCTTTGTCTGAATGGAGCTCGTTTAAACATACCTCTGCAATCAACCAAACGTAGAGCTCCGAGCCAGCTCCAAACTTTATTGGGTTTGTTTGTAGATGAGAAGATAGCTAAAAAGATTGGTTCGACTTTGAGAAAGATGGCCAACCTCCGAAAACTTGATATGACAAGACAATCATCCTCAACGATCACAACAATCACCACCACCTCAGCAACAACTACCACCACTACAACAACGAGCCATTCATCCACCTATGAAGAAATTGGTTTGTGGATTTCATCACTGTCCAGCCTACGCTCTCTAAGATTAAGATCCAAGGACAAAATGGGTCGGCCATCAGAGCTCATTATTAAACCGTTTACAGGTCTGATGAATCTTTCTCAACTGTACTTGCTAGGTAGTTTACACAAATCTCTGGATTGGTACAATATTCCACCTGGAATTAAAGTCCTTACTTTATCAGTCTCAAAGCTAAAAGAAGATCCCATGCCAACACTATCCCAGCTGCCGAGCTTAATAGTCCTGAGGCTTTTAGCTGCTTCTTATGTGGGAGAAGAGATGTGTTGTCCAGCAAACGGGTTCCCTGCCCTCCAAGTTCTAAAGCTTTGGAAGCTGGAAAAGCTAAAAAACTGGATTGCACATGGAGGAACAATGCAGAATCTACATACCATGGAAATCAGATGCTGTAGGGAGCTACAGGAGCTTCCTGTAATCCTGTTCCAGATACAGAGTTTCGACAACTTGATCTTGACGAATATGCCAAAGTTGTTTGTTTCTGCTACTAGAAAGAACAAGAAAAAGCACACTAAGATCGTTGAAAATGAGTAGGGCTGCTGAAAATTGGAGCATCTTACAAATAAAGATGAGCCTTTTATCAGCAGTTTCACTGATGTTGGTACTAATATATTTATAACACGTGCTTTTCTATCTGCCCAAATGCTAAATGTATATAAAAATTGAATTGTTTGTTTAGCTTTCCAATCATTACTGGAGAATCTTTCTGATTGATGTATACTTTTTTTTTTTTTTTTTTTTTTTTCCATTTGCCTGAACAGCACAATCTTTGTTAATTGAAACCCAAGCTTGGAAAAGTTATATGGTTCTCGAATGCATGTTGAAGAACACACATTACCATGATGAAGTTAACAATATTGATTTCTCTGTTAGAGAGATCAGCTATATCTATTATTTATGTTAAACAAAAGTTTCCAGAAATAGAATAGCAAAAATCCCTAAGTAATTTTTTTAGATATGCATTTCCAGGTAAAATTTTGAGTGAATTACTTAAATGGTTCTTTTAGTTTGTCAGGTATAACGGATTTAGTACCTAAACTTTTTTTTCTCGGATCGGTTTTGACCCGTTTGGTCCTTTATCTGCACAAGTGCACCACAGGTTCTTTAACCCATACCATTTGCTTGGAAATGTTACCAGGTCATGGGAGAAGTGAAAATTCCGAAACTTCAAGAGGTTGATAAGTCCTTTTTTTCAAGTGGGGACCACCACAAATTTATTAACATCTGCAATATATAATTTTAAAATATATTAAATAATAAAAGATGGGAGATGCTAGATTAGATCCACATAAAAAATCCACACAAAACATCCACACGCTGACTTGTCAGCCACTGACTTGTCAGCCACTGGCTTGTCAGCCACTGGCTTGTCAGCCACTGGCTTGTCAGCCACTGACTGGTGGGATAAAAGAGAAGAGAGAGAAAGTATAATAAAATCCACCAATCAGACACGTCAGCGTGTGGATGTTTTGTGTGTATTTTTTATGTGGATCTAGCATCCCTCATAAAAGATTACTAGCGGGACCATATGGATAGGTTATTTGGACTCACCAAATTTTACAAGTAATAAACCCCTTTTTTTTTTTTCTTTTTTTAATAATTTTGTTTATATTATAAAACTATGAAACGGAAAGTGCGGAACAAAAAATATAAAATAACAAATCAAAAGTATTAAACTGGCATGAATGATTTTGTAATATATGATACTGATAGATTGCAAACGTAGCATTTACTAGTTTACCAATTTGGATGGCCTTGGCCCAAAGCCATTTCCCACCGGAAGACCAAAGCCAACAGGTCAACTTGAGAGTTTACATCTAACTTCCAATTCATACAGAACCAATTTCACCAAGCCAGCGTGCCCAGAAATTATCAAGAATGGTACTCAACAGTAAGTCAACACATAAACATAATATCTTTTTTTGCTATACTTAATAGTTTAAAGATCTTAACTGAATTTCTGGACAGTTTTGAGCAGTTTGATCCTAGTTGACCAAAAAAGAAGACTGGTTGAGGTCTTCCCAGATTCCGTGAGGAAAGAATGGAACAGATGGGAGCTAAGAGGATTGGTACTAGTCAGCCTATCACTGCAAATAGCATTAATCTGTAGCGGTAACCGCAGAAAGTATATTGCTAAAAGAAGGATCAGAATATTTATATGGTGTGCCTACTTAATGGCAGACTGGATCGCAACAGTAGCCCTTGGTCTCCTGGTTGACCGACAAGGAAACTCCAGCAGCTCCAGTCATATAAAAAATGAGTATGGAGACCTAACGTTGATGGCGTTCTGGGCCCCATTTCTGCTGCTTCACCTTGGTGGGCCAGACACCATCACTGCTTATGCATTGGCAGATAATGAATTATGGTTACGACACTTACTTGGGCTTTTAGTACAAACAGCTGCAGCTATCTACATCACTCTTTTGGCATGGAACGACACACTTATATCCTTCCTCACAATACCTATGCTTCTGTGTGGGATTATTAAGTATGGTGAGAGAACATGGGTTCTGATGTCAGCCAATCGAGACCAGTTTCGGGATTCAGTTCTCACAGATCGGGATCCTGGTCCGAGTTATGCCAAATTCATGGAGGAATTTTGTTTGAAAGAAGCAGAGGGGTATTATGTTACTGCTGCTCAAGTGGAAGAGGGACAGTCGCCAGGTGAAGATCCTGAACACGCAGTAGGTGCTATTCCGTCTTTTCCTAATGCGGATGCAAGAATCTTGCATATAGCAGATTATTTCTTTGAAACATTAAAGTTCAAGCGGCTTTTCGTGGACCTTATTCTTGGGTTCCACCCACGAGACGAGAGTCAGTTTTTCTTTGAGAAGCAAGAATATGAAACCGCCTTTGAAGTGATTGAAGTTGAACTTGGATTTGCTTATGATGTGTTTTACACTAAAGCACCAATCATATACACTCCTTTTGGTTTGTTTTTCCGCCTAATGACATCCTTAATCACCCTTTTTGTGTTGTTGATTTTCATTGCATCAAAAGGCGTGAGATCACATGCACATCCATTTGTTGATGTTGTGATTACTTGCATATTGCTGATAGGCGCTATTTTGCTAGAAGCATATGCAGCAACTTCTTTACTTTACTCTGACTGGGCAAATCTATGGTACAGTCAGCAGTCTTCCAAGATTCCAGTGTTTTCCCGCCTAGTCTCCTCACCACAATCTGTTAGAAAAACAAAAAGATGGTCTAATTCTATGTATCAATACAGTTTGTTAGATTTTTGCCTCAACCAGAAATCCTCAGCTTTACAAAAAATATCGAGGTTCATTCCTTTGCATAGAAGAATCGAGAATTTATGGGAAAAATGGGTGAGTATCCGCCAGTTGAAACATCTTAATGTATCAACTGAGCTGAAGTCTTTTATCTTTAAGCATTTCAGGGATAAATCTATCGACACGGAATTGGACATTAAGATCTTGTTCACGTGTCGAGGAGGTGTTTCCCTACATACCCACAAAAGTTATGGCACATTTAAATGGACAGTTGACGTGGAATTTGACCATAGCATTCTCATATGGCATATTGCCACTGATCTCTGCTACAACCTGGAAAAGTCTAAAAGAAGCAAAATTTCGGACGGTGATGAAACCAAACAAGAATGGGATCAGCACATGACACACAGCAAGCAATTAGCGGACTATATGTTATATATTTTAGTCATGTGTCCTTTCATGTTGCCCATTGGAATTGGAATGATTAGATTCCGAGACACCTGTGCAGAGGCCCTTGTATTTTTCGAAGAGAGAAGTAGCGCAAGTAAAATTGAGGCATATGAAATGCTGGGACAAGTGAGTACTGAAGTCTTTCCAGCAACAGTGAAGGGGGATAGGAGTAAATCAGTATTGTTTGAGGCTTGTAAACTTGCAGCTTCACTAAACGAGATGGGTGATACTGGAAAGATGTGGAAGATGGTGGGTGATGTGTGGGTGGAAATTCTTGGTTATGCTGCTAGTCAGTGCAGAGGATTTGACCATGCTCAACAGCTTGAGAAGGGCGGTGAGCTTCTTACTCATGTATGGCTTTTGATGGCACATCTTGGCATCACTGAACACTTTAAGATCAAAGAAGGTCATGGTCGAGTTAAGCTGGCTGTTACCTAGCAAGTCTAATGAAATCCATGCGTCTACTTCTTGTTGTTAGTTCACATCTTCATTTTGTTACCATATTTAGAAGGAATTTACACTAATATTACTTGACTATTTACTACTCTGCAATTCCAAAATATTGACTGTCTAACAAATTTATGAACAAACTACAAGTCAGCACAGGACATTCAGCAATCCTACAGAATTAATATAACCAAAACAAGCATCTTTGTCTTATAATTAACAATTAGAGTATAAGATTATCAATTTCATATGCACGATAAAGGCACTAAAGCATCAATCACATAAGTATCTATGCTACCTTATAAAGCATTTGGGACTTGCTTATAATGGAAGGCTTAAAAAATTAAGATGCAACACTTGCTTATAATGGAAAGAATAGTACATTTGCTATTAAATCAATACAAGTCTATCTATACAATTTAAGCATTACAAGTAAAAAAGCACTATCTACAACTATATAAAGCACAAATACATTAACACATACAATTAATACACTATTTAAATTACCCTCTCACTCAAATATACAACCATTTTACCATATTGTACAATCTAATCAAGCTACTAATCATCTATTGTTAAAATCCAATAAGCCAAACACTTAAAAAAACACGCATCTTAAAACACGTATAGCTATGTCAAATGCGCAAGTCCCATCACGTATGTCATTGAGATGAACAACTTTAATTACAAATCGTAGAAATTTTTTGACACACAATAATAACTCATACAATGGTAATAGCACGTACCTCAAAGAGATTTAAAAGAAGAGTAGCACTCGATTACTTTGGAGGCACTTATTATACATTTGCTAGCTAATCTGATTATATTGGCCTAACATGATTATCCCGTTGGATACATATTCCTATTAATTGCAGTTACACTCTGATACGAACCGGGAACGATTCAGAAAAGTGTATCGACGCAACAAAGAACGCAACAAAGAAGCGACGTAGATATTCGAGGGGGCTGGATGTCATTTAATTATTCTTAGTGTCTAAGTATGTTTTATTTATTGTTCTGTGGGTTTAGGATCGGCCTTATATAAGGTACCGATTTCTATTAGGGTTAGGTATTGAGAGATTATTGTTTTACTGTTCTTGTACGGGAGGTTACCGGGTCTCAAACTCCGGCTTTTCTAATAAAATCCAGCACTACCCCTTCGATTCCAATTTGATTCGTATCAAATTGGTATCAGAGCCTTCTATCCTACCACCTGTGGAACTTTTTGATCGACCATGACGAAGATTACTGATGTTGAAGCAATCTTGCAACAATTCAAATCAGATTCTTTGGCTAATCAAGAAGAAACATTGAATCGCTTTAATCAGATGCAAGAATCTATTGACAAGAATAAAGCATAGGCTGATAAGCAATTCGCGGAGCTGTTGCAGCTCTTGAAAGCCCTACCACCACCAGCCACCACCCTGCCACCGCTGTCCTATCCCGCCACATTGCCGCCCCACCAAACAATCATCAAAACACCACTCAGCAACCCTTTAACACTACCACTCAGCAACCCTTTACACTACCACTCAGCAACCCTTTAACACTATCGATCAGCGCCCAAAACCAATACCACGATGCTTACTCGCCGTTTTCGGTTCAACACTCAGCAACTTATACGAGTTTTTCGGGCCTCCAGTTTGATTCGCAGGGATTCCCACTTCCGATGAGCCAACCAGGAGATGTTAGTGGCAATCGGAATTCAAAACCACCGATTACCAATGACCGGAATTTCCAGAATTACCAGAGCAATACGTATGGACCAGTAGGGGGCATTCCCGCACGTTGCCAATCATGGACCTGAACGAGGATGTGTATGGTTGGGTATACCAGACAGAGAGATATTTTGAGGTACAAGGATTGATAACTAATGGGGAAGGGCTTCGCGCAGCCGCAGTCTTGAGTTGAAAGGGTGTGCCTTGTCCTGGTTCCGATGGATTAATAATCGGGAGCCTTTTATCAATTGGGAAGAGCTCAAGAGACGTCTGTTACACCGTTTTCAATCCTCACAAGACGGTAACTTACATGAACAATTTTTCTCTATTAGTCAAAAGGGGACGGCTCGCGAATATGTGACATTATTTGAACGAATGGCTGCTCAATTACCTGGTCTATGGGAGGAGGTATTGGAGGGTATATTTACTAAGGGGTTGAAACCAGAATTAAGAACAGTAGTTAGAACACATCAACTATCCAATTTAAGTCAGGCCATGGACTTGACTCTACTCATCGATGAAAGTAGAACAGGGGCGACCCCAAAACCGGCGACTAACCGGGTTGGGGTGGTTGGGTCACGACCACAGCTCGCACCAACGGGTGGGGGAACAAAAGAGAAGCAGAATGAAGCAGGGAGACCCCCATTCAAAAGGATGACAGAATCTGAAATGGCAGACAAGAAGGCTAAAGGCTTGTGTTTCCGGTGTGATGGGAAGTTTGGCCCCGGGCATAGGTGTCCCGAGAAATCTTTACATGTAATTATCCTCCACGAGGATGGTGATGAGGAGGCAGAGGATGACCACGAGGACGAGGTGCATGCCCACCTCGATGCGGTGGAAGTATCAGCACACTCTGTGGTAGGTATTACTACCCCCCATACAATGAAACTCCGGGGTACTATACAGGGATATGAAGTAGTTGTTTTGATTGACTGTGGGGCTACCCACAATTTTTTGTCGGTACGGTTGTTGGAACCATTGGGGTTACGGGTTACTGGAAAACACGTTACGAGGATTACCTTGGGTAATGGGAAAACGGAGACTAGCTCGGGTATTTGTCGCGGAGTGGAGTTGAATTTACAGGGTCATCGGGTGACCGAAGATTTTTACTCGTTGGAACTGGGTAGCACTGATGTAATTTTGGGGATGAAGTGGCTTAGACAGTTGGGGGAGACACGGGTAAACTGGAAAGAGCTTACGATGTCTCTTCAGATGGGAGTTGATAGAGTAACCCTACGAGGGGAGCCCGGGTTGCGACGGGCAGAGGCATCACTTCGCTCTTTGGCCCGCGCCATTCCTGACATCAGCGAAACGTACTTGCTAGCATTGACTCGTGTGGAGGACACCGCTACATTGGTCAAGTCGGCGCATCCTATGCTAGTTTCATTATTAACTGACTACTTGGATATTTTTGTTTTGCCTGCAGGATTACCACCCCATAGGGACCATGAGCATGCCATTGTCCTCAAAAATGGCACAGAGCCCATTAACGTTCGCAGCTGCAAAAAGATGAGATTGAAAAGTTGGTAGGGGAAATGCTAGAGGCAGGAATAATCAGACCCAGCACGAGTCCTTTTTCAAGCCCCGTACTGTTGGTGAAAAAGAAAGATGGCAGTTGGAGGTTCTGTGTTGATTATCGGGCTCTAAATAAGTCGACCGTTCTGGATAAGTTTCCTATACCCGTGGTCGATGAATTGTTGGATAAGTTACATGGTGCAGTCGTGTTTAGCAAGCTCGACCTCAAATCGGGATACCATCAGATCCGAATGAAGGAAGAGGATATACCAAAAACGGCATTTAGGACTCACGGGCGCCATGTGAATTTCTCGTTATGCCCTTTGGGTTGACTAATGCACCCTCCACTTTCCAGTCTCTAATGAACCGAATTTTTCGACCATATCTACGCGATTTATCGTGTTGGTTTTCTTTGACGACATCTTGGTCTATAGTAAAAGCGTGACCGAGCATTGTGAACACTTAAGAACGGTTTTTAATTGTTTGAAGAATGAAAAGCTTTTCTGCAACCTGAAAAAGTGTGTATTCGGGCAGTCCCGGGTGGATTATCTAGGTCATGTCGTGACCCGCGACGGGGTAATGGCGGATCCGTCTAATATCTCCGCCATGACAGAGTGGCCACTTCCGAAAAATATAAGGGAACTTCGGGGTTTTCTAGGGCTAACTGGGTATTACCGGAAATTTTTGCAGGGTTACGGGAAAATAGCTCGGGCTTTAACGGACTTACTCAAGAAAGATAATTTCCGTTGGACAGACAAAGGCAACTCAAGCTTTCCGAAAATTGCAAGAAGTGATGACCAAGGTACCGGTTCTAGCTTTGCCTGATTTTTCTAAAACATTTACCATCGAGACGGACGCCTCCGGGTATGGAGTAGGGGCGGTTCTTATGCAGGAGGGTAAGCCGATTGCTTACTTTAGTCAAGTATTAGGGTCTAGGGCACAATTAAAATCAGTTTATGAGAGTTAATGGCTATAGTGATGGCCATTCAAAAATGGAGGCCATATCTGTTGGGACGAAAATTTAAAGTGATCACTGATCAAAAGAGTCTCAAATTTTTATTGAAGCAACGTGTTGTAGCCGGCGAATACCAAAGGTGGATTTCTAAGTTATCAGGCTATGAGTTCGAGATTGTGTATAGACCAGGAAGCGAGAATGGGGCTGCTGATGCTTTATCACGCCGTGGGGGTGATTCTGAATTTTCTGAGTTGACGGTGGCGCGCAACAGCAGTGATACAAGCCTGTTACAGGCAGTTCGAGACGATTATGAGATCATGGAGCTTCGTACTCGGCTGTTGAATGGGGGAGACGGACTCGAGGGGTATGAGATTGTAGATACAAGGGACGGTTGGTACTTCCTCGAACATCGTCTTTGATTCCCCAAATCTTTCGTGAAATGCATGGTGGTGCAACAGGGGGGCACGAAGGGATTCAAAAAACATATCAGAGGATGTCTCTTGAATTTTATTGGGTAGGAATGCGTAGGGATGTGATTAAATTGGTTTCTGAATGTAGCACGTGTCAACGAAATAAGTATTCCAACTTGGCACCGGCGGGTTTACTTCAACCATTGAACTTGCCGGGGCAGATCTGGGAGGAATTGTCGATGGATTTTATTGATGGGTTGCCTAAGTCC
Source organism: Chrysanthemum makinoi (assembly GCA_910596185.1). NCBI lineage: Eukaryota > Viridiplantae > Streptophyta > Magnoliopsida > Asterales > Asteraceae > Chrysanthemum > Chrysanthemum makinoi. The sequence goes on from OU343224.1 coordinate 294,648,813, forward strand.
GAGGGATACAGCGTTATCATGGTGGTGGTCGATAGGCTTAGTAAGTCGGCTCATTTCATTCCCCTAAAACATCCGTATACGGCGGTATCGGTAGCGGTCGAGTTTATCCGGGGTATTGTGCGATTTCATGGGATTCCCAAGGCCATTGTATCGGACCGGGATCGTGTGTTTATTAGTCATTTTTGGACAGAGCTATTTAAGTATCAGGGTACCCAATTGAAGCAAAGTACGGCTTATCACCCGCAGACAGACGGGCTGAAGTGGTGAACCGCAGCATGGAGACTTACTTGCGGTGTTTCTCGTCCTCTAAACCGAAGCAGTGGGTTAAATTGTTACCGTGGGCTGAATATTGGTATAATACTTCGTTTCATTCTTCCATTGGGATGACACCTTTCAAGGTGTTGTACGGGCGTGATCCTCCAACGATAATGGGTTATGATAAGGGTGTTGCGGCTACCTTTGAAGTCGACCGGTATTTGTTGGAACCAGATGAGGTGTTAGATGAGTTAAAGATACAGTTACGCCGGGCGCAACAGTTGATGAAGGGTCAAGCGGATGGAAAAAGGCGCGATGTTCAGTTTCAAGTAGGGGATCTTGTTTATCTGAAGTTACGCCCTTATCGACAGGTCACTATGGCACGCAGGTTGTGCTTAAAATTAGCCCCGCGGTTTTATGGGCCTTTCAAGATAGTGGAGAGGGTGGGAGCTGTGGCTTATCGTTTACAGTTACCACCGACGGCTGCCATACATCCGGTGTTTCATGTTTCGCAGCTCAAGGCAGTAATTGGGGATCATGTAGCTGAACCGGAATTGCCTGTGGGGTTAATTGAAGACATGGCTGTTGTTTGTAAACCGGTTGAGGTGATCGGGTCTCGTGAGGGCTTAGAGGGTTTGGAAGTTCTTGTGATGTGGGAAGGTTTACCGCGTGACGAAGCTACCTGGGAGCGCGCGGATCTGTTGAGCAAGCATTTCCGCATTTCACCTGAGAGACAAGGTGAATTTTCAGGGGGGGAGTAATGATACGAACCGGGAACGATTCAGAAAAATGTATCGACGCAACAAAGAACGCAACAAAGAAGCGATGTAGATATTCGAGGGGGCTGGATGTCATTTAATTATTCTTAGTGTCTAAGTATGTTTTATTTATTGTTCTGTGGGTTTAGGATCGGCCTTATATAAGGTACCGATTTCTATTAGGGTTAGGTATTGAGAGATTATTGTTTTACTGTACTTGTACGGGAGGTTACCGGGTCTCAAACTCCGGCTTTTCTAATAAAATCCAGCACTACCCCTTCGATTCCAATTTGATTCGTATCACACTCTTTTTCTTAATCCTAAACAATAAAAACACAAAAATAAACGAGCAATGAAAAAAATGAGAAGTTTAAAACTTTATAATATATATATATTAGGGTGAAGTGTAAAGATACGCAACAAAGTTTCTCAAAAAGAACGAAATACGTAACCAACTAAATCTATTCCTTGTATCGCTAAAATACTTTCAAATTTTGAACAATATTACGCAATATTGACCGGTTTGTGACCTTTTTACAGTAATGGTCCTTGTGGTTTGCGTTGACTTTCACCGGTCTTCCCTTGACTTTTTTTCACTTAGAAAAGTTACACTAATGGTCCCTGTGGTTTGTATTGACTTTCACATTTAGTCCATTTTTACACGTTTTCGTTCATTTTACACGCTTTCGTTCGTTTTTGCATGTTTTCATCTGTTTTTACACGTTTTCGACCGTTTTTGCACGTTTTCATCCGTTTTTGTACGTTTTTGTCCGTTTTTATACGTTTTCGTTCATTTTTAACCGTTTTCATCCGTTTTTATACATTTTCATCTGTTTTAGTAAGTTTTCTTACATTTTCTTCCGATTTTATGCCTTTTAGTCCATTTTTATACATTTTCGTCCGTTTTTTAACGTTTTCGTTCGTTTTTGCACGTTTTTGTCCATTGTTACACGTTTTCGTCTTTTTTACATGTTTTCATCCGATTTCATACATTTATACACGTTTTCGTCCGTTTTATTTGTTTTCTTACGTTTTTGTACGTTTTGCATGTTTTGTGCGGTTTTGCACATTTTCTTACTATTTAATATGTTTTTATCCGTACGCATAAAACGTGTAAAAACATATCAAACCATGTATAAAACGAACGAAAATGTGTAAAAACGGAATAAAATGTGTAAGAATGGACAAAAACATGTAAAACGGACGAAAACGTGTTAAAATGGTCGAACATGTGTAAAAACGGATGAAAACGTGTTAAAACGAACGAAAACGTATAAAAACTAATGAGAACGGGCGAAAACATAAGAAATCGGATGAAAACATATAAAAACGGATGAAACGTAAGAAATGTTTAAAAACGAACGAAAACGAATAAAAACAGACAAAAACATAATAAAACAGGCGAAAACGTATAAAAACAAACGAAAACATATAAAAACAGACGAAAGCATGCAAAAATGGACGAAAACATGTAAAAACGGATGAAAACGTGTAAAAACGAACAAAAACGTGCAAAAATGAACGAAAGCGTGTAAAAACGGACGAAAATATGCAAAAAGGAACTAAATGTGAACGAAAGCTATAAAACGAACAAAAACGTAAGAAAACAGGCGAAAACGTATAAAAACAGACGAAAACGTACAAAAAAGTTTAAAAACAAACGAAAACGTGTAAAAACGGTTAAACAGGTGAAAGTCAACGCAAACGCAAACCAGAGTAGATTACTTTAACTTTTCTAAGTGGTAACCGGTTAAACAGGTCACAAATTGGTCAATATTGCGTATATTGTTCAAAATTTGAAATTTTTTTAGCGATACAAGTAATAGATTTAGTTGATTACGTATTTCGTTCTTTTTTAAAACATTTGTTGCGTATCTTTAGACTTCACCTATATATTATAACATCAACAAAACTCATGCATCCAAGATAAATTTAATAAGAGATGATAACTTATTACCTTAACCTTTTTATTAGAGATGAAGAGTAACATAGATGATAAAAAAAGACTCGGTAGTTTTAGAAATCAATAACAACAAATTTTCAAACCAAAAGAACAAGAGAAGTTCAAAGATAGAACCGGAGACGTCATTATGCGGCTTAGAGGGAGAGAATTGATAAGGATGATTTGATTTACACGATCATAAGGAAAACATATTAAGCCTAATATTCATGTATAAGCTTAAAAAAAGGGAATTGATACTTACACAATCTATTTTGATGCATGCACCACAAATTATGCATTACAGCTTGTACCGTCAATACTGTAATGCACAGATTGTGATGTATGCATCAAAATATATGGTGTGAGTATCAACTCCCTTTAAAAAAATACAAGCTCAAAATTCAATATATCTTTCGTTTATTTCTTAGGCCCATTAGTAACAAAACAAATTTTAGTATAATGCTTTTGTTTTCTAAGTAACTACTACGTATATGATAACAAGTTAGAATTACCAACAATCATTATGTGCCCAAAATTCATTTATATATGTCTTTTTAGATAAAATAATGATGTGCTCTATTTTTTAAAATGGTGAACACGTTAAGTGGGTGATTGATATTATGTCAGATTTTCAAAATAATGATGTGGTCTACTACAATATATGTTTTTATCAAACTTAATATATTTTTCTATATAATGGTTGGTTACTGTGTAAAGTTAATTTCAATATAAAATTCTCATAAAATTGTTGCTAAGAAAAGCTTATACTCGAAAAATATGACTTGCTTGAAAATTCTAATTACACGGTACTCGCTGTCGCACCGTATCCTAAAATAACATGGTTCAGTTAATGCACTAAAAATAATGTATTCGTTATTTTTTATTGACAGCAGATCTTGACAGAAAGACATAAATAATTAAAAATATTTGTTTGACCTGGACAAAGGTAGGATCATCCTTGCAAGTCCCAAAAACCCCACCTTCAGCCAATCTAGAACTGTCTTTAATTACTTTTTGGTTGAACCATTAATAAATCATCATAGCATCTAATAATATTTTTTATTTTATTTTATAAATTATACATTTTAAAGTATGACTGTTGCTTAACGAGAAGATTTCAACCACTTTGTTTAATTTTATTCTTTTAACAACGAAGATCTATTATCGACACCAAGAGTTGGTAAAAAGCTAGAAAAGCAAAACAGGCTAAGACCACACAACACCTACACGACGAGCTTGCAAGCTTTAAATGGACGGACTATCTGATCTAATCACACTAAGCCCTCTTTTGTCCATCGACCATTAACCCAATCGAAAGGTATAACTACTAGAAGTAAATTCAACGTTTACCATTTAACTCCATGAGTGGAAAGTGGGAGGGTTACCCAGCTATCCTTGAACAAGTCTCTGTACAGACTTATTATAATTCTAATAAAAAGTCTTCCATAAAAATATATTAGTGATTGATCTATGTGAATGCATTCAAATGCACAACTGCAGTAGGTACATATAGGATTCCTTCACGTAAGAAAATAAAATATGATTAAATAATGACCCAAGTCAATAAGACTTATTTTTATAGTCAGGCACATGGTAGGCCCCAAGCCGAGCAAATAATTTTCTATTTTTTTTTCTTCCACAATGTAGCATTCTTTTCCATTAGACCATTACTCATCTTAAATTTTTTTTCTTTCTAGAGACAGAGCAATGGCTGTTGAAGCTGTTGTCTCTGTGGTCATACGAAAACTAACAAACTTACTAACCGAAGAACCGGAAACTTTTGAAAAGGTTAAAGGACTTAAAGATGAGGTAGAAAAGGTTGTTATGGTGGAGCTTAAGGAAATGCAGAACATTTTAAATGATGCAGAACAGTAACAAGGTACTTCACGATCGGGTGGTTCAGTTTCTAGGTACAAAGTCTACATTCTGGAGGAAGACGCTATAGAATCTTTCGCCGTCTTGCACAAACCCGTTTGAAACGAATGAGTTTTGTCAAGAAGCATATTTTTGTCATGGCAAACGAGTTAAAGCTTTGCAGAGAAGTTCCTGATGAGATGGACTATTCTGATGATGTTTACGCCCGCAGACTGAAAGCTATAGATTAGAATGGATTCAGCAAGGAGAAATACAAGGAGTGGAATACATGGAAAATGCCCACTTATTGGCTTCCGGCACGGCAACCGGGTTCGCAGTACAACGCATCGTCGGATTGAACAAGCATGGCAAGAGCGTTATACTTATTATGCACCAAAGAAAGAAGAAACGATCTTCAAGAAAGGATGTTGGAGAAGCTGGTGAAGCAGTTGACCAGCAATAGCAAACCACTTCAAATCATCTCGGTCTTTGGTGAGGTTGGCTCATAGGGAAAGCAGTTCATGTCAAGACAATCTTACAACAAGTTAGAGGTCAAGAAGAAGTTTCCAATGTACCATGCTATGGTAACCTTCGTGCACCACAAAGTGGTCAGGTTAGACAACCTTGTTATGGTGTCTATAATGCAACAAGGTTACCAGCTTGAAGGGTAAAGAGAAACTCAAAAGATGAGGACTTGATAGGGAGGCTTCAGTGGGTTCTTGAAAAGGGTCAAAAGTACCTTGATTAGTTGTGATCAATGATATCAATGAAGTGCTTGATCTATTGAAAAAACTAAGAGGTGCCTTACCCGATGCATACAAAGAATGGAAGTAGGGTGGTGATCACCAACTGCGGATGTAAGAAGCTTGCTTCATTTGCCAGATGCATCACGAGCCGTTATCACTTTCAAGCCTCTAGACATGGAGGACGGCTTAAAGATTTTTCAGTAGAAAAGATGTATGGGGTCCAAAAGGAAACCCGTTCCATTCCCAGGTGATGTCATGGAGGATTTGAAGAACACAAATAGCAGAAAGCTGCAAAGGAACACCCCTATAAGGATTGCACAATGCTTGCTGGTTTGCTATTCAACAAGGAAAATGGTCATGTACTGAAGACTTGGTCGAGGTGTTTTTCAGCAACATAGATTTTGCTACCAAATCCCCATCATTTGATATTTTAGCTCCTTCTTGTTATAATGATCCTTCCAGCTCCACTTGAAGCTCTGTTTTCTCTTATTTGGGGCTCTTCCGAAAGGATTTGAAATACCTGTGAGAAGGTTGTTCGTTGTGGCTTAGCTGAGGGTTTTGTGGAAGCCATCAGAAGGACATTATTCTTGGAGGATATAGTGCAGAGAGGATATCTTGGAAGGAGCTTGTGACCAGAGGAACATGGTGGAAATTTCAAAAGAGGACGATCCGATGAGAGTCCCAAAAATGCCGAATGATTGGAGTTCCCTACATGACATCTTCTTGCCCAAGGGCAATAGAAATAGGTCTCTTTCCACCTCCATCCAGAAAGTCTGTATGAAAATTCAAATGTAGCAGTCAGAACCTCAAGATTTGGAGTTCGTAGGGTGGTTGAATACACCAATATCAAGGACTACTGTCCAGTTTCAAAAGCTGGTTTAACCAGCAATCTACAGTCCTACATATCTTTTAATGGTCAGAAAGAAAGATATGCCTGCAGAAGAAGTAGGGACCCTTTTTAGATAAGAATAGCATTGGAAGCCAGAGGCTTTGGATTACTCAAGGGTGCTTGATTTGGAGGGTGTTTATCGACCACATCTACCAGAGAATCTCTGGAAACCTGTTTCACTTGAGGTATTTAGGCTTAAGATGGACTTTCTTAGGACAGTCTTCCATTCATTCACTTGGTAGCCCTGATCTATCTTGAAACACTGGACATCAAGCATACACATATAACCAACTCTCCCAAGACTTCTATATGGAACATGAAGCATCTTCCGTCATCTTTGTCTGAACGGAGCTCGCTTAGACATACATGCTGCAAGCAACTAAACATAAAGCACTAAGCCAGCTCCAGAACTCTTATGGGGTTTATTTGTAGATGAGAAGATAGCTTCAAGAAAGATTGGTTTGACTCTCAGCAGAAAGATGACCAACCTCCGAAAACTAGATCTCACAAGACAGTCTTCCTCAACAGTAATAACAACTACCATCACCACCACCCTCAGCAACAACTACCACAACTACAACAACAAGTCCAGTTCATCCTCCTATGAAGAAATTGGGTTTGTGGATTTCATCACTATCTAGCCTTCACGCTCTCTAAGATTAAGGTCAAAGGATAAAATGGGTCGGCCGTCAGAGCTCATTATTAAACCATTTTCAAGGTCTTGATGAATCTCTCTCAACTATACTTACTAGGTACATTTACGGGACAAATGTCTTTCTGGATTGGTACCAATATGCCACCTGGACTTAAAGTCCTAACTTTATCAGTTTCAAAGCTACAAAGAAGATCCCATGCCAACACTATCTCCAGCTGCCAAACTTGAATGGTCCTGAGGCTTTTAGCTGCTTCCTTATGTGGGAGAAGAAATGTGTTGTCCAGCAAATGGATTCCCTGCCCTCCAGAGTTCTTAAAGGTATTGGAAACTGGAAAAGCTAAAAATTCTGACAGATTGCACATGAGAGGAGCAATGCAGAATCTACATACCTTATGGAAATCAGGATGCTGTAGAGGAGCTAACAGGAGCTTCCTGTAATCCTGTGCTGCCAGATACAAAGTTTTGATAACTTGATCTTGACAAACATGCCAAAGTCATTTGTTTCTGCTATTAGAAAGAAAAAGAAGAAGCACACTAAGATTGTAGAAAACGAATAGAACTTCTGCATAATTTAGCATCTTACAAATAAAGATGAGCCTTTTATCAGCAGTTTCACTGATGTTGGTACTAATATATTTATAACACGTGCTTTTCTATCTGCCCAAATGCTAAATGTATATAAAAATTGAATTGTTTGTTTAGCTTTCCAATCATTACTGGAGAATCTTTCTGATTGATGTATACTTTTTTTTTTTTTTTTTTTTTTTTCCATTTGCCTGAACAGCACAATCTTTGTTAATTGAAACCCAAGCTTGGAAAAGTTATATGGTTCTCGAATGCATGTTGAAGAACACACATTACCATGATGAAGTTAACAATATTGATTTCTCTGTTAGAGAGATCAGCTATATCTATTATTTATGTTAAACAAAAGTTTCCAGAAATAGAATAGCAAAAATCCCTAAGTAATTTTTTTAGATATGCATTTCCAGGTAAAATTTTGAGTGAATTACTTAAATGGTTCTTTTAGTTTGTCAGGTATAACGGATTTAGTACCTAAACTTTTTTTTCTCGGATCGGTTTTGACCCGTTTGGTCCTTTATCTGCACAAGTGCACCACAGGTTCTTTAACCCATACCATTTGCTTGGAAATGTTACCAGGTCATGGGAGAAGTGAAAATTCCGAAACTTCAAGAGGTGGATAAGTCCTTTTTTTCAAGTGGGGACCACCACAAATTTATTAACATCTGCAATATATAATTTTAAAATATATTAAATAATAAAAGATGGGAGATGCTAGATCCACATAAAAAATCCACACAAAACATCCACACGCCGACTTGTCACCATCGGATTGTCAGCCACTCATTGTCACCATCGTTTGTCGTACTAATTTCAGCCACCTGGTGGGATAAAAAGAAGAGAGAGAAAGTATAATAAAATCCACCAATCGCACACGCCGTGTGGATGGATTTGTGTGTATTTTTTATGTGGATCTAGCATCCCTCATAAAAGATTACTAGCGGGACCATATGGATAGGTTATTTGGACTCACCAAATTTTACAAGTAATAAACCCCTTTTTTTTTTTTCTTTTTTTAATAATTTTGTTTATATTATAAAACTATGAAACGGAAAGTGCGGAACAAAAAATATAAAATAACAAATCAAAAGTATTAAACTGGCATGAATGATTTTGTAATATATGATACTGATAGATTGCAAACGTAGCATTTACTAGTTTACCAATTTGGATGGCCTTGGCCCAAAGCCATTTCCCACCGGAAGACCAAAGCCAACACGTCAACTTGAGAGTTTACATCTAACTTCCAATTCATACAGAACCAATTTCACCAAGCCAGCGTGCCCAGAAATTATCAAGAATGGTACTCAACAGTAAGTCAACACATAAACATAATATCTTTTTTTGCTATACTTATAGTTTAAAGATCTTAACTGAATTTCTGGACAGTTTTGAGCAGTTTGATCCTAGTTGACCAAAAAAGAAGACTGGTTGAGGTCTTCCCAGATTCCGTGAGGAAAGAATGGAACAGATGGGAGCTAAGAGGATTGGTACTAGTCAGCCTATCACTGCAAATAGCATTAATCTGTAGCGGTAACCGCAGAAAGTATATTGCTAAAAGAAGGATCAGAATATTTATATGGTGTGCCTACTTAATGGCAGACTGGATCGCGACAGTAGCCCTTGGTCTCCTGGTTGACCGACAAGGAAACTCCAGCAGCTCCAGTCATATAAAAAATGAGTATGGAGACCTAACGTTGATGGCGTTCTGGGCCCCATTTCTGCTGCTTCACCTTGGTGGGCCAGACACCATCACTGCTTATGCATTGGCAGATAATGAATTATGGTTACGACACTTACTTGGGCTTTTAGTACAAACAGCTGCAGCTATCTACATCACTCTTTTGGCATGGAACGACACACTTATATCCTTCCTCACAATACCTATGCTTCTGTGTGGGATTATTAAGTATGGTGAGAGAACATGGGTTCTGATGTCAGCCAATCGAGACCAGTTTCGGGATTCAGTTCTCACAGATCGGGATCCTGGTCCGAGTTATGCCAAATTCATGGAGGAATTTTGTTTGAAAGAAGCAGAGGGGTATTATGTTACTGCTGCTCAAGTGGAAGAGGGACAGTCGCCAGGTGAAGATCCTGAACACGCAGTAGGTGCTATTCCGTCTTTTCCTAATGCGGATGCAAGAATCTTGCATATAGCAGATTATTTCTTTGAAACATTAAAGTTCAAGCGGCTTTTCGTGGACCTTATTCTTGGTTCCACCCACGAGAGAGTCAGTTTTTTTTGAGAAGCAAGAATATGAAACCGCCTTTGAAGTGATTGAAGTTGAACTTGGATTTGCTTATGATGTGTTTTACACTAAAGCACCAATCATATACACTCCTTTTGGTTTGTTTTTCCGCCTAATGACATCCTTAATCACCCTTTTTGTGTTGTTGATTTTCATTGCATCTAAAGGCGTGAGATCACATGCACATCCATTTGTTGATGTTGTGATTACTTGCATATTGCTGATAGGCGCTATTTTGCTAGAAGCATATGCAGCAACTTCTTTACTTTACTCTGACTGGGCAAATCTATGGTACAGTCAGCAGTCTTCCAAGATTCCAGTGTTTTCCCGCCTAGTCTCCTCACCACAATCTGTTAGAAAAACAAAAAGATGGTCTAATTCTATGTATCAATACAGTTTGTTAGATTTTTGCCTCAACCAGAAATCCTCAGCTTTACAAAAAATATCGAGGTTCATTCCTTTGCATAGAAGAATCGAGAATTTATGGGAAAAATGGGTGAGTATCCGCCAGTTGAAACATCTTAATGTATCAACTGAGCTGAAGTCTTTTATCTTTAAGCATTTCAGGGATAAATCTATCGACACGGAATTGGACATTAAGATCTTGTTCACGTGTCGAGGAGGTGTTTCCCTACATACCCACAAAAGTTATGGCACATTTAAATGGACAGTTGACGTGGAATTTGACCATAGCATTCTCATATGGCATATTGCCACTGATCTCTGCTACAACCTGGAAAAGTCTAAAAGAAGCAAAATTTCGGACGGTGATGAAACCAAACAAGAATGGGATCAGCACATGACACACAGCAAGCAATTAGCGGACTATATGTTATATATTTTAGTCATGTGTCCTTTCATGTTGCCCATTGGATTGGAATAATTAGGTTCAGAGACACATGTGCAGAGGCCCTGGTATTTTTCGAAGAGAGAAGTAGCGCAAGTAAAATTGAGGCATATGAAATGCTGGGACAAGTGAGTACTGAAGTCTTTCCATCAACGGTGAAGGGAGATAGAAGTAAGTCAGTACTGTTTGAGGCTTGCAAGCTTGCAGCTTCGCTTAACGAGATGGGTGATCCTGGAAAGATGTGGAAGATGGTGGGTGATGTGTGGGTTGAAATTCTTGGTTATGCAGCTAGTCAATGCAGAGGATTTGACCATGCTCAACAGCTTGAAAAGGGTGGAGAGCTTCTTACTCATGTCTGGCTTCTGATGGCACATCTTGGCATCACTGAACACTTTAAGATCAAAGAAGGTCATGGTCGAGTTAAGCTGGCTGTTACCTAGCAAGTCTAATGAAATCCATGCGTCTACTTCTTGTTGTTAGTTCACATCTTCATTTTGTTACCATATTTAGAAGGAATTTACACTAATATTACTTGACTATTTACTACTCTGCAATTCCAAAATATTGACTGTCTAACAAATTTATGAACAAACTACAAGTCAGCACAGGACATTCAGCAATCCTACAGAATTAATATAACCAAAACAAGCATCTTTGTCTTATAATTAACAATTAGAGTATAAGATTATCAATTTCATATGCACGATAAAGGCACTAAAGCATCAATCACATAAGTATCTATGCTACCTTATAAAGCATTTGGGACTTGTTTATAATGGAAGACTTAACAAATTAAGATTCAACACTTGCTTATAATGGAAAGAATTGTATTACTTTTGCTATTAAATCAATACAAGTCTATTTATACATTTTAAGCATTACAAGTAAAAACACTATTTACAACTATTTAAAAGACAAATACATCAACGCATGCAACTAATACATTATTTAAATCATCTCTCACTCAAATATACAACAATTTTACCACATTGTATAATCTAATCAAGCTACTAATCATCTATTGTTAAAATCCAATAAGCCAAACACTTAAAAAAACACGCATCTTAAAACACGTATAGCTATGTCAAATGCGCAAGTCCAATCATGTATGTCATTGAGATGAACAACTTTAATTACAAATCGTAGAAATTTTTGACACACAATAATAACTCATACAATGGTAATAGCACGTACCTCAAAGAGATTTAAAAGAAGAGTAGCACTCGATTACTTTGGAGGCACTTATTATACATTTGCTAGCTAATCTGATTATATTGGCCTAACATGATTATCCCGTTTTGGACATATTCTTATTATAGCTACACTCGATACCTAACCGAACGATTCATTAAAAGTGTATCGACGCAACAAAGAACGCAACAAAGAAGCGACGTAGATATTCGAGGGGGCTGGATGTCATTTAATTATTCTTAGTGTCTAAGTATGTTTTATTTATTGTTCTGTGGGTTTAGGATCGGCCTTATATAGGTACCGATTTATTAGGGTTAGGTATGAGAGATTATTGTTTTACTGTTTTGTACTGAGGTTACCGGGTCTCAAACTCCGACTTTTCTAATAAAATCCAGCACTACCCCTTCGATTCCAATTTGATTCGTATCAAATTGGCATCAGAGCCTTCTATCCTACCACCTGTGGAACTTTTTGATCGACCATGACGAAGATTACTGATGTTGAAGCAAGCTTGCAACAATTGTTAAACAAATCGATTCTTTGGTTAATCAGGAAGAAACGTTGAATCGCTTTAATCAGATGCAAGAATCAATTGACAAGAATAAAGCAGGCCAGGCATAAGCAATTACGGAGTGCTGTTCTTGAAAGCTCCTACAACCACCAACCACCACCCGCCATCAGCCGTCCTATCCCGCCACACTGCCGCCCCACCAAACAATCATCAAAACACCACTCAGCAACCCTTTAACACTACCACTATTTTGATGCATGCACCACAAATTATGCATTACATTTTGTACCGCATATACTAATGCATGATTATGTATTATCAAAACATATATGTGAGTATCAACTTTAAAAAATACAAGCCCAAAATTCAATATATCTTTCGTTTATTTGTTAGGCCCATTAGTAACAAAACAAATTTTACTGTAATACTTTTGTTTTCTAAGTAACTACTACGTATATGATAACAAGTTAGAATTACCAACAATCATTATGTGCCTATAATTCATTTATATATGTCTTTTTAGATAAAATAATGATGTGGTCTATTTTTTAAAAATGGTAAACACGTTAAGTGGTGATTGATATTATGTCGATTTTCAAAATAATGATGTGGTCGATTACTATATACGTTTTTATCAAACTTAATATATTTTTCTATATAATGGTTGGTTACTGTGTAAAGTTAATTTCAATATAAAATTCTCATAAAATTGTTGCTAAGAAAAGCTTATACTCGAAAAATATGACTTGCTTGAAAATTCTAATTACACTACTCAGTCGCACCGTATCCTAAAATAACATGGTTCAGTTAATGCACTAAAAATAATGTATTCGTTATTTTTTATTGACAGCAGATCTTGACAGAAAGACATAAATAATTAAAAATATTTGTTTGACCTGGACAAAGGTAGGATCATCCTTGCAAGTCCCAAAAACCCCACCTTCAGCCAATCTAGAACTGTCTTTAATTACTTTTTGGTTGAACCATTAATAAATCATCATAGCATCTAATAATATTTTTTATTTTATTTTATAAATTATACATTTTAAAGTATGACTGTTGCTTAACGAGAAGATTTCAACCACTTTGTTTAATTTTATTCTTTTAACAACGAAGATCTATTATCGACACCAAGAGTTGGTAAAAAGCTAGAAAAGCAAAACAGGCTAAGACCACACAACACCTACACGACGAGCTTGCAAGCTTTAAATGGACGGACTATCTGATCTAATCACACTAAGCCCTCTTTTGTCCATCGACCATTAACCCAATCGAAAGGTATAACTACTAGAAGTAAATTCAACGTTTACCATTTAACTCCATGAGTGGAAAGTGGGAGGGTTACCCAGCTATCCTTGAACAAGTCTCTGTACAGACTTATTATAATTCTAATAAAAAGTCTTCCATAAAAATATATTAGTGATTGATCTATGTGAATGCATTCAAATGCACAACTGCAGTAGGTACATATAGGATTCCTTCACGTAAGAAAATAAAATATGATTAAATAATGACCCAAGTCAATAAGACTTATTTTTATAGTCAGGCACATGGTAGGCCCCAAGCCGAGCAAATAATTTTCTATTTTTTTTTCTTCCACAATGTAGCATTCTTTTCCATTAGACCATTACTCATCTTAAATTTTTTTTCTTTGTAGACAGAGCAATGGCTGTTGAAGCTGTTGTCTCTGTGGTCATACGAAAACTAACAAACTTACTAACCGAAGAACCGGAAACTTTTGAAAAGGTTAAAGGACTTAAAGATGAGGTAGAAAAGGTTGTTATGGTGGAGCTTAAGGAAATGCAGAACATTTTAAATCTTGCAGAAAGTAACAAGGTACTTCACGATCGGGTGGTTCAGTTTCTAGGTAAAGTCTACATTCTGGAAGACGCTATAGAATCTTTCGCCGTCTCACAAACCCGTTTGAAAGAAATAAGTTTTGTCAAGAAGCATATTTTTGTCATGGCAAACGAGTTAAAGCTTTGCAGAGAAGTTCCTGATGAGATGGACTATTCTGATGATGTTTACAGACTGAAAGCTATAATTAGAGGATTCAGCAAGGAGATACAAGAGTGGAATAATAGTATGCCCACATTGGCTTCGGCACGGCAACCGGGTTCCAGTACAACTCGTCGGATTGAACAAGCATGGCAAGAGCGTTATACTTATTATGCACCAAAGAAAGAAGAAACGATCTTCAAGAAAGATGTTGAGAAGCTGGTGAAGCAGTTGACCAGCAATAGCAAACCACTTCAAATCATCTCGGTCTTTGGTGAGGTTGGTATAGGGAAAGCAGTTCATGTCAAGACAATCTACAACAAGTTAGAGGTCAAGAAGAAGTTTGAATGTAATGCTATGGTATTCGTGCAAACAAAGTGGTCAGTTAGAAACCTTGTTATGGCTATAATGCAACAAGTTACCAGCTTGAAGGGTAAAGAGAAACTCAAAGATGAGGACTTGATAGGGAGGCTTCATGGGTTCTTAAAGGGTCAAAAGTACTTGATAGTCATCAATGATATAATGAATCTTGATCTATTAAAAAAACTAAGAGGTGCCTTACCCGATGCATACAATGGAAGTAGGGTGGTGATCACAACTGCGGATGTAGAAGCTGCTTCATTTGCTGATGCATCAAGCCGTTATCACTTCAAGCCTCTAGACATGGAGGACGGCTTAAAGATTTTCAGTAGAAAGATGTGGGGTCCAAAAGGAAACCCGTTCTCAAGCGAAAACATGGAGGATTTGAAGAACAAAATAGCAGAAAGCTGCAAAGGAACACCCCTGAGGATTGCAATGCTTGCTGGTTTGC
Organism: Chrysanthemum makinoi; assembly: GCA_910596185.1. Taxonomy (NCBI): domain Eukaryota; kingdom Viridiplantae; phylum Streptophyta; class Magnoliopsida; order Asterales; family Asteraceae; genus Chrysanthemum; species Chrysanthemum makinoi. Next base: position 294,664,101 of record OU343224.1, read on the forward strand.
TATCAACAAGGAAAATGGATTATGAAGACTGGTCGAGTGTTTTTCAGCAACATAGTTTTGCTACCAAATCCCCATCATTTGATATTTTATCCTTCTGTTATAATGATCTTCCACTCCACTTGAAGCCCTGTTTTCTCTATTTGGGGCTCTTCCGGAAAGGATTTGAAATACCTGTGAGAAGGTTGTTCCGGTTGTGGTTAGCTGAGGGTTTTGTGGAGCCATCAGAAGGACTTATTCTGGAGGATATAGTGGAGAGATATCTGGAAGAGCTTGTGAAGAGGAACATGGTGGAAATTTCAAAAAGACGATCCGATGAGAGTCCCAAAAAATGCCGAATGATTGGTTCCCTACATGACATCTTCTTGCCCAGGGCAATAGAAATAGGTCTCTTTCACCTCCATCAGAAGTCTGATGAAAATTCAAATGTAGCATCAGAATCAAGATTTGGAGTTCGTAGGGTGGTTGAATACACCAATATCAAGACCTGTCCAGTTTCAAAAGCTGGAAACCAGCACCTAAAGTCCTACATATCTTTTAATGGCAGAAAGAAAGATATGCCTGCAGAAGAAGTAGGGACATTTTTAGATAGAATCATTGGAAGCAGAGGCTTTGGATTACTAAGGGTGCTTGATTTGGAGGGTGTTTATCGCCCACGGTTACCAGAGAATCTTGGAAACCTGTTTCACTTGAGGTATTTAGGCTTGAGATGGACTTTCTTAGACAGTCTTCCATCATCACTTGGTAGCCTGATCTACCTTGAAACACTGGACATCAAGCATACACATATAACCACTCTCCCAAGTTCTATATGGAACATGAAGCATCTTCGTCATCTTTGTCTGAACGGAGCTCGCCTAGACATACATGCGCAAGCAACTAAACATAAAGCACTAAGCCAGCTCCAGACTCTATGGGGTTTATTTGTAGATGAGAAGATTGCAAGAAAGATTGGTTTGACTCTCAGCAGAATGACCAACCTTCGAAAACTAGATCTCACAAGACAGTCTTCCTCAACAGTAATAACAACTACCATCACAACAGCAACAACTACCACAACTACAACAACAAGTCAGTCATCCTCCTACGAAGAAATTGGGTTGTGGATTTCAAAACTATCTAGCCTTCAATCTCTAAGATTAAGGTCAAAGGATAAAATGGGTCGGCCGTCAGAGCTCATTATTAAACCATTTTCAAGTCTTGGGAATCTCTCTCAACTATACTTACTAGGACATTTACGGGAATGTCTTTCTTGGTACCAAATGCCACCTGGACTTAAAGTCCTAACTTTATCAGTTTCAAAGCTACACGAAGATCCCATGGTAACACTATCTCAGCTGCCAAACTTGATGGTCCTGAGGCTTTTAGCTGCTTCCTATGTGGGAGAAGAAATGCATTGTCCCGAAAATGGATTCCTTGCCCTTAGAGTTCTTAAGGTATGGAAACTGGAAAAGCTAAAAATTCTGACAGTACATAAAGGAGCAATGCAGAATCTACATACCTTAGAAATCAGGAGCTGTAGAGAGCTAACGGAGCTTCCTGTAACCTTGCTGCAGATACAAAGTTTTGATAACTTGATCTTGACAAACATGCCAAAGTCATTTGTTTCTGCTATTAGAAAGAAAAAGAAGAAGCACACTAAGATTGTAGAAAACGAATAGAACTTCTGCATAATTTAGCATCGAGCTTTTTTTTTTTTTTAAACGATGTAATTTAGCATCTAGTTAACCCAACAATTGTCTCTCTTGGCCCCTGTTAAAAAAATTTACAATTTTGCAGTCATATTTCTACTTTCTACTGTTATTATGTTTATTGCTGCTCCTCTATGTTATAACTGAATGATAGCTTTGACCCTGAAAAGCAAACAGCTTTGATGTGTCATAAGAACCACAATCCTCTGACAGTCTAGACTGGTTGGAGACATTATATCCAGAACTCCTGTATTTCTGAAATAATAATGCTATAAGTACCGTTAAAGGTTTATAGCTAAACTGAAGGAACAATACGCTATTTTCGGGAACCTAGTTTATATAAGGTATCAGTACTCAAATGTTTGTATTTATGCTCTCTACTATGAGTTCTTTCTCATTTGCATTTCTATCTGACCAATATCTGTAAACAAAGAAAATAATAGCGTATTGTTTTGTTTGTGTAGACTTCTAATGTTGAAGGGTGTCATTTAAATGATGTTGCTCATAATTTAAGTTATAAACTAATGTTCATATTATATTTGCTTCATTTAAAAAGTTTATTGCTCGTAATAAATTCTGAATACGTAAGTTCCTCAATGTGTTCTACTTTCTCAATTGTTTATTGAGTTCAAAATGTTGCCGCACTTGTACTTCAATTGCATTGTTTGTAAAAGACGCTTCAGTTTGCAAAGTGTGTTCAAAGATGCATACAGCTTCAAAATGATAATATTAGAAAGGGTCAAACACAATTGAATGATATCGAGGCGCCAAGACAAAACAGTCAAATTGCATTCAAAAAATACGACTTTTGGAGTTTGAACACCAAGTATTACACAATAATTGATGCTGTAACACATAATGCGCCAAACAGAAATTAATGATTAGCCTTTTAAAACAGTGGAAACCATCCAAAAAAATGATAAAAAAAAGTGTTAGCTAATTGCTTCAGAATAAACATATTTTCCTCTAATCCTACTAAACTTGTCCAGGTTTATTTTTCACATAAACATATTCGTTAAGAGATCAAAATACAAGCAACTAAGCAAGTCCCGTCAAACAACAATACAGAATGGTCGAAAATTCAGGACCCAACCCAAGAAACTCGTTAACAATAATAAACATAAAGATGCATTAGCCAAAGGAAAATATCTTTAACAGAAATCACCCAGCAGGGCAAGATTTGGAAGATACAAAAGCTACCCAAATGTGCCTCCTAAAAGTCTCTTAATGGTAGTTGACAATAGATATTAACAAACACGAATAAGAAACTGTGAAAAAATTTATTAATAAAAATTACACATTTATCTCTCTTGGTTATCCATTAATCTCAAGGGTCTATCAGTGAAAGACTTTTTGTCCATTTTCCAGTCTTTTGGTTTCTAAGCACTCAAAGGGCCTTAAGTGGATTCATTTACCATCATCTAGTTAAGCTTCAACTATATTCATTTTCTACAAACCCATAATTATCTTCAGTTGTATTAATAAGATTATAAAAATAAAAATAAAATAAAAATAAAAAAAGAAGCAGATTACACCCAAAACACACTTGATTTGTAACAGAACTTAAACCAATTTCTATACATTTGGCTGAAGAACAAATCTCAGGAACACTAGCCACTTAGTAAGTAATTGGCTCTCCAGAATTTAAAATGATTTTAGTCCAAAGTAGGATGGTACTTAACAAGTTAGCTATCTCTATGGCAAATAACCGTTACCATAGGCAAACTCGGCGATGGAGAACTTAAATTACACGATTCCAAGTGATATCCGGTAACCACTAAGTGGTATTTGTTTCTGCTGAATTGTTGCTTGTTTCTGCTGAATTGATTATCTTACCCTGTTCTGGGAACACACCACCAACAATCAAAGTAAACTATTTTGTGATAATCAATGGCAACTGTTGCAATGAAACACATGGCTTCAAACTTTGCTAAGCTGGATAAGTTTGAAGGGGTGGACTTTAGGAGGTGGCAGAAGAAGATGCACTTCTGGCTGTCAAGCATGAGTGTGGTTTATGTGACTACTCCAATTCCCTGATGATGGGGATGATGCTACGTTGAGCAGATCGGAATGGAGGAGCTGAGAATGATGACTACATATGCAGAGGTCTGAATGGTATGTCTGATTCTCTGTTTGATATTTATCAAAACTCAATCTTCCAAAGAACTGGGATTCCTTCGATGCCAAATATATGGTGAAGGATGCATCAAGTAAGAAGTTCCTTGTTAGTAATTTCACAAATTACAAAATGATTGATTCAAGACCAGTTATGGAACAATACAATGAACTTCTTGGAATACTTAGAAGGTTTACACAACATAATATGCACATGGATGAGGCTATTTCAGTCTCTTGTGTTATTGATAAACTTCCTCCTTCTTGGAAAGATTTCAAGCATATCTTGAAACATAAGAAAGAGGAACTAACTCTGTTGAGTCAAGCCATTCTGCGCACGATTGAGGATTCTCTCGTGGTGCAGTGATAATGACAAGCCAAAGAGTAGCAATGCTGCTGGCCCATCTGTTGTCAATATGGTGGAGCATAACAACTCCACCAGGTACAATGACAACAAAGGCAAACGCAAATATCATGACAACACAAGGGTGGCGATCCTAACAAGAAGGCAACACCTACTTGTTGAAATGTGCAAAAATGGTCACATTAAAAAGGATTGCAAGGTGTTAAAGTTGGTGGTAAAACCAATGGATCGTGCACTAATGGTTTAGGGAGTGGTGGTTCTTCCAACTCACTATGAAAGGTCGAATATGGTTAATAAGTCTTTTCTGATTTATTATGTTACATATGTATCCAATCTTATGTGCAGGATGATGATGTTGCGTGGTGGTTGACTCTCGTGCAAACAGTTCATGTGTGCAAAGATAGAAGATGGTTCAAGACTTATGAGTCACTAAATGATGGTTCTATTCTTCACATGGGAAATGAGTCAATAGCCTTGGTGCATGGTCGTGGTTGTGTAGATCTTAGGTTTAGTTCAGGAAAGATTGTAACTTTGTTTGATGTTATTCATGTTCCCGATATCAGAAGAACTTGGTTTCAAGAAGTATTTTGAATAATCATGGTTATAAACAAGTTATTGAGTCTGATAAATTTGTGCTTTCCAAGCATGGTGTTTTTATTGGTTTTGGTTATTTATGTAATCAAATGTTCAGCTTAATATTTCCATCGATAGTGTATTTATTTCCATCGATAGTGTAAATTCGCACTCAAGTGTGACCACCTCTGACATGACTGACTCTACCCTGTGGCATGCTAGACTTGGCCATGTTCATTATAAGAGAATGCAAGATATGTCTAAGGATGGTTGATCCAGATTTTGACATGGACACTGAAAAGTGTAAAACTTGCATGTTGACCAAGATAACCAAGAAACCTTTCCAGGGTGTTAGTCGTGAGACTAAAGTCTTGGAGCTAATTCACGCTGACCAGCATTTGCATGCCACTCCTCTTGGGGAACAAGAAGTACATTGTGACATTTATTGATGATGCTTCTAGGTTTTGTTATGTTTATTTGTTACATTCCAAGGATGAAGCATTAGATAAATTCAAAGTGTTTAAAACTCAAGTTGAATTACAACTTGGGTCCCTGATCAAATGATTAAGGACTGATAGGGGAGGTGAGTACATGGATACTCTATATTTTCAGTCTGTTGGAATAATCCATGAAACGACCGCCCTTATACTCCTCAAGAAAATGGTATTTCCGAAAGGAAAAAGTGGTGCTGAAGGAGATAGTTAATTCCATGTTGTCCTATTCAGATTGAGTCGAGGGTTCGGGGTGAAGCTATGTTACCATTTTGCTATTTATTAAATAGGGTTCCCAACAAAAGGAACAAGATTACCCCTTATGAACTCTAGACTAAAAGGAAACCCAACCTGAACTATCTCGTGGTCCGGGGTTGTAGGGTCTGTTGTAAGACTCCCGATCCAAAGCAAAAGACTTTGGGTGAAAGAGGCATTGATCTGATCTTTGTTGGATATGTTTAGCATTCCAAGGCTTTTAGGTTCTATGTTATTGAACCTAATGAATATGTTTCAGTTAACTCTATAATTGAATCAAGGGATGCAGACTTTGATGAGAATAGATTCTCATCAGTCCCTAGACCAAGCCTGATGATGAGCCATCAGTGGTCCTTGATGAGGTTGTGGTTCAGCAACCTGAACCTATGCTCAGGAAGAGCAAAAGGGTCAGGACTCCAAAGTCATTTGGACCTGAGTTTCAACTATACTTAGTTGAAGGAACTAGGGATGAGGTCACCAATACTCCTATTGCTTCATTGTTGAGGATGACCCCAAAACATTTGAAGAAGCAATGAAGTCCCAGGACATTGCTTTTGGAAAGCAATCAATGATGAAATGGATTCCATCATGGGCAACAACACTTGGGTATTGGTTGATCTACCACAGTGTTGCAAACCTCTGGGTCACAAATGGATTTTCAAAAGGAAAATGAAGGTAGATGGAACTATTGAAAAGTTCAAGGCTAGATTAGTTATTCAGGGCTTTAATCAAAAGTCAGGGATAGACTATTTTGATACTTATGCCCCTGTGGCTCGTATCAAGTACCATAAGATCTGCGATTGCTATGGCATCTATTCACAATCTGATTATTCATCAGATGGATGTGAAGACAGCTTTCTTGATTGGTGAATTGGAAGAGGAGGTTTATATGAACCAACCTTAGGGCTTCATCATGCCGGTAATGAAAACAGGTGTAAACTGATTAATTCCCTTTATGGACTTAAGCAGGCACCTAAGCAATGGCATCAAAAATTTGATGAAGTGGTTTTGTCCCGTGGTTATATTCTTAACCAAGCTGATAAATATGTATATAGCAAATTTGATGAATCTGGTAAAGGGGTCATCATTTGTCTATATGTTGATGACATGTTGATCTTTGGCACTGACCAAAATCGAGTTGACTTGACAAAGTATTTTTGTCATCAAGGTTCTCCATGAAAGACAATGGGGAGGCTGATGTTATCCTTGGTATAAGGATTAAACATTAAAGTAAAAGAATTTCTATCTCTCAGTCTCATTATATTGAGAAGGTGCTGAGGAAATTCAATTACTTTGATTGTACTCCAGTGAGTACACCTATGGATACTTGTGAGAAGTTGATGCCTAATCATGGCAAAGCTGTATCTCAACTTGAGTATTCTAGGGTAATTGGCTGCCTGATGTATGCCATGACTTGTACAAGACCTCGATATTGGTTTTGCAAAGTGGGAAAATTGAGCAGTATACTAGTAATCCTAGTGCTCATCATGCAAGCAGTTAAAGGGTATGAAGTATTTGAAGAGAACTATGGATTATAGTCTCTCATATACTCGTTACCCATCAGTGTTGGAAGGATACACTGATGCAAGTTGATCAAGAACACTAAGACAATTGTCTACCAGTGGTTGGGCATTCCTACTTGGTGGAGGTGCAATTTCTTGGGCATCCAAGAAGCAAACTTGCATCACCAGTTCAACAATGGAATCCAATTTGTGTGCTAGCACCTGCTGTAAAGAAGCTGAATGGTTGAAAAACTTGCTTCTTGAGATTCCATTGTCGCCTAAACCTATAGCACCTATTTCTATCCAATGTGATAGTGCAGCTACATTGGCTAAGGCTTATAGCCAAATGTACAATGGTAAGTCTAGACACTTATGTGTCAGACATAGCATGATTCGTGAGCTTATCATGAATGGGGTGATATCTATAGAGTTTGTTAGATCTCAAATGAATTTAAATGATCACTTGACGAATGGTTTGGCTAGAGACTTGGTTATAAAGTCCGCTAAAGGGATGGGTTTAAGTCCAACTTAGTCATGAATGCTTAGGACACCCAACTCCCTCCTGAGGAAACTTGGGAGCTGAGTTCAATGTGGAAAGCTGAACATTCAGTGGACTGAGCACATGTTTTATTTACATCCCAAGGTTGTGCTCTAACCTCGCTGAAAGGAGGATGAAGTCTTTACTTCAATGGTTAATTTTCTTTGAAAAAGTGCTAGGCGAGAGCATGAATAAAGAGGAACCACCTATGTAAATGTTGAAGTTTTGCCGCTTCGTGAAGCTTTGACTTTTAGCTTTTACAACATTTATGAATTTGGATATGGACAAATAGCTTGTATAGTGTCAGCGTGATTAAGTGTTTGAAAACTTGTGTGTATTTTATCTTCGTGTATTCAAATGGGTGAAGGGTTCAATTCTTAGAACACCTTGATTCTCGAATATTTGAAACATGTAATTTACTAAGATGAAAATTCAATCCTCAGGACATTTTCGTTTATGCACATGTTTTGCTTGATGTTTGTTTTTCATGCAAAGGAAGTGAACTAAATTTTGGGAGGATTGTTGGAAAATTTAGTGCACTTGTGGGATTAGTTCACACCTTGTAATGGGTTAGGAGGTACGGAGTGTACACCCATAAGGTCCATGAACACCCTGACTCTTGTAGTGGTTTGTATTGGTAGTGCTAGTCGAAATTACCTGATAGTCATCAATGATGTCAAAAGTCTTGATCTCTTGATACAACTAAAAAGGGCTTTACCGGATGCAAGAAATGGAAGTAGAGTGGTGATCACCACCTCTGATGAACATGCCGCTTCATTTGAAGATGTATCAGCCGTTATCACTTCAAGCCTCTAGATATGGAGGACGGCTTCAAATTTTTCATTAGTAAAATATGGGATAAAGAGGAAATCCCGTTCTCACCAGATAGCATAGAGGATTTGAAAATCAAGATAGCAGAAAGCTGCAAAGGAACACTCCTGCGGATCGCAATGCTTGCTGGTTTGCTATCCGCAAGGAAACCTACCTACAAAGCTTGGACGAGTGTTTTTGAGCAACAAGATTTTGCTACCAAATCCCCATCATTTGATCTCGTAAACTTCTGTTACAATGATGTTCCAATCCACTTAAAGCCATGCTTTCTTTATTTAGCACTCTTTTCAAGAGGATTTGAAATACCCGTCGAAGGTTATTTCACCGCGCTGGCTGAGGGATTTGTGAAACTGTCGCGAGAGACATTATTCTTACAGTGGAGGGATATCTGGAAGAGCTTGTGAAGAGAAACATGGTAGAAATTACAAAAGGAGATCCGATGGAAGTCCCAAAAATGCCGAATGATCGACTACTACATGACATCTCTTTGCCAAGGTCGTAGAATTAGGCCTCTTCCACCTCCAACGTCGGACGGACATTCAAATGCACGCAGAACTTCGATTCAAAAATTGCCTAGGGGTGGTTGAATACACTAATATCAAGGACTACTCCAAGTCAAAAGATTCAAACAGAATCTACAATCATACATATCCTTCAATGACCGAAAGAAAGATATGCTTAATAGTAGGGAAGATTTTAGAAAAATCATTGGAGCCAGAGGTTGGTTATTACTCAAGGTGCCTCGATTTGGAAGGAGTTTATCGACCACGCATCACGTGAGAATCGGGAACCTATTTTACTTGAGATATCTAGGCTTGAGATGGACTTTCTTGGACACTCTTCCTTCTTCACTTGGTGATCTCCTCTACCTTGAAACACTGGACATCAAGCATACACATATCACCACTCTCCCAGGTTCTATTTGGAACATGAAGCATCTTCATCATCTTTGTCTGAACGGAGCTCGTCTAGACATATCTGCTCAATCAAACAAACATAGAGGTCCAAGCCAACTTCACACCCTATGGGGTTTGTTTGTAGATGAAGATATTGCACGAAAGATTGGTTCGAGTTTGAGCAGAATGACCAACCTCAGGAAGCTTGATCTAACAAGACAAGCATCCTCAGCAATAACAACCATGACCACCACCACCACAGCAACAACCACCACCACCACCACAACAAGCCAATTGTCCAACTACGAAGAAATCGGTTCATGGATTTCATTGCTGTCTAGCCTTCAATCTCTAAGGTTAAGGTCCAAGGACAAAATGGGCCGGCCTTCAGAGCTCATTATTAAACCTTTTACACGTCTCCAGAATATCTCTCAGCTATACTTACTAGGACATTTACGTGAATCTCTTGGTTGGTACCAGCTCCCAATTGGACTCAAAGTCCTAACACTATCAATCTCACAGCTAGACAAAGATCCCATGCCAACACTATCTCAGCTGCCGAACTTGTTGGTCCTAAGGCTCTTAGCTGCATCCTATGTTGGACAAAAAATGCATTGTCCCAAAAATGGGTTTCTTGCCCTCCGAGTTCTTAAGCTATGGAAGCTGGAGAAGCTAAAAATCTTTAGTGTGGATGAAGAAACAATGCAGAATCTACATACCCTAGAAATTAGGTGTTGCAAAGAACTAGAGGAGCTTCCTGTTACCCTGCTACAGATACAGAGTTTTGAGAACTTAATCTTAACAAACATGCCAAAATCATTTGTTTCTGCTATTAGAGAGAAAAAGAAGAAGCATGTTGGAAAATTTAGTGCACTTATGGGAATAGTTCACACCTTGTAATGGGTCAGGAGGTACGGAGTGTACACCCATAAGGTCCATGAACACCCTGACTCTTGTAGTGGTTTGATTGATAGTGCTTGGTGAAAGTAATTGTGGTTACCACCGACATCGTTTCCATCAAGGCAAGATTTCCACTAGATCGCTGTTTCCAATGGGTTTCATCTGAAGTAGTGTTTACACCGGCAGTGGTGTTTCACTCAAAGGTAACCACCGATAGCACTATGAAAGTACCGATGAAAGCACTGAGCTTGTAACGGCTTTGACCTATTCAAGTGGCGCCAACTCCTTAATGACCACGTTTAATTGGTCATGTAACCACTAACGGCTATAATGGGGATAATTATGAGGCTATTAATGGGCCGATTAATACTCATAATTCCATGGAATTAGCCAAGAGTATTATCCTATAAATAGGATATCTGATTATACATGAAATATACACAGAAAACACTAAACACTTATAAGCGAAAGGGTTATAGAATTGTGCCTAATTCTCTAACCGCATTTGGTCTTATCCCAAGTAGATATTCGTGATACCAGGCATTAGGGTCGAATAGTTTACTTTGGAAAGTGATCACACGATTCCAAGTGATATCCGTTAACCACCTAGTGGTATTTGTTACTGCTGACTAATTGTTGTTTCTGCTGAACAGTTATTGATTATCTTTACCCTGCTGCTGAGATACTAACCCCCAACAAAGCACACTAAGATTGTGGAAAATGAATGGGACTTGTGAACACTCATGCATCTTGCAGTCATTTTCCTACCTTCAATTGAAGTTTATAGTTGTTCCCTCTACTTTATAACTTAAAGATAACTTCCAACTACAGCAGTGAATAAATATGAGATCGAATCATGAACTCCTAAATTTCATAAGCAGCATGTCCAGGAGTCCACTATAAAAGTTAATGCGCAGAGAAGATCACACCACAGGCGGATGAACCTCTTTTATTCAAGGTGTTAGCCCTCAATCGTTTGTATTAATTCTCTCTACTAAATAATGGGTTACCTATGCAAATTTTTTTATCAATATTGGTATAATATAGAAAATGCTTATTATGTTTGTGTAATTTTTCACCCATTTCAGCAAAATATTTGAGCTTTGTGTATCCATTCTTCCACATGATTTTACAGACCTTCTTTACTCCAAACGAAATGATTTGTTCAGATGTGCATTCCTTGCCCCTAGATAAAGACTTCTGTAGAATATGGATTCAGTTTCTGCTACGGTCTTGTTTAGTTTTGTGGTTTTCATATAATTTTCCCTCTAAAAACACAAAGAAGCCATTAGCTAAGCTAATTTGGTACTTCTTACATTATCTACTTCAAAAATAAATAGGCAAAAAGGAGACCTTTTTAACAGACCAACATGTATGAGATAGTACTCCAGCATATGTTCAAACATATATTGCAGGCACATATAGGCAATTGGTACAACGTTAACGATTGATTTTTTTAGGGCCCTTATATTCATCATTGCAAATCACAGAAATTAAAAGAAAAATAGTTAGCTAAAAAACAACAAAGGGCAATAATCATTTTTTTATTAGTCAGATTATTTAGTTTACCTACAGAATTATGGTTCTGTGTGTCCACGTGACATTAAAAAAAATAATTCTGCAGCTATCTTCATCCTCAAAAAAAGCTCGCCTACAACTTGCAATTTATGAATTAAAACATACCAGAAGTCAGCGCAAGTCTCTCTATTATCCTTTCCAAAATTCTATGCATCTCAATATTCTAACCAAAAAAAAAACAATAATTAACCAGTTATTTCTTATATGATAGTGTATATGTTATCTTTTTCTACTACAAACGTGCTTCCTAAAATTCTATTAACTATTGGTATTCCACAGTGCCACAGTGGATACTGAAAGAAGGAAATGAGGAATAAAAAACATCAAGAGACTAAATTGACATTATGTACATCACTAAAATAAATATAGAATACAATTGGCTATTCATCCTTATCAAGGATTAGTCAATCAAGAACTTTTTGCACACGGTCATTTACGAAACTTTAGGTCTCTAAGCACTAAAAGGACCTTAACTGAAAGGGCATATTTACCACTACGATGCCGTCCTTGGTGTCTATTCAATAATATTATGAATTAGTCAATTAAGAATTTTTGTACATTTTTTTTGTCACTGTCCACTCTTTTGCCTTTTGGTCTCTATGCACTTAAGGGGCCATTAGTGATGAGCATTTCTATTCATTTACCATCTTCTTCTTTTTCATATTCAAAGTTCAAACACATATTGACATATATATCGTCAAATGTTACTGGTGTTTTGATTGCTTGTTTTTTCCGCTTATCTGCTTAGGCACGTTGGAGTGTTTAAATAATCCCAGACTAGTCTGCTTATCCGTTTATTATGAGGTAAACTAATCCGTCGTCCCCAAGTAGGTTAGGGCCAGCTTAATTCAAAATGCTTATTTAAGATAGAACTTGTTAAATAAATAAAAAATATACCCTTAGGGGGTGTTTGGGATTGCGAATTTTTCTGCTTATCTGCTAAAAATAAGCATATGAGATTAGTTTAAAATTACTCTTTACCATCATACTTTGACCTGAAACCTTCTTATTAAACAGATTTGATTGAATTTTTTCATAAATGATTATTTTTCGAGTATCTTTGAATTTATGAAAAATAAGAAAATCCTGACACTAGCAATTTCCTAAAGTACTTCATTTCAAGCAGCTTACAAATACTTATTTATTAGCAAAAGCAATCCCAGAAAACCCCCTTATATCTAACCGATATATATACACACAACCCTGTAATATTCTTCTTTCTACTCCTTGATAAACTAAACTAAGATAATCATTAAGCAAACCCAAACACTATTTTCCGAACTACTTATCTCTTAAGCTGCTTATCAGCTAATTGCTGGGCTTATCTACTTATTTTGCGGTAAATGAGCAGTTATCAAAGTGCTTACTTGAGATGAACCATGAAACACTTTTACCCTTATATCTAACCTACACTTTGTTCTCGAGTTTATTTTACATGCAAACCTGGAACATTCTTCTTTCTACTCCTCGAGAAATTATTTTAGATAATCGATAAGTAAGTGAATCCGAGCACTACTTTCCTAAATACTTATCTTTTAAGCTGCATAAATAAGCCGAAAATACAATAAGCAACCTCAAAAACCACCACTGGATGACCTAGTTGTAAAGCACCGAACCTCCTCACAACATGTCTAAAGTTCAAACCTCACTAGTTACATATTTGGGGGTGGCCACGGAAAAGGTTGGACAGGGGCGGACCAAGGGGGGTTTCCGTGAACCACATGGATTTTTCTTGCGTAGTGTAAAACTTTGTCAAATATACTTATTTTTTTTTTTTAAATACACCCGGTCCCAAATTTTTGAGTTGCGAGTTATCTTTAGTTTTAATAAAATGAACCTCATGACTCTGACTCGCCTTACACGGGGAAAAACCTCATCAGCTTACGTTTGCAATAAGCAACCTGAAACACCCTAAAGAATACAAAAACATTTAATCAAAACAAAAGACTAAAAAAGAGAATCATCAAATATTATACAAATTAGGTTAATAAAGTAGTAATATGGTAATTGATTATTACAGTATCTTGTAGTGAAGCAATAGTTGTGTATTTAACCCCCAAATAATGCAAATTCAATATTCTTCAAAACGTAATGCATTATGTGATATAGGATTGATAAATCATAAAGAGAGGTTAAACAACCGTTATACCTGCCTGACATTGATTGATGACGTCAGCGGGGTGATGATGACGTGTGATGATTGTGCGTTGAGTTTGTTAAGGTGGAAGCAAAATGGCGCCACGGGTTTAACGGTAGAGGAGTTTGTAAATGTAAAACGGGTAAACGTCAGCGACCGTTTATTAGTTATATTTACCTAGCCACGTCGGCGCGGAGCTCGGAACTTTTTCTTTTTTTTTTTTTTTTTTTTAACATAGCTCGGAGCTTTTCGGGAGCCTTTATTTAAGCGAATTAATAGCTACACCACATTTTTTTATTTATGCATCACGATTTGTGTATTACAGTTTGTATCATACAATACTATAATGCATAAATTGTGATGCATGCATCAAAAGATATGGCGTGAGTATCACCCCCTTTTAGTTAATTAGGTTTCCTGAAAAGTAAACATTAAAACCAAGTTAACTGTGACATGATAAAACTAAACTATTGTTCGCTATTACAGCTTTTAGAGATGTTTGGTTGTGCATTTTGAACTTGATTATTTAATTATCGAGTTTCAAAAATGCAATAATTCAATGTATGGTGTTTGGATAGGAAGAGTGGATAAGTTATTATTATCTGATTTTAAAATCCTTTAAAATGTCATTTTGGAAATCTACATAGTTGTTGCAAAACCCAAATTCTTTCTTTTGGCACAATTACTTACTCACCTCTCGTTCGTTTCTTTCATTCGCTAACCTTCTGCTAGTTGATACTTTATGATGTAAAAAATGTTAAAACAACATAGAAATAAATCTAATGAAAATGAAATATTGTTCAATCCTTTTTCTAAAAATCGAATATTGTTCAATCCTTTAATTAACTCTAAAAACATATTTTAAAAAAAAGTACAAACAAAATTAAAAAAAAAAATACAATACTTTTTTTTCATTCCCAGTGTATCTTTTAGGTGAAGTTGAATAGATTCTCAAGTTGAGTAGTCGTCGGTTGAGTAGTTTGTGAGTCACTTAAAAATATATATTTTATTAGAAAGTGGGCACTTGTCAATATTTGGCTTGAGTTGACCACACATTGGATCACCAAAAATATTTTGTAACTTTTTGGTACTTGCCTCTTTTTCCAATGCTTCTTTAACAAGCAGTGAGCTACGACTACCACTCACAGTCACTGCTCACAGTTTATTGCTACTGCTCACTGCTACTTTTAACAAACACACCCAACATGTCGTCTTATCATTACACCTTTTTAAAGATGGTTTCAAGTTTAGTAACTGTGTTTTCTATAAATCTCATAGTTAGAGAGAAAGGTAATGTTTTGAAACCTGGTTGAACCGGTTATCAGACCGGGCCACATGTGATTGGGTTTTGTTTATTTGAGAACCGGATTTAATCGGTGGTTTTTCATTGACATGGATCAACCTGATTTGATAAACCCGATCAGGTCATGACTTTTGTTCTTTTTTTCCCTTTATTTTAAACAACAAAATCATTTTTATCCTTTCTAAAACTAACAAAACTCTTTTGTTATTTCATTTTCGCTAAACTCAAAATTTGTATGGACAAACTTATTATGATTTTGAAAGTTTATAGTTAAATTGAAAAGTTAAAATGGTTGTGCCTATTTTCATAAAACAAAAAATTAAAGTTATAAACTAATGTTCATATTATATTTGCTTGATTTAAAAAGTTTTGTTACTCGTAATAAAGATAGGATTCTAAAAACACAGTAGAGATTTCTCATTTTTATAAACTATGATCATAAATTTGTTGTAAACTAGGACTATAAATTAATTGTTTTTGCATTTTTTTAGTATTATAAATATAAAATCAAAAACTAAAGCTAAATGGTCAATCTCTATCTGTTGTGATGTTTGGAAGCTTCATTCAATTGACTTGCAACTCGTTAACAAATAAACCTTTGGGTCTATTTATTTTCATATTAAAGAATTCATAAATTCTGAATACGTAAGTTCTTCAATGTGTTCTACTTTCTCAATTGTTTATTGAGTTCTAAATGTTGTCGCACTTGTACTTCAATTGCATTGTTTGTAAAAGACGCCTCGGTTTGCAAAGTGTGTTCACCAAAGATGCATATAGCTTCAAAATGATAATGTTAAAAAGAGTCAAACACCGTTGAATGATATCGAGGCGCCAAGACAGAACAACCAAATTTTATTCAAAAAATACAACTTTTGGAGTTTGAACACCAAGTACTACACAATAATTGATGTTGTAACACATAATGCACCAAACAGAAATTAATGATTAGCCTTTTAAAACAGTGGAAACCATCCAAAAAATGATAAAAACAAAAAAAGTGTTAGCTAATTGCTTTAGAAAAATTGCAGCTTTATAGGGCATAGCAAATATATGATTACGATGAAGAGATCGAGATGAAGCCTAGGCCTCCTACTCAAAGGACGGCGCATTCAGCGCTGAGAATAAGGTTTCCTGCTGGTAGAAGGTCAAATGAAAGGTCTGTGGGTTTCAAAAGAGTCCCATAAGGGGTTTTGAATAAAATAGAAGGGATCGCAGCCAAAGGGAGGAACGAGAATTTTAACGGGAGAAGCCACGTGTACCTTGTCATACTTTTTTAACAAGTTATTTACAAATAATAATAACTTTAGTCAAGATGGTAGTGTAATTGCAAATAGTTAAAAGGTTATATGATTGTCAAAAGTTTATAGATGGTTTAAATAGGTTGTATGAATTTAGAGAGTTGTTACAAATTTACAAATTTAAGACACCTAATTTTCTAGGGGTCCACTTGGTTCAATTAAGGGAATTGGAAATCGAAATGCAAAGAGTATAATAAGGAATGCAAAGGGTAATGAATACTTTAACCCCCAATTTGTAGTGCAATGGGTCATTACCTAGTTTAAGATGCTCCATTCCTTTACCCTCCACCAAGCATAATTAATAATTGTTTTTCCTATTCTGGACCCCCTAATACCCTCCACCAAGCATGCAGTAGATGTATTATTTATTTGTGTATGCAACAAGCTATTGAAATTTTCCTAATTGGCAAGTGTGTAGGCTGAATTTTTAAGACTTTTCTATATACAGGGAAGGGATCTAGTAAAGAAGAAAAACTAAAATGAGAATAATAGGAAAAATTTCTAGCCACAAATTCAAATCGTAAAGAGAATTTTAGGATGAGATACATCTATTTTATAGATGCATATAAAATGTATGATTGTTGTTTTTTCTTTATCTTTTTCATTTCAATTATTTCTATTATTTGATCGAGAATAGCCTAAATATTTTATATAGTATAGAAAATGGCCTAAATACTTGATATCTAACTATTATATAAAAAAGAGCTCTTTTATGACTGTAGCTACTTCAAAAAATGACACATCAGCAGCCAAATACCTTCAAAAAATGCCATGTGTCGCTATTGTTAACCCACCTTTTTTTTTCTTTCATTGACTCTTCAACCAAATGAAGAAAAAGAACCCCATACAAGATCTTGGTGTATCTCTATGATTTTGTAGTCAGTCACACCAAATAACTACACCTCCCCTCTTCCTTTCTTCTTCTCTCAACAACTTTTTCCTCTCTCTAAAAATCCGGCCACATTTACCTTTCTCCGGTGAACGGAAGATGCCCTTATGTACAACTTCAAATATGTCCCAGCCACCTTAATCTTTGGATCTATCCCTTTTAATTGATGCTTTCTTTTTCTCCGATGGTGTCTCAAGAGTCAAAAAATCGTGCAAGTTACTATTAGTTTACTGGTTTTTGTTTCTTTTACTTGATATTTGTTATTTGTCTAGATTTGTGTGGGTTGGCTTACAAGAAAGGTATATATTATTCTCCTTTCAGATATGATTCTTAACTTTGTGGTATAGATGGATTTAGAAATTTTTATAAATATTTACATCTGTTTCTATTATTATTATTTATTTATTTTTTATGTGATTATAACTTTACTTACTTGTTTAGTTTTGTTCTTTCTATGTTCAGCTCATGACAATAACTCGAAAATGATGATAAATTTTCATTTATGTAGATTTGCTAGGGTTTTCGTTTATGTTTTTGTTATTTGCAGCTCCTCAAAGAGGATGGTGAGGTTCTTTTATACATTGATTTGCTTTTCTTTTTGTTCTTTTTCTTTGCAACTCAGAATAACTCAAAGATAATAGGGAGTTTTTTGTACTACATACCATCATGTAGCGAATTAATTTGATTCTTTTTTTAATATTTTATTTCATTATGATTCGAAGGTGATGGTGATAGAAATGAGTTAATTGAGTGGTTGTGGCTAATAAGGAGCTTGATGTGGGTTGCGCTAACTGAAGTAGTTAAGCCAAACAACATAGAAGATGGTATGATACTCAGTGGCCAATATATGTTAAGGTTTTGTCATTAGTATAATTAATATATATCTCTTTTTGATCATTTAGCCAGTGTATTAGGTTTCAGAGTTAAGTTGGTGGTAAAATTTTTGTTTCATAGTTAAGTTGGTAGTAAATTTTTGATTTCATACTTAAGTTGGCAGTAAATTTTTGTTATTGATAGTTTATGTGGGATTTTTTTTTTATCTTTTTATCATTGTTTGAAATGTTGGTATATAACTCATACGAATTATATAGTTTAAAGATTATTATAATTGTGAATTTGTGAGTGTATTTTGTTATGTAATTTTTCGCCAATAGTTTAAGCTATTCATTCTAGAGTTAAAATTTGTTGATCCTTTGCATATTAAACATAAACTTTTATGTATATATTGTGATAAGTAAGGATTTAGGAGTTGATTGGATGTAAGCATATAACTATAAACTTTCTCAAGGAATAATAAGTAAATAATAAAAGGTACTCATAGGATGTAATGTTATTGAGTTGCTCTGTTTCAACAAAAAAAAAATAAAAAAGGCAATGTTACTATTCGAGGGGTGATATGATATAAAACAAAATTGCGGGGCTTTGGCCCTTCTCTTGCTCAAAGAGAATAAGATGCAATGCTATGTTAGCATTAGTAAGTGAATAACTATGGACGAACCAATCTTTTTTAGAAGCGATGCCAATTTTGTTAAAAGCATTAAAAGTAATCAAACTTACAACAACAAAGGCTTCCAAGGTGGGAGCCAAACCATAACGAGAATGCAGCCCGCAAAACCTTTGATACCAAAACAAAACAAAAATGCCAAACTAAGAGAAGTTTGAAAATAAGATTTTAATATTTTCAATTCTTTCAAATAGTATTGATTACTGCAATATTATTGTGCGCAATTTTTGTAAATTAATATTGATAACTTGTGTATGATGTTGATCCTGTAAATTAGAAATTAACTTAAAAAATCTAACTACACAACACAAAATTATAAATTGAATATATTTTCTTTACTATATGACAAACGAAATAAATTACGTACTAAAATATGAAGCATGGTGGAGGCTTGTTAGATTAGACAGTAGGAAATGAGAGGAGGGATGAGCTAATGTCCTCTCAAATTAAAACTGAGATTGAATAGATGTGGTAGGTGAAGAAAATAATATGACAAGTATGGTGGTGTTGTAGACGGTGGACAAAAAGAAAAGTACTGTAATTGACTAGAAAGTAATGTACTCACGCCTAATTTTATTTTTATTATTTCTTATTATTACTCTCTTCGTTTCAAAATTATAGTTTATATTGTTTTTGGAATGTTTCAAAATAATTGTTCACTTTCCTTTTAAGTAAAAACTATAGAATTTTGTGAGGGAATTTTCTATTTGAATGATAGTGTCGTCCTAATAAAAACTATAGAATTAAAGTGACACACTTTTATTAAACTATGTAATTTTTGTCTTCCGACAATTATTTTAAAACGGATGGAGTATTATTTTTTTAAAAGATAACGTTAAAATGTTACTTTAAATCTGTTAATACAATTCTGGGCGCTTCTCCTACGAGGATTAGTGTAAGCTAACTCTTCGGAGAATAGATCTTGTATTAAGTGAAATCTTCGATTGCTAGCTGCTAAGAAAACCAACACCGTTAGTCTCACCGCGGAACGGGGTTCCGCGGTCAACCTCCGGCGTGAGAGTAAGTGATAGTTTTTAGAGAGATGAAGTGAATTCTAGAGAGAGAGAGTGTGTATATGTTACCGTTTGAGTAGAGGTGAGACCCCTATTTATATGGTTGTCCTTTCTGTCGTGTTCTCAAGGTCACGGGTCTTGAGAGCGACAGTTTGTGACGTAAGTCAGCTGCAGAGCTTGTCCGCTTGTTGTGATGGTGATGTTTTTGGGCGGGAGTTGTCCCGCTTTCCTTTTGGGGACCGCAGGTTGCGTACATCCGACCTAGGGAAGATTCCTTTCCTTTACGTGGGGCGCGGTTGTGTCCTTGCTTGGACCCGTTTACTGTCCGCGGAATGGCTTAGTGGCCATTGCCGGGGTATGTATTTGGTCCGCGACCAAACTATGTGGGTGCCGGGAGTATTACATACTCGTGCTAAGTCCGCGTCTGACCCGTATTGGTGCCAGGGGGTCATACGTGATCAAGTCCCCCCAGTCTAGTTGTGCTTGTTAGTCTTATTGCAAGCACTGCTAGACTAAGTTATCTCATGTAACCGCGGTTGGGTGTATCGTAGGAAGACCTAACCACTTCTGACTGTGTTTTCCACACGTGGCAAGGGTGTGCGTTACAGCTGTCCCTTGGGATTCGCGAACGCCCTACCGCGCGTATTTTTCGGTGATGGGACGTTTCGGCCGCTTCCATCTCGTTCGTTGATCTGGACCGATCCGGGCGTTAGTTACGGCCGGTGGCGTGGCGTGTTGTTGGCCGTTCGATTGACCCGTCGGTTTACTTTTGGGAGAGTAATACCTCTCTTTTTTACTTTATTGTTCTTGTTGCCATTTCCTCTTCGCAAGTAAAAAAGAAAAACGCTCTCCAAGTTTTGTGTGCTCCTTCCTACTTTATCAGGTTAGGTTTTTCCTCCTTCCTTGTAGTTCAATGGCTAAGAAACTCCTAAGTGATTTTACCTGTAAGTTGTCCCAAAAAGATTTGAGTGATTTTTGCTCTAGATATCACATTCCTTCGACCGTTCACCCACTTGTTCCTGGTCCCAACAATACCATAAGGGATGCTCCTAAGGGTAAGATAGGAGTGTATACTAGGTTCTTCGAACTTTGCAATTTTAGGATACCCCTTTCCGCGTTCCTATGTAGGGTCTTGGAATATTTTCAAATTCATCTATCGCAGTTATCTGTACTGGCCGCCGCTAGGATTAGTCATTTTGAGATCCTTTGCCGCGCTCACGGTGGAATACCCACCGTGCCATTATTTAGGAAGTTTTATTATTCGGGGATGAAGGACGGTTGGATGACACTAGAAAAGCGTAAGGGTCCTAAGTCCTTGGTTGTTCCGGTGTGTTACACCGCTCCTTTGGATTCCGTGAAGAATTGGAAGGAGTTCTTCTTTTGGGTTGACGCAACTGTTTTTCCGTTAGCGATCTCGTGGAACGAGAAAGTTTCTGTTGACCGTGATCCACCCCCGATCGACGACGTCATTGACCTTGAGTTACTGCATCGTCTTGACACGATGCGTGCTCCTTTTAAGAAGTTGCCGGAGCCTTTTCTTTGCACAGTTGGTCTTAGCCGTGCTTGGGATGATGCCACAGCACGACCTACTTTTAGGTCTGCGGATAATGAGGGTGGGTAAACTTTTTTAGGATTTGTCGCGCCTCGTTGTCTTCCCTTATGTCTTGTTACTAATTTGTGCATTTTTGTTTGCAGATATGTCTCTCTTCGCTTTTATTAACCAACAGGATCCTTTCGAGGTAGCATCCGGGGAAAGAACTCTGCGAGAAGGTGAGAAAACGTTGCTGGATGAGACCGCCAGCCGGGTTATTGAGCCTTCGGAGAATACTATCACATTAGTCCAGGAGACTATTGTGGACAACGTTGAGGCGGCTAAGGCTAACAAAGCCACTGGGAAAAAGCGGGTTAGGCTTGCTGTCCCTTCCAAGCAACCGGAGAAAAAGAGGATTACTTCTGTGGCGGCAAATGATGCCGGATCCACTGCTGGTATGGTATCTGTGCTATGTTGTCGATTTTTCTCGTTTTTTGCTTTCAAAAAATAACTTAAGTGTTATGATGCAGGGGGCCCGACCGCGGGATCTGCTTTTGAGCTTCGCGACGAATCCGACTCTGGTCCTCGTCTTCAGGAAGTGACCAACTTGTCCTCTGAGGCTACTCCGGAACTGCAAGTCAATCCGGATTCTGCTTCCAAAACATCCACTCCGGCTCATCAAGAGGACCTAGATGTGGACATGCCCGGGCCTTCTGAGCCGCCCATTATGCAACAGGAGAGTTCGTTTAGGGCTGAGTCTCCCCTGCAAGATCCTTCTGGTCACCGCCCCGCGGCCTCCGATGATGATTTCTACGAATCCTTATCCGTGGACACGGCGGAGGCAAAAAATATTTATGTCCCCAAGTGGTTGCCAACCAATGAGTTCCGGATGGATGACCCCTGGATCTGTCAGAGTATGCTGGACAACCTTGCCACCCCTGGGTATTTGTCCATTCTGCGCAATATGCCCCATACGGACTTGCTGGAGCGGTACAACATGATGACCGTCCAGCAAGCGTGTATGTCTTCTGAGGTACGTTTGCGGCTGCAGTTTGAGCTAAACCAAACTAATAAGTTGAACAGGAGACTCGAGAGGAAGGACAAGAAGGTTGAGGCTTTGAAGGGGAAAATTCAGGAGCTCGAAGCTGAGGCCGCGGAGGCAAAGGGTCTCCGCGAGCGGGTTGGGTCGCTTGAGTCCGAAGCGGAAGAGCTTAAAAGGTTGCGTGAGCGCGTGGCTCAACTGGAAGGTATGATCGCGCCCAAGGATGAACAACTGGCCCTTCTTACTGTTGAGAATGCTGAGCTAAAAGGTAAAGTGGCCGGGCTTACTTCTATTTGCGATGGGCTGAAGGAACAGGTGAAGGGCGCGGGCCTGTTGGAAGAAAAGTTGAAGGAGTGCAAGGAGAGGGTCCGTGGCGAGTATGATGGTCAACTCGCACAGCTTGATCAGAGGTTGGCGGAGCTGAACCGCGACTTTGATGAGGACCTGTTTCCGAGTACCCTTATTGCCATCGAAGGAAAGCATTGGGTTATTGGTCACGGCTTTCGCCGGGCATGGCTGGCTTTTAAACAGTCCAACGAGTTGCAGACACGCCTGGGTGATTGTATAAGCAAGGCGATCGCGGAAGGTTTGAGGCAGGGTTTGGAGGCCGGCGTTGTGCATGGGTCTAAGGGGGTTAAACTGGAGCAAATTAAGGCCTATAATCCGCGAGCCAAGGAGGTCTATCGCGAATCAGTGATACGTCTTAGTGACGTCCCTTTCCCACTCCTTGATTCCTTGGAAGCTTGCAAGGATTCTTCATTAGAATTCCTTATGTCGCAGCTCGTGTTAACAGAGGAGAGGCCAGGCGGCTCGGGAGAATTTGCTTTTAATCCTCCGGTGGAGGAGGAAGTTGCCCTTCCCAATTCGCTGCTCCAAACTATTACTAGACGCCCACGCGCCATTGCAGCCTATAAGGAGAGGAAGCACCGGGCATATGGTAGGAAGTTTGATGTTTGGAACCCGGAGTTGCTTGTTTCAGAGGTTGAGCACCAGGTTACTGCTACTGGAGAGCTTTCCCTAGTGATTGTTCATCCGGGACCAACCCCTTCCTCCGCGGTCACCGGCCCTACCGGGGAGGATGAAAAAGAAGAGGAAGAAGAACAGGCTGCGCACGATGACATGTTTGACACAAGTGTTCTTGATGGTGCCGGGAATGTTTGATTTGGTCTCTTGTGGGCGGCATTTAGACTATGCCGCCTTTTGCCATCTACTGTGAAGCTTTTTTACTTGTTATTTTTGTTAGGGTCGTGATTGCTGCGACGCTATTTTTGTAATCCGGGGGTGTGCCCCTGTGTACTTGTAAAAAGTTATGGACTTAATGAAATGTGTTGGTCGATCGTGCACTTGTTTTTTAGTTGCGGACTTAGTTATTCGGGCTTTGGGTTTTTACCCTTTGCCGTACCTTAGGGGTCCGGGGGTATCAAACAATGGACAATGGGTTTGCAATACCACTTACATGCCTGAGTCAATTTTGAGGTTGCTCGTCCTTTATGTGCGACAATCGTCTGTCGCGATTGTGAGAATCATGCATAAGGTGTAAAACTTTAAAAATATGATTGCATATGTATTTTGGAAAATTTGTAGAGCGGGCCAGGCATCTACGTTTCATTACTTAGAAAACGTTACAAATAGAAATAAGAAACATGAAAAGTTAAAGTCCCCCTGTTGTCCGGACCTGATCCGTGATCAACTTACAAAAGACGGGGGAAACCTACTTACGCTTAGATGTAACATTTCTTCAAGTTGCGGACGTTCCATGTCCTCGGGAGTATCTCCCCATCCGCGGCTCTGAGCTTGTATGTTCCATTCCCTATTGCCTCCATTACTTCATATGGCCCTTCCCATTTGGGCCCCAGCTTTCCGGTGTCCTCCGCTCTCGGCTTCGTTGCTGCGGTAGACAAATTCTCCGGTCGAAGGCCGAGCCGTACTTTGGCGTTGTAGTACCCTTCCATCCTTGCTTTGCTGCGCCTCTTCAATGGCGCGCTTCTTGTTTTTCTTCCAGGATGTCCGGACTTAGAAGGCTCTTGGTCATTGGAGATTTGGTTTATGGCCGCACATCGGAGACTTGGCATTCCAATTTCTACCGGGATAACCGCCGTGCCATATGTGAGGGAAAATGGGGTTTCGCCGTTGCTTGTTTTGATCATGGTTCTGTGTGCCCAGAGCACATGCGGCACCTCTTCCACCCAGTCTTTACTTCCCTTCTCCAATCTCGCTTTGATGCCTTCTCCCAGAGTTTTGTTCGCGCTTTCAACCAGCCCGTTTGCCTGCGGATGTTTCACCGATGCAAACCGTTGCTTGATGTTGAGCTTCGGCACCGATCCTTGAATGGGTTATCGCGGAATTGCTTTCCATTGTCCGACACTATTTCTCCGGCAGGCGAAGCGGCGACTATATTGTCCCAAACAAATTTCTTCACTTGCCTTCCTGTGATGGAGGCTAAGGGCTTGGCTTCGATCCATTTAGTGAAGTAGTCTATTGCTACAATCATAAACTTTACCTTGCCGGGCCCTTCTGGGAAAGGTCCGCAGATGTCGATACCCCACTTGTAAAAAGGCCAAGGAGAGGTGATTGGGGTTAGATTTTGCTGCGGATGTTTTGGTATCGGACGGTGGACTTGGCAATCTTCGCACCTTTGTATTAGCTCACGCGCATCCCTGTGCATCGTCGGCCAATAATACCCGGATCTAATTGCCTTGGCTACCACTGCCCTTGGACCGGAGTGCATGCTACACGACCCTTCGTGGATTTCGCGCAGACGTAGTTGGCTTGAGTGGGGCCTACGACGGAGCCAAGGTTCTAGGAAGGATTTCCGAACAGATTCCGTTTCTCAATGCGTACTGCCTTGCCTTGATCCGTAGTTTCCTTGCCTTGTTGTCATCCGCTGGTAGCACTTCATCCCTTAGATATTCAACTAGGGGTGTCATCCATGTATCTCCGTCTTCTTCCACGATAGCCAGTACTTCCTTTTCTTCGATGAACTTTTCTTTTAGGATTTCCACAAGGACCTGTTTTGTCAGGTGGACAAAGCTGGTGGATGCAATTTTGCTTAGCGCATCGCCGTTTGTTTTGATTCCGGGAACTGCGATGGAGAACGTCCGGAACCCTTCAATCAGTGCTTTGGCCTTCGCCAAGTAGCGCACCATGTTTTCCTCCTTTGCTTTGTATGCTCCGTTTATCCGGTTTGCCACGAGGCGGAGTCAACATTTGCCGATAGGTCTTTGACCGCATTCGTTCGGCAATCCTTAGTCCGCAATTAGTGCCTCGTGACTCGGCTTCGTTGTTGGATGCCTCGAACTCGAAACGGAGGCGTAGGTGAACTCCCGCCTTCCGGCTTGTCGGGATTAAGCCGGCTCCGGACCCTTCTATGCACGAGGACCCGTCCGTGAATAGCTTCCACGGCTCTGAGTATTGTTGCTGGTCCTTTTTCTTGTCGAGTTTCTTCATCCGGGATCTCAGCAATGAAGTCCGCGAATCTGTCCCTTTATGGTCTGTCCGGGTCGAAGGTGATGTCATGTTCGTCTAGCTCTATTGCCCATCCAGCCATTCTTCCACTCTTTTCCGTCTTGGTCAAGACCTGCTTTAGTGGTTGGTCCGTGATCACCGCTACCGGGTGTGCTTGGAAGTACCGCCGCAACCTGCGGGATGCATATACTAGCGCCAGGACGAGCTTCTCGATTGGAGTATAATTTACCTCCGGTCCTTTTAGGGCGCGGCGACGAAATACACGGTTGTTGCCTTAATTCCCTTTGTGCTAACAAGACCGCTTACTTCTTGGGACGCGGCCGGTACATAATCAATTCTTCCTTTGGCTGGGGCTATGACCATTGGTAGGTTAGCGATGTGCTCGCTTTATTTCCTTGAATGCTTGCTTCGCCTCCGTTGTCCAATAAAAGTCGCTCTTTTTAATGCACTTCTTCAATGTCTTGAAGAATGGAAGGGACCTCTCCGCTGACTTGGACATGAAACGACTGAGGCTGGCTAGTTTTCCATTCGAGCTGCACTTCCTTTTTGGTCGTCGGGGATCTGAGGGTAGCTACGGCCGCAGACTTGTCTGGGCAAGCTCGGATGCCCTCTTTGCTCACCACATGACCTAGAAACATCCCCTGTTCCGCCATGAATGTGCACTTCTTGGGGTTAAGCTTCATGTTGATGTTCCTTAGGGTCCTGAAGGTTTCGCTTATATCCCGGAGTACTTCTTCCTCTGAATGGCTCTTGATGACTAGATCGTCAACGACACTTCCGATTTCTTCCAATCTGTTTCTCAAACGCCTTATCCACGAGCCTTTGGTATGTGGCGCCGGCGTTCTTTAGACCGAAAGGCATTTTAGTGTAACAGAAGATGCCTTGGTTTGTGTGGAACGCTGTCTTTTCCTCATCCCCGACTACCATTTGTATCTGGTGATACCCTTTGTACGCGTCAAGAAAGCACTTGAATGGATATCCGCAGAGGGATTCGACTTTCCAGTCGATCTCCGGCAAGGGGTAGCAATCTTTCGGGCAGGCTTTGTTTAAGTCCTTGAAGTCCACACACATTCTCCAGCTTCCGTCACTCTTTTTGACGAGAACGGGATTAGACAACCAGTCGTGGTAGTGTACCTCCTTCATGATCCCCGCTGCCACTAGCTTGGTAACATCTTCATTGATTGCTTTGTTGCTTTCGGGGCATGTCCCTCTTCTTTTGTCGCCAGGGTCATAACCGTTCGGACATTCAGTTTGTGTTCCGCGATTGTCGCGGAACCCCGTCATGTCGGAGGGTTCCCAAGCAAAGATGTCCAAGTTATTCTGGCAGGTATCGCAGAGACTTTTCTTCCCGCTCGCTCAACCCCCTCCAATGGTGACCGCTTTGGTCGGGGAATCAGGGGTTGATTGCCACTGCGACTCCTTCCTTCGCTTCCTTCTGCGGTTACATGGTAAGGTTCGGTTCCGCAACCATTACGCATTCAACGGGACAACCTTGTCATGCGTGCAAAGTCACGACTCCGTCACAAGTAGGAAATTTCAGCATCCCATGCGCCGTGGATGGCACTATTCTCAACGCCTAATCCACGGCCGTCCAATTATCCCGTTGTAGGGAGAAGGAGATCGTACCACCATGAAATTCATCCACGCACCGGCCGACCTCTCTTCGTCTCCCAACGTCACTTCCAAGAGGATCTGCCCTAGCGGCCATGAGAGTTCTCCGCTGAAACCCAAGAGTGGTGATGAAGCAGGGATTAGTCTTTTGCGGATGTCTGGGCTTAGCTTGTTGAAGCAATGTTCGTATAGAACTTCTGAAGCGCTTCCATTATCCACGTACATCCTGTGAATTGTACACCCTTCTACATCCGCCTTGATTACGGTGGGTGGTCGTCCCAATCATCTCCGGATATGGGGGGAAAAGATATTTCCATATTCAAGACCGCGTCCTTACCCAGCTTGGGCTTGACCGACCGTTGCCAGGTGTTGACCATGTATATGGCGTGGACTTTGTCTTTGGTCGCGGTATCCTTCTTTCGCCCTTGGGCCGCCATTCTTCTGCGCCCCATTCTTGATCTCTTTAACCGAGATCGCCTGTCCAGATCTGGCTGCCTCTTCTATCGTTTCTTCAACCGATAGCATTCGTTCGTGTTGTGCCCTTTTTCTCTGTGGAAGTCACAGTACTTGTCTTTATTCCTAGACTCGACCGGACCGGACATTGGCGGGGAGCTGTGAACTTGACCGTATCCATGGCCAGGATTTCTTTTGGCGTTTTTGTGAGGGGGGTGAACCTGTCCCCTCTCTTCTTCTCCGGCCTTAAGCGGGTCTTGAACTCCCCTTTTCTTTCAAAGAACTGGATGTTTTCCTGTCCTCCCTCTTGGTTTTTCCACTGCGAGTGCTTCTTCTTTGACTGGTTGGCCGCGGCCACCTCTCCTCTGAGAAATGCTTTCACGACCTTCCACATTTCATCCTGCGACTGGGGAATGTTGTCATTGAGCCTCCTGATCATCTCGGGTTTGTTATCCCGTGCATAAAGCCAGACACTCTCATGCACTCGGGGGCTCCCTTCACATACATGCTTTCTGTCTTGAAGCGTTCCACGAATGCTTCGTGGATTCCCTTCCCGCTGCTTTATATGGTGTAATTAAACAGGGTCTTTTGTATACTTCTTCTGCTGTAGGAAGTACGAAAGAAAACTCGATCTTAATTCCTCAAAGTTGTCAATGCTTTCCGGACGCAGTTCATCAAACCAGCCGCGGGCGTGTCCAACGAGGGTGGAGTTGAACATGTGGCACCAAGTGGGCATGGCCCATCTCTCCACCTTGGCCGCATGCGGAAGATTTTCAGATGATCCTCCGGATCTCCAGTCCCGTCATATGTCCTGATGTGGGCTGGCATTCTTGTTCTGTCCGGGAACTCGAAATTCCGTATGCGACGGGTAAAGGGGTCTTTTCACCACGTCATACGGGGAGTAGAGGTCGTCATCTTCCGTTTCTTGCTTTTCGGGTGGATTTCCAATATCCTCCAGTGCTTTCCTCGCTTTCTGGGGGAGATACTTCCCTTGTCCTACTCCGGCACGAGTGGTATGTTTCTCCTGCGACTTGAGTGGGAAGCATTGCCGTGGGTAGTACTCGGCTTCGTTGGTGTCTACTGCTGAACACTTTTCGGTCATGTCCGTTTACTCGCTTTTCGCTTCTCTTTTTGCGTTGTCTACGGGAAGTGACCTTTGACTGGAGTCTGGAGAACACGGTTGGATTTGGGTCGCCAAGCCTTGTGGACACATGCTGACGTTCCTTCTCCAGTCTTGAGAATACACCAGTCCGCGGCCTTTTGGCCTCCAACCGGCTTTTCTCCCTAGAACCCCCCTCATCTCTACTGCTAAGTCTCCCCATTTTTGATTCGGAAAATTTTGCTAAGTCTTGCGAATCAAATTTAAATCAAATTTTGGTTCGGAAAATATCTTTGTATATTGGTCTCCGTGTCGGACTCATCACTTTCCTCGTCAAAGATTTGATTTGACCGCACTTGCTTGTTTTTCGTCGTGTACTCTCGTAACCCCGTTTTTCCTTATAAAATGAAAAATTGTGCAAAAATTAGCAAAATTTAAATTTTTTTTTAAGCTTTTGTTAAGTCTTTTTGATTGAAAAGTTTGCTAGTCTCTTAGATAAGAAGCTATAAAAAGCGAATTCTAGCTCACAAGGCCAAGATTTTGCAAGTTTCCCCGAGTGATTTTAAATATGCATAACTTTATTTCATTAGACAAAGCATTTGCTAAGTTAATATATGTTTTGACACCTTGTTGACTTTCCGCTGGTGAGAGTAGGAATAGAATTCTGACTTGACCGGGCGTGTTGAGCCCTAACTTGTTCCCTTAACCATAGATAATTTAATTATCGGCTAAGCATCCGCGGATCTCATTATTTGGGATTTTAAATTTGCGGAGATCGAGAAATGATAGAGTTACTTATGAGTTTAGATGCTAAGCGTGGAGTATTTGGTTCTCTTTAGAGCCCATCGAAGGTACTTATGGCTTTTTGTTCCCACAAAATTGTTTCACCCCATATCTGTCTAACAAATAACTAGAGATGTTGAGTTTTTGGCGATATTTAGTTCTTTGTCTTCTTAAAAGAATCTTTGTTTTAAAAATTGGGTACACATCAAGGATCCGTAATAAATAGATAAGCAAGTTATAAGTGAAAAGTAATAAGAAAAGTTGTGAGCTGCGGTGTCGAGATCGGACCCTTGGATCTTTAGCCGGGATTGAATGAGGTCTTAGCCTAGCCAGCCGGGATCCTCATTTCATGAAGCCTATAGTCTTGGAATTACCCCGTGAAGCTCCGTAGTTCATAGCTCATATAAGTAAAAGTTCATGCACACAAAAAAAAAAAAAATGTATGAAAAATGAAAAAAAAATCAAAAGTATAAGTGAATAAAAATTCCTTGATGTGGACCTCATTTTTGGGACAATGGTTCTTGAGAGAAGGCAGATAACTAGTTATCGACTTAGCTTTGTATCTTTATCGGAATAAAAGTTATCGAAACGAGAAATTTGAAGAAATTCAATTCTCACAAAAATAAAAAAATCTAGAGGAAAATAGGAAAATGGGAACAAAAGGTATTTACACAAGTAACTTCCATGGGTAGTGTTAGCATCTAGAGTCATACTTAACAATGATTTCGATTTTACGCTTAGTTTGGGACTTGTGAAAAATCAGGGACGATGTATTCTATCCGTATGGTCACTTCACGCTGTGTTGTGTTTTCTACTCCGTGATCCTAACGTGTCGTTTGAAAAATGTTGGAGTTATTGATCGACATGAAAGTTCAACAAACCGTCATTCATAACCGGAATGTGCTTAATCGTAATATCTATAAATGTGAATTAAAAGGTAAACGGGGCGTTTTTAGAATTAAGGCTCTCTTAATCTCTTTTGAGGAATCTTTGCTACTTCTTCATAGGTTTAGTAGAAAGAGATTGAAATCCTTAGTTTTAGAAGCGTGAGTTGATTGCATTGCGTGAGGACACGACAATGGTCTCGTCTGGGGTATTTTGGTATGTGCTAAAACACATACCTTTTCATTATCAAAATAGACCCAAAATAACCAAGAAATAGCCGTTTATTGCTAATATTTGTGGTTTTCTTGAGTTTATGCTTGTGCAGGTTCGGATATGATGAAACAGACAAAAAGAAGCCAAAACCGAAGAAAAACCAAGCACGAGAGAAAGAAGAGTGCAAAAGCCGATGCCGGGATGCTATTTCAGGGATTTTGATGCTCAAAAGATCAAATTATGGAGTTCGGGACATGATTTGGGAGTTTATCACAATTTACCTTTCACTTTATCATTTTGCACAAACAACCCCTCAACTTTTCCATATTGTCACTTTACACCCTTCACTTTCCCACATTTACCATTTCACCCCTCATGAAATCCATTTAACCAAATCCCGAAACATACCTTTACCATTTCATGAATCACACCTTTGGTCCTTGGTGGTTTCAATATTACATGAATGGTCCTTATGGTTGCTCATGGATTCAACACTAATCCAAATCCAATCTATCTTGATCCATTAATAAACCAAATCCTTATATTACCCAATAGTTAACCCAAGCCCAAAATCAAATCCTTACCCGTATATCACCCAACCAGTCAAACCAAACTTTTATCCCAGTCAAAGTTTCCACACAAAAGCTAAACAAATCCTCCCCAAACCAAAGCGAGCCAAACCAGTGTAAAATCCCAATTACTGTTACCACTTCTTCAACCCCAGTTACCCTGACTTCACCCAAAATTAACCCCACTTAAAGTACCTTCTAGAAGGGTCTGACACGTTGTCAGAGGTATGACACCTGAGGATTGCCAAGGTGGACAAGAGAAGCCTTCTCATTGGTCAAGCCACATCATCCATATGATCTAACGGCTGTGAATAGAAGGAATGAGGAGAAAGGGTGATCAAGGGCAGAGATTAGAAGACCCAGAAGCTTCTCAGTATCCAAGCTCGGACTATAAAAGCCCTCCTTCATCACAAAAATGTTTTGTCCAATTTCTCTGTCATTAAGAAGTTGTTACCATGTGCTTTTCATTGTCATTTACTTTTTTTAATTTAGTGTAATTTCAATTTCAACTTTGTAATTTCAGTTTAATTAAATACAAGTTCAGTTTTATTTCTTTTGTCTTGTCTTAATTTTACTCAAAGCGTGTTCTTATTGTTAAACATTGTTATTAAACCTTAATTTCTGTTTTCTTAAGCTCACAAAAGCTTCTCTTAGTTTTTGTGAGTATAAAATTAGCTAAACCTGTTCTTAATTCCAAGTTTTGAAAAAAGTCAACTAAAATCAACGAAGGTCAAAATTACAAAGTCAATTCAGTTTTAGCTTTAATTCTGTTTTCAATATGATAATTAGTTAAGTTTTAAGATAATTTGTTCAATTCACTTTTATTTAAATCAGTTTTCACCTAGTTTTAAGTTTTAAATTTCATTTTTAAAGCATTAAGGGGTGTTTGTTTTAAGTTTAGTTTTATAATTTTAGTCATTTAGGAGAGTTGTATTTGAGTTAAGTGTGTTAAGTTTCTGGTTTTAGATCGTTAGCAAGCAAGTTTTAAAAGGTTCAAGTGCTACTTTTGTTTTATGCTTTCAAAATTTAATCTTTCCAAAATTGTCTCAAAAGGGTTTTTTGAAATTTTTAGCAAGTAATTTGAATCATTTTTAGTTTGTTATAAAATTTGTAAAAATTAAAAAATGCCTTTTCAATAGTTTGTCTTACTTCTCCCAAAAGGAAAAAAATCAAAAAAATCTCTAGAGTAGGCTGCCATGGGCTTGAAGTTGGAGGTTTGGTTTAAACTTGTCCTGCACCAGGTTCCTGTTCAATCTGCTTATCTGCTTAACCATTTAGTTTCGATGCTTGATTTTTTATCCCCATAGTAGCCTTAGACTTAAGTTTAGCTGTTTGTACCTTTAGGCGCTCTTTTCCATCAGCTTTTTAGGCTTTTAAAAATGCTCATTTCTGTTCCATAGCTTGCTGCTACATCAGCTTATGTCTTAGTGCTTGTCTAGCTTATTTGTTTATAGGATTAATATAGATTAAGTGATTTAGCTTGTTAGTCCTTTTATTCTTATTTTAGGTTCATAAGCTTACTTTAGCTTTTAGCTTTAGATTATTTTAGGTGAGAATGATTGTTCTTGAATCTGCTCCTTTTATGGATTTGGATTAGTTAGATTGGATAAAGAGTGGTTTAAGTAGAAGTTTGTTTTAAGCTAAAGTAGAAGTTGCAAAAGATCAAACGTTAAAAAATAAAAAAAAGCCAAAAGGAGGCTGCTGAGATTCGACCTCAGGACCTGCAGCCTCATTGTCACGCTGCACACCACAACACCTGTACCATCATGCCCTTGGGTCTTTTGTGTTATAGTTTGCACCAGTTATTTACTTAACAACGGTTTTCATTATTTAGCCTAGTAGTCCATTTTGCTTATTAATAGCTTAATACAAACTGCTTTTCCAGATTTTGTATTTTTCATAAATGTAGATTAGCTTAAAGTAGTTTTCATAAAATTTTCATATTTTTCTAAAATGTTTTAGTATTTTTAATAATTAATTTCTTAGTATTTAGTTTTTAAATCATAATAAATAAATAAAAACTCAAAAAAATATTCCGCTTTTTCCTAAAATCTTATTTACTTGAATTCTATGTAGGAAAATTAAATTTACATTTCTAAGGTCGTTTTCCCAAATAGTTTACATTTTAGGCTCGGGTTTTTACCCGAGCGCGCTCGTTTTTACGTTTTTCTTACATTTTTAATTTTAAAAGTTTCTTTTTGTCAAATTACTTTTCTTATTAGTTTAATTTAGTTTACTTTTCATAAAATTTGCTTTAATCCCTTTAATTTAGATTTATATTGCATTTTTAGAATTCCCGTAGTTGCGTTTTAGGCTTAGATTGCATTTTAGGATAATTTTGCTTTACGTTATTGTTTTATTTGATTATTTAGATCTTTTTAGTTTATGTTTCATTATCTTAGTATAGAATCCCCATTATTCTCCTTATTTCTCATTCAAAAACTCGTTAAACGCGACGTGAGTTGTTTTCTTCATTCATCCCTCGTTGGGAAAACGACCCGGGGAAATACATTCCTTTGTATTTCTTCGGAAAATATCTATGTACTAAAACGATCAAATCAAAAATGGCGCCGCTGCCGGGGTCCTAGGGACTGATTCGCTAAGTCTTAAAACAAAGATATCTTAAATTTGATTCGCAAAAGAAAGAATGCCAAACCGTCAAGTTATCTCACACAAGCTAGCCACTTGTGAATGACTAACCGTAAGAAACTTAAAACAGTTCAGACACTGATTCGCTGATAATGAAGGCTTAAGGGTATGTGTGTGCGGATAAAACCTCAATATCGATATCAAAAATAATCACGAAGATAGATTCAAAATTCCTTTAGGAAAAAGAATATAAAACCAAATCCCGTGTGTGATCGTTGATACGGATTAGTCAACCCGAATCGTTTCCCAACGAGGCGTGAATTGCCAACGTCGTTTTTGGTTTGGAATTTAATGCTCGATATTTTGATTTGTTTTGATTGATTTTATTAAACTACGGGAATAGGGAAAGTAATTAAGGGAATCTATTTTACGGGAAATCCTAATGCAAAATTACTAAAACGTAATTAACGAAATGAAATTAAAATGCAACTACGTCTAAATTATATCCTAAAAATGCCTAAGATTACTTTTACTCTAAAAAATGATATTTGAAAACTATTTATGAATTAAAACTATTTTTTAGGATTTTTCTGGATTTTATTAGAATTAAAAAACTAATTTCTAACTTTTAAATCTAATTTAAATACTAAAAATATTGAAAATAAAAGGGAAAAATATGAAACTATTTTTATAAAATCTAAAATATCCTAAGAGAATTTTAAAAACTATTTTTTTATTTTTCTGATTATTTTTCTATTTTCTACAAATTTAAAACTATTTAAATCTAATTTAAATTGAAAAATACCAAATAAAAGGGGAAAAATAGGGAAAAATATTTTTTTTATGCTTTTTATATTTTTCTTAAACTGTGAAAATTGAAAAATTATTTTTTGGAACTTTTTCTGATTTATTTGTAATTAAAGCTAATTAAAATGCTTTAAAAACAGTTTTAAATCAAGAAAAATAGCAAACTAAGTCTAAAAATTATGAAAAATTCAGGAAAAGTTTAAAATATTATCCTAATTCTATGAAAAATATAAAATACTAGGCTTATGTGTGTGAAATGAGAGTTGATGTGTAACTGACTTCCAAATAAGCACTAAGAATAAGCTAATAAGCACCATACACTACCAAACTGTTTCTGAGGCTATATTATACTAAAACTAACTACAAGCAACTAATTATTGCTACTCCTAATCTCTTATAAGCAAACTACCAAGATTGAAGCTAACTAACCACTAAAACCAAACAGTTTTTAAGCTCTACTTTAAGCTATACCAACTGCTTATCTAAAAAGCCAAATTGAAAACCACAAATGGAGACCTCAAGACAACCAACCAAAGAGCTGCTAAACCAAATATGGAACCCTAACTATCTAAATTAAGACCTGTGCAAGTTTTGCAAATAGCCTGCTTACACTCAATTTAAACTGAGTGTGAACAGGGCATTTATGGCCCTGTTGAACAGCTGATTTAGTGCTGAAAATGATCTCCAAAAATTTAACTAAAATAAGATTTATAAACTTGACCAACTGAAGTTGTTTAATCCAGAATTGAGTCCATGAAAAATCTAGAAAGTTTTGCAAAAACTGGTTTGATGAGTTTTGACTTTTGATGAATTTGTAATTTTGACTAATTTGAGGTTTGATCTTGCCAAAACAGATTGAAATAATGAATTTAAACACAAAGTGGCTAAAATAAGCTAAACCTTAATGATCTAATCCTAAAATGCAAGTAATCACTGATTGATTCTAATTTATACACTTATGAGATCAAATGAAATTCAATTTTGACTAAAGCTAATCACATCTGCAATTTTAAGGCTAATATGACTTATACTATCCTAAATGAAGCTTAAGCAACTAGACTTAACAATTAAACTAACCTCAAACTCAGATTGCACCTTTGATCCAAACACTAGTTCTATAACTGTTATGCAATTAAAACATTCTAAAAGTCACTTATGAGCTAGGATAACTATCAAATCAAATCTAACTAACTCCTTAATACTGAAATAATACAGCAATAATGAAAACAATAATCTAACAGTTCTAATGCTAATATTGCAACTATGACAGAAGTGTTAAATTCGAACTTACAAGTGGTCCTAGCCACAATGGCTTGAATTCAATGAAACAATGAACCACTAACCTATATTATCATCAACCCAAATGAATCAAACTCAACCCAATTCCAGCTCAGAATCAGCAATCCAGAACCATGAAACTGCAACTTTAACTTTGATGACTGATTTTGGTGTTTTAGTGAATTTTGGGTATGAAACAAAGGTAAGCTCACTATAAGCTATAATAAGCTAAAATGAACCTAATGAAACAGTAGCTGAATGTGGATCAATCCACAAAATAGTTTTGATATGTTTTTTTATTTTTCAATGATTTTATCTGATTTTTTTTTTGTAATTTTGAGTTTATGAAGAAATAAGCTAGAAACAGGTTTATATCAATGAAATAAGCATTAAACAAGGTGAATAAGCAGATTTAAGAACATAAACAACAGAAAATTAAAAGCTAAATTTTATTAATATGAGAAATTTGATTACACCAATTAAACTACAAAAGCTTAACAAAATTAAAATGGCATTTAAACTAAGAACTATGCTACTGAAAATGAAGAGAGATGAAAAATGATCACTAGGTGAACGAATAAGGTCTTTTTATAGCTGAGCACAAGGTCTTGGAAACTTCTGGAATGCACAAATGTGTGCTTCTTTGAGTCGATTACAGCCCTTGATCAATCCTTATACGCATCCCATCAATTTTGGACCCTTGGATCACCAATGCCACTTATTTGTTTCCACCAATCGAGAGCGGCGTTATGATATTCTCACACGGATAGCTGACCTGTCATTCCCCATGTGTCAGTGGTGTCAGATGAAAGTACATCTTTGCCCTTAATTACGGTAATATTGACCAATTTATTGTATGGGTAATTAGGGTTCATGGGGTAGCAGTATTGGGGGTAAAAAGGGCGCGGGGTGAGTTTTTCTAATATTTATTTGATATTTTGACCGGGTTTGGGTGGGTTGACTCGGGTAAAATAGCGGGTTGGATAGTAAACCGGCGGGTATTGGGTTGGGGTAGTTATTGGATCGGGCCGTGGGTAAAAGGTTTTGGGCCATGGATTTTTATTATTTATTTTGGGCTTAGGACTAAAGATGTAACCATTTAAGCTTATCAAGGATCAAACTTGTATAATCTGAAAATCCAGGGACCACAAATGTAAATCTGAAAATCTCATTCAAGGGCCTTTCTTGTCATTATTCAATAAACCAAGGGTTGAACTTGTAAATTCTGAAATTTGAAGGATCACTTTTGCCAAAAGCTCAAAGTTCAGGGACTAATCTTGACATTTCTTCAAACTTGACTGTACTTCTAAAAATCATCCTCAGAGAATAAAATCTTCCAAAATGCACAATCCCGACCTTAAACCGGCTCAGCTCAAACTCTCATGATCTCTCGTGCTCGGATTTACGTCTGATTTGGTTCCTTTTTGTGTGTTTTTACATATCCGTACCTGCACAAGCACAAACTCAAGAAAACCACAAATATTAGCAATAAACGGCTTTTTCTTGGTTATTTTGGGTCAGTTTTGATAATGAAAAGGTATGTGTTTTAGCACATACCAGCCTCCAACCGGCTTTTCTCCCTAGAACCCCCCTCATCTCTACTGCTAAGTCTTGAGAAGACACTTCGAGACTTGGAATACTCCGACGGGTCTGACCTGGCACTAGGACTGACTTCGCGTCTCCTCTTTGGTGCCTCTTTTCTTTCAGATGCTGGGCGAGTATTCCGAGTGTGTTCTTGAGATCTCTCATTTCTAGCCTCATCGTCAAAATCTAACCGGGTTTTGACCCGGTTCAGTTTTTCCTGATGGACTCTCTCTGCCATGATGGGCAAGATCTGATGGTAGTGCTTTTCGCATAACTCCCTTATTGACGCTGTAGAAAACTAGAAGGGGGGTTGAATAGTTTACCGATTAAAATCTTTGTTTTGACACTTATTGAAAGATCAATTGATATTGATCTTAAGTATGTTAATGAAATATGCAAGCAATATGTAATAAGTAAATAAGGAAAGAAATGATCAAACCACAACAAGTTGTTTATAGTGGTTCGGCCTACAAGGACTCTTTTTCCTTGCCCTACTCCACTCCCCGAGTCTCACACTCGAGAGTTTAACTTCACTAGTCAACAAGCTCCTTTCACCGGCGGAGAAAACCTTTACACTTCGCTTACACTATTTCCGACACTAAGCTAGATGTCGAGTTCTTTCCAAGGGTACAACTACTCCCACACACAATGTATTTTGAGGACTAAAATACTAACCACTCACACTCACAAGATTATGATGGTTTGATACAACAATGAAGTATGGATCAACACTAGATCATACAACACTAAACAAACAAGACTTCCAACTTCTCGTTGAAGCTTGAATATGACTTGATCTTCTTTGCTACAAAAGAGATCACTAATATGATATGAAACTGAGTTAGAAAGGTTAGAGAGAAGATATGTATGAGAGTATGTTAGAAAGGGATGAGAAACTACTTGGCTTGGCATTGCTATTTATAGCCAAATTGGACAGAGCGTCCACGGACGGCGGACCCCTTAAAAGGGTTCCTGTACCAATTTGGTACCGCCAGTCTGACAGTCAAGATATCAAATCTTGCCTAAAGTCAACTCTATCTAAGTGAGATTGTGCAAGATATGAAGAGTACAAATCTTCACAAAATATCTAATGGAATCTTCCAATGATTTCCATGATGTAATACATGATGTCAAATGTTGTATTACTATTTATAGAAATATGCAAATGCTTAAGTAGTGTTTGGTTTTAAGAACCTAACACATTCTACAAACTACTATCATACATAATGATTAGAGTCATATCAAGATGTTACTAATCATAAATGTAAATGCTTGAATGATGAATATATTGTTTGAGAAAGCTTGTTTTAATATCTAATAAACTTGACAAGCTTTAAGCTTTTATAAATTAAATTTACTTTTGTCGTTAACAAAACTTAGGCAAAGATCAAAAATATAAATAACGTTTAATGACGATATTTGTATTAACAATCTCCCCTTTTGTTGAGGACAAAATATAAATTTTATTTTTATAAAAGAAACAAAGTTTGTACAAGAGTTATAAAAATATTAGTTTTAGAACTTGAAAAGGAAATGATAATGCAAGTGTATGAAATTTGACTTTTTATGAAAGTCAAAGAATTCACTAGTTGATGCATGATGTTGACTTTTTAGAAAGTCAAAGTATGCAGTTTGACTTTTTTAAGAAAAGTCAAGTATTATCAATGAGAGTTCCTGTTTGACTTTTAGAAAGTCAAATGTATGCAGTTTGAAATATAAATAATTTCAAAGTTCTATATTTCTCCCCTTTTTTGTCTCAACAAAAAGAAGAGGCTATGCGGAATGTAATGAGCCCGAGCTATTCTCTCCCCCTTGTTCAAAGCTCCCCCTAATTTGGGTGCTTTAATGGGAAGATACATGGATTGTGAAAATAAAGCTACAAAAAAATGTTAGTAATAATGATCATTCACAAGCATTTCCAAGCACTATGTAATGACACCAACAATATGATAAACAACATTCATTAGTTAAAATTTTTCATGAATCAAGATCATGAAAAGAGAACACAATGATGTGTTTTTAGTACAAGAAATAAAAATTATCCTAAGAAAGCAAATAAAAGAAAGACTATTCTAAAACCATCCTAAAGTGATGGTGGATGGGAAAGAGCGTTGAGACGCTCAAGAATGTGGTTGAGGATGAACCTCATTTCTTTGTGGAAGTCATGGACCATAACCCGGGTCCGTTCCACGGTTTGACCCGTTTGCTCACAAGTTGAGCAACCATGCCTTGGAGGGTAGAAAGTTTGGGGAGGTTGTGGTGGTGGAATGGTGGATGTGTTGGTGGTGTTGGGAATGTTTGGAGTGGTCATGATGGATGCAAGCAAAGCATTTTGCATTTGCATTGTCTCACTTAAGTGAGAATCCACCATGCCTTTGAATTGGTGGAGGTTGTGGAGTTCGGCTTGAATCTCCTCTCTAGTGGGATTGTCATCCCACATGCACTCCGAAATGTCCTCAATATGAGGGGACATTGATGATGGAAGTGGATGATCCCCGTATAAAGGACCATGAATGTCCTTGTGAATGGGGTGAAAAAGGAGAGGTTTTGGCTCTAATGGGGCGTTTGGGTCAATGGATGACCGGGGTGACTCATGAGCGATTCGCTCAATTGTGCCAAAAGATGGCAATGGTGGTGGATGACTTGGCCTAGGGGGCAAGTCCTCCAAGTCCTCTAGGAAAGGATTTGGTGATGTTGGTGGAGTTGAAAATAACTCCATGGGAGTGAGAGTGGGAGACCTTGGTGAAGGTGGTGAGGGTGTTTTGGATGTTTGGATGGGTGCCGGTGGAGGTGAAGTAGGTGTTTTTGTTGGTGGTGGAGTGGTGATCACAATGTGTGATGAAGTGGGTGTAGCTAAGGTAAGATTTGTATCATCTCTAATGGGAGATGAGATTGTGAGTGGTGAAGATTCGGATGATGAGCTAAGATGAACAAAGCAACAAGGCCTTACGCTAATTCTAGCGGTTTTCTTGCAAGGTTTTGGTGATGATTTAGTCATTTTAACTTGGGTTTTGATTTGCTAGATAGTAGTGAGAATGAAGAAGGTGTGAGGATGATCATGGTAAAGCCTTTCAATTTATAGAGGTAAGAAATTGTTGAGAAATGGTTTGATTTGATGTTGAACCATTGAAGAGATGAGGTTCCTAATGATTTGGAAGTGGGTTGAATGCTAGTCATATCACCCAAGTCAATCCATACAAAGAAGATGGAGTGAAGAAGAAAAGATATGCAATAAATGTGTTCTAGTGAGTGGAATTTCCTAATATTCAGATTACCCACGGATTTGAAGGTACCAAAATTTGGTTCCTTCCTTTATGCCAAAGGGCTCCTTGGGTGGATTTTTCAAATTTTTGAATTTTGGTGGGAAATGGATTTCTTATACACCTTAGTAAATAATACTAGTTCTAATACCAGTATAAACTAGTTAAGATTGATTTATAAGTGATGGAAGATAATTTGGAATCACGAAAGAGTCGAAATTTAGAAAATTACCTGGAGGATCCACGGCACCAAAACTATACACGGACGGTACCCTAAAAGGGTGCCGTGCGGTCCGCTGCATGGTATGGCGGTACCAAACTATATAAAGGACGGTACCAAAATTATGGTGCCGTTGGATCCGAGTCTGAAAATTGGACGAGTTCGTTTTTAGGTGTCGGGCAAATTTCCGAAACACGAAATTTTTCTCAAAAGCTGTTATACTAAACATTTCTAGTTAGGAAAAGTAAATAACACATATGTAAACATAGTGGAGCATAGATTTTGAGCAAGGCTTATTGATTTTCACAATATAGTGAAAATGGGTAAAATTTGATAGCATATTTGTGCTATCCCCCTGCATGAGATTGTTAGCATACACCATTGTTTCAAGTTATATTATCATCCTACATAATAAAAGCAACTAAATAGTATCAAATATTAGCGATAATGTATTGTTCCAAACACTCCTTAAAGTACCCTTATTTGTCCAATTTCTTGTAAATCTTGCTCATCATCCTACCAAGACACTTGAACATTCCCTTAGTTTGCTTGAATTCTGCTGATTCATTCTCAATCTCGGGAAGAGATGCGTAATACTCATGAGGTGGAAGATGAGAGCTTGGAAGACCATCCTGGGAGCTATTTGATGATGATGATGAAGGAGTTGGAGGTTTAGCTCTCTTGCCTTTAGTCTTAGCAACTCGAGCATCACTCAAAGGTACAAAGATGTGAGGGATGAGATCATAGTGAAGGTGCATCCCTTTTGGGGTTGGTGGAATTGGAGCGAAGTTTCTATAGAGACGGGTGAGAAGCATCCCGTATGGAAGAGCAACGGATCCTTGAGTTGGAATATCAATCATTCTCCTAGCTATGTAGTAGGCTAAGTTGAATGGTTGTCGGGTGGACAAGTTGTAGAGCATGTGGCAAAGACAAGCGTTTATGTGATCCCTATTCCCTATGGTGCTAATGACGTTTGCTCTAAGTAACTCCTCCCATTTCTTAAATTCGGGCTTAAGTTCATTTAGCTCCATTCCATATGGATCTCGGTCTACCTCTTTTCCCTTTCGGGTTACTCGGGTTGTATCCGTTTTTGGGTTAAAAAGGTGTTCACGGATGACATCCTTATCGGCCAAACGGGTTAGGTAGGGAGAAGTGCGGTCATTGATTGCATCAAGGGCGGTGAGTGACCACTTATCCGTGTAGACACAAGTTCCTCGGTTGGGAATTCCTAGTACTCTAGCAAATTCACTTAAGGTGATGGTGTAGTCATTTTGGTTGATTCTAAAGCTAAGACAAAATTCATCATCATCTTCATCACTAAAACCGGTCACACTAGCATAGAATTCTAACACAAACCTAGGACAAATTGGTTCATCAATGTCAAGAAGACAATCGAATTGAATGGCGGCTAGTTCTTCACGAAGATTGGTATTTTCAAGGAAGGATGGGTGAATGGTTCTACCCTCATGGAAATACCTTGATTCTAGACCCCTAAATATTTCTACTTGTTCCTTGGTGAGTCCTTTGGTTTTGTGGTGTTTGGGAATGTAGTTAAGAGTGTCTTTGTGATCATAGAATCTTGCGGCTACCATGGTTATTCCTAAGGACAAGAATTAATATGTTAAAAAATGAAAATAAATTTTAACGTTTTTGATTCTAGTGTGTGCCTATATGAAAACAATTTGGAGTTGCGGTTATCTCGACTCATTTTATGCACAAAATGGTTTTAGTGGAGTGTTTGGCAAATACCATGAGATAACCCAAATGCTCCTAATTCAATGTGGCTACATTTGAATATACCCGGGAGTGCATATTAGTTATGCAATACCTTTAGTATTCAAGAGCATGCAAGTGATGAAAATTTAACGTTTCTATTTGTATTAGCAATGAAAAAATGTTTTCCTACAAGTGAGAAGCTTTTCAAAACTTTTGACATGGGGTGTTTGGTTGTTTGAATAAGGCCTTATATTTATTATCTATCAATTAGTGGGAAACATGATTTGTTTATGCAATATGATAATGTAGTACCTAATTTGAATGACTAGTTATGCAATTTGCCAATTGAATTCATATTTGGTATAAAAGCATACATAAAACCCCATGTAATGATTTGTGATAGTTTTGTGCATAAATAAGAATCCTAGACTCGGAATTAAGAGATGAAATGTAGTTAGGATACTTACAATGATGTTATCTTCAGTGATTAGTGAGTGGGAAGATGACAATAATGAGCTTGGTTTAAGTTTTACACGTTTTGGTAAAGTGGGTTGTGAGGAAGAGGATGTTATGTATATAGCGGTTTTGCTTCAGAGACACCACGGACCAGACGGCACCAAATTTTTGGTTCCGTCCGTGTTGTCGTTTGGTGCCGTGGCTACATTAGCGATACAAGGCAAAATTGTTTTGTTTTGACTATTCTAATGTTTTGGGCTATGTTTATCCTACATGTTTGGTTCCATTAACCCTAAACCAAGTCTAAGAAGATTAAAAGGTTCTCGTTTAAGAGGTTTAGTAAAGATGTCGGCAATGTTGTCTTCGGAGGATACTTTCTCGATTGAAATGTTTCCTTT
Organism: Chrysanthemum makinoi; assembly: GCA_910596185.1. Lineage (NCBI taxonomy): Eukaryota > Viridiplantae > Streptophyta > Magnoliopsida > Asterales > Asteraceae > Chrysanthemum > Chrysanthemum makinoi. Next base: position 294,707,935 of record OU343224.1, read on the forward strand.
TGAACATTGTCGCGAAGAAAGTGATGACGGATTTCAATGTGCTTTGTACGAGCATGTTGAACGGGATTTTTGCTGAGATCGATGGCTCCTTTGTTGTCGCAAAAGTATCACAATGTCGTTGAGATGAATTCCGTAGTCTACAAGAGCTTGCTTCATCCAAAGAGCTTGTTGACATGCTTTTCCGGCTGAGACGTATTCGGCTTCAGTAGTAGAGATGGCTAAAGCCGTTTGCTTCTTTGCAAACCATGAGGTGAGACAATGTCCAACAAAAGTGCAAATACCACTTGTACTTTTTCTATCGACATAATCACCGGCATGATCCGAGTCGGCATACACTATGGTTTCTATACCCGTTCCTTTGGGATACCATAATCCTAAACACGTTGTTCCCTTAATATATCTAAAAATCCTTTTTAATGCTTCTAAGTGTGATGCCTTTGGGTTTTCTTGAAAGCGAGCACATAGACAAACACTAAACATAATGTCGGGTCTACTAGCCGTAAGATAGAGTAGGCTACCAATCATTCCTCTATATTTAGTGTTATCTACGGATTCACCTTCTTCGTCCTTGGTGAGTTTAGTGTCCGAGGACATGGGTGTTTTAGTTGGTTTGGAATCTTCAAGACCAAATTTCTTAAGCATGTCTTTTATATATTTAGATTGGTTAAAGAAAATACCATCTTCTAGTTGTTTAATTTGAAGTCCTAGAAAGAAGTTTAACTCACCCATCATACTCATTTCAAACTCGTCATGCATGATTTTAGAAAAATCATTACATAGTTCTTGACAAGTTGATCCGAATATAATGTCATCAACGTATATTTGAACAATAATAATTTGTGATTCCTTTTTCTTAGTAAAAGGAGTATTATCTACTAATCCCATAGTATATTTGTTATCAACAAGAAAAGTCTTAAGACGGTCGTACCAAGCTTTAGGTGCTTGTTTAAGGCCATATAATGCTTTCTTGAGTTTGAAGACATGATGTGGTTTCTCAAAGTCGGTAAAACCGGAGGTTGAGCAACATACACTTCTTCGTTAATAAACCCATTAAGGAAAGCACTTTTAACATCCATTTGAAATAATTTAAAGTCATAAGCACATGCATAAGCAAGTAATATTCTAATAGATTCAAGTCTAGCTACCGGTGCATAAGTTTCATCATAGTCAATTCCTTCTTGTTGATTATAACCTTGTGCAACAAGCCTAGCTTTGTTTCTAGATACTACACCATTTTCATCCATTTTGTTTCGAAAGACCCATTTTGTTCCAATTATAGTTTGATCTTTGGGTTTTGGAACTAGTTTCCAAACATCATTTCTAACGAATTGGTTTAATTCTTCTTGCATGGCAATTACCCATGATTCATCTTTTATTGCTTCATTTATGGTTTTGGGTTCAATGGTGGATACAAAACAAAAATGATTACTTTGATTTTGAGCTTGTGACCTTAAGGTTCTTTGATTAAGTTGTCCTATGACCTTTTCTAATGGATGACTTTTAGATTCTTTGATGTTGACAATTTCCTTATTTAATGGTTCATCTTCCTTGTTATTATTAATTTGACTTTCTATTATTTGACTTTCAACTAAGTCATCATCTACCAAAGGTGATGTCTTAGAGGGAGGTGGACTTTCGTCAAATGTTATGTTCAACGATTCCTCGACTATCATTGTTTCTTTATTAAGGACAATGTAAGCTTTACTAGTTTGAGAGTAACCAAGAAATACACCTTCATAAGACTTTGGGTCAAACTTGGTGAGATAATCCTTAGTATTAAGAATAAAACATTTACAACCAAAGACTTTAAAATATCCTAATGTTGGCTTTTTACCTTTATAAAGTTCATATGGTGTTTTGTTTAGGAAAGGACGTATTAGGACTCTATTTAAAATATATGTAGAAGTGTCAACGGCGTTACACCAAAACTTTTGAGGAATGTTTTGTTCATTAAGCATTGTTCTACTCATTTCTTGAATTGTTCTATTTTTACGTTCTACTACTCCATTTGATTGAGGTGTTCGTGGAGCGAAAAAGTTATGTGTTATACCATTTGTATCACAAAAGTTTCCAAATTGAGTTTCGTTGTCAAATTCACGACCATGATCCGTTCGGATCGACACAATTTTGACACCTAGAAGATTTTGAATTTTCTTGCTAAGTATTTCAAATTTATCAAAAGCTTCATTTTTGGTTTTCAAAAATAACGTCCAAGTAAACCTTGAGTAATCATCTACTATGACCAAAGTGTATAAGTTGCCTCCATAGCTTCTTATAGCGGATGGTCCAAATAAGTCCATATGTAATAATTCTAGACATTTAGATGTGGACACCATATTTTTAGATTTGTGACTACTATGTGTTTGTTTACCAATTTTGCAAGCGTCACAAAAGTGTTGGTCATATTTTAGTTTTGGTAAATTTCTAACCAACTCTTTTGAAGATAGGTTTTGTATAAGTCTCATATTAGCGTGACCTAAGCGCCTATGCCAAAGAGATGAGCTATCGTCTAATGTTGTTAGGCAAAGTTTGTCATTATATGTTTTATCTATTTTCATGACGTATATGTTATTTTTCCTAACTCCTTTAGCTATGGTGATACCATCTTTTAGTATTTTACTACCATTTTCATCAAATAGTACTTTATACTTTTTATCACATAGTTGGCTAATACTAAGTAGATTAAATCCTAACCTATCCACATGAGCAACATTTTCAATAGTTAGAGAGTTATGAGCAATCGTACCTTTGCCAATGATTTTGCTTTTGAGATTGCTACCAAAGGTGACATTACCTCCGTCATACTCTTGGTATGATGAGAAGAGATTTTTGTTGCCCGTCATGTGTCGTGAGCATCCACTATCTTTTATCCATTCATCGGGTTCCAATCCAACTTTCAAGCATACCTAAGAAGCAAATAACTCAAACATTTGGTCCCCAATATCTCATGGGTCCGTTTGGGTTAAACATACCATTTATTTGATTCATGTATGGAAATGATGGGTAAGGGTTCCATGGCATGTAATCTGAAGTTTGATATGGTCTAGGAAAGTTTTGATTCCAACCGTTGTGTTGGTAGTTAGGTTGAACGTTGTGGTTGCTCTTAGGAAAGGGACGTTTGGCAAAAGAAGTTTTATATCGTTGTTGAGTAGTTTTTGATCTAAATTCATTTTTAACAAGTCCTACTCCTGATATAATGGCTGGTTTTAGTTTAACATTATCATTGGTTTTCTTTGTTACTTTAACAAATTCATTACGGTCCGTATTAGCGAACATTCGTTTCTGAAGTACCCGCGGTACCATTTTGCACAACGGACGGAACCCTTATTTTGGTTCCGTCGGTCCGTCTTATCTGCAGCAGCAATTTTGATGAATGTTCGTCCTTTTAGGCCGTTTTGTTTTGACTCTTTGGAATTAATACTTCATTAAAACCTAGCCCATTCATGTCTCCTGGTGTTTTATGGATTTTAACTATTTCATCGGCAATAGCCATGTTTTTGTTAAACCTTTTAAACTTAGAATTATTTTCTATTAAAACTTCTTGTGTGAGCTTTAGTTTTTCTATTTCAAGATTAAGCTCTTGACATGATTTACAATCATCGTCATTTGCTTTTCCTTTTTCAAGTCGTTTTGCTTTTTCTTTTAACTCATATACCTCATTTTCCAAAAACTCCTTTTAAGTTTTTAGAAATTTATTTTTAGTTATGATTTTTAGACTTAGCTCACACAATTGATTATATTGTTTTTGCAAGGTGTCATCATCTATAGAAGAATAAGAAGAGTCGGAAAGTACCTCATTTGACTCATGTGCCATTAGAGCGATCTCTTCCTTGCTTGATTCTTCATCGTCTTCACTATCACTCCAAGCACCACTTACAAAAGCTCGTTGAGTTTTGCTTTTAGGTGGCTTGGGACATTCTCCTATGAGATGACTTGCATCACCACATCTAAAACACTTTCTTTCACCTTTAATCTTCTTATCATCCCGATCTTTTTGGAATGGCTTCTTTTCTTCTCGAGGTTGTCTTACAAACTTTCCTCTTCTTCTAAAGAACTTCTTGAAATCTCTAACGGCCATGGCATACTCCTCATCTTCACTATCGGAACAAGATTCACCATCATCGCTTGATTCCGCCTTTGCTTTAAGAGCAACGGATTTGATCTTCTCCTTTCTTCCTTTGATGATCTCCGAATCTTTCTCCATTACCATTTCGTGAACTTTGAGGTTGCCAATTAGCTCGTCTAGTGACATTATTGAGAGATCTTTTGATTCTTCAATAGCGGTCACTTTAGCTCTCCATTTGGATTGGAGTGCTCTAAGAAATTTCATGACAAAGTTCTTACTACGAAAAGATTCATCAAGTGCTTTAAGTGATGTAATGATAGTGTTAAAGCGAGCAAAGCCACAATCAATGGTTTCATCTTCAGGGATAACAAATTGTTCATATTGTTGAACAAGAAGATCAATTTTGTTATCCTTGACTTGTGAATTACCTTGATGTGTAACAATTAAAGATTCCCAAATATCTTTGGCGGTTTCACACATAAAAATTCTTTCATATTCTTTTCTAGGTAAAGCATTATAAAGCATCATTTTAGCTTCATTATTTTTAGCAACTAATTTCTTTTGTTCATCAACGGAAATATCCTTTGTTGTAGAACTAAAATCTCCTTTAACAATAATAAACCAAAGATCTATATCTTTTGATTTTACATATGTTTCAAAACGGTTTTTCCAATAGATAAATCCATTGGTTTCAAAGAGTGGTGGTCTTTGCATAGATTGCCCTTCTTTAAAGTTTTCAAAATCCATGGATCGTTTCAAGTTTATAAAATACAAGTTATTTTAGAAATTCTTGAGCAACGAGGCTCGGGTACCAATTGTAGAAAACTAGAAGGGGGTTGAATAGTTTACCGATTAAAATCTTTGTTTTGAAACTTATTGAAAGATCAATTGATATTGATCTTAAGTATGTTAATGAAATATGCAAGCAATATGTAATAAGTAAATAAGGAAAGAAATGATCAAACCACAACAAGTTGTTTATAGTGGTTCGGCCTACAAGGACTCTTTTTCCTTGCCCTACTCCACTCCCTGAGTCTCACACTCGAGAGTTTAACTTCACTAGTCAACAAGCTCCTTTCACCGCGGAGAAAACCTTTACACTTCGCTTACACTATTTCCGACACTAAGCTAGATGTCGAGTTCTTTCCAAGGGTACAACTACTCCCACACACAATGTATTTTGAGGACTAAAATACTAACCACTCACACTCACAAGATTATGATGGTTTGATACAACAATGAAGTATGGATCAACACTAGATCATACAACACTAAACAAACAAGACTTCCAACTTCTCGTTGAAGCTTGAATATGACTTGATCTTCTTTGCTACAAAGAGATCACTAATATGATATGAAACTGAGTTAGAAAGGTTAGAGAGAAGATATGTATGAGAGTATGTTAGAAAGGGATGAGAAACTACTTGGCTTGGCATTGCTATTTATAGCCAAATTGGACAGAGCGTCCGACGGACGGCGGACCCCTTAAAAGGGTTCCGCCTGTACCAATTTGGTACCGCCGGTCGACCGAGTCCAAGATATCAAATCTTAGCTAAAGTCAACTCTATCTAAGTGAGATTGTGCAAGATATGAAGAGTACAAATCTTCACAAAATATCTAATGGAATCTTCCAATGATTTCCATGATGTAATACATGATGTCAAATGTTGTATTACTATTTATAGAAATATGCAAATGCTTAAGTAGTGTTTGGTTTTAAGAACCTAACACATTCTACAAACTACTATCATACATAATGATTAGAGTCATATCAAGATGTTACTAATCATAAATGTAAATGCTTGAATGATGAATATATTGTTTGAGAAAGCTTGTTTTAATATCTAATAAACTTGACAAGCTTTAAGCTTTTATAAATTAAATTTACTTTTGTCGTTAACAAAACTTAGGCAAAGATCAAAAATATAAATAACGTTTAATGACGATATTTGTATTAACAGACGCATCTGTCGCGGTCTTAGGGTGGTATTGTTCCCTCGTGGCTTTCAGATTTTTCATTCCCTCAGTGTTTTCGACCCATTGACGCTCTGGGAGAGGGAGGGGTTTTACGCCAAATTGCTCATCAATTTTTTTTTTTTTTTTTTTTTATTTTATTTTTTTTTTAGGAGACGCAATATTTACACTGGATGGCGCCAACTTGTTAATACAATTAGAAACTTCTCCTACGAGGATTAGTGTAAGCTGTTTGAACTCTTAGGAGAATAGATCTTATATTAAGTGAAATCTTTCGATTGCTAGTACGCTAAGAAAACCAACATCAGATTAGTCTCCCACGAACGGGGTTCCGCGGTCAACCTCCGGCGTGAGAGTAAGTGATAGTTTTTAGAGAGATAAAGTGAATTCTAGAGAGAGAGAGTGTGTATATGTTACCGTTTGAGTAGAGGTGAGACCCTTATTTATATGGTTGACCTTTCATGCGTGTTCTCAAGGTCACGGTCTTGAGAGCGCCAGGATTTGAAGTCACAATTCGCAGAGCTTGTCCGCTTGTTGTGATGGTGATGTTTTTGGTAGGGGAGTTGTCCGCTTTGGGGATGCAGGTTGCGTACATCCGACCTAGGGAAGATTCCTTTCCTTTACGTGGCGGCGGTTGTGTCCTTACTCGGACCCGATCTCTTGTCCGCGGAATGGCTTAGTGGCCATTGCCGGGGTATGTATTTGGTCCGCGACCGAACTATGTGGGTGCCGGGAGTATTACATACTCGTGCTAAGTCCGCGTCTGACCCGTATTGGTGCCAGGGGGTCATACGTGATCAAAATCTGTGCTTTTGATGAAACTTAAAACCTCGTGAGTAAAAGATACGAGCCTTTGATGAAACTTAAAACCTCATGAGTAACACATCTTATATACTTTTATTACCGAACTCAAAAACTCATTTCTTTTAGCATTTGCTCAATCATAAAATGCGGATATGAAATTTTCACGGCCAAAAAGATGTACCTAGTAGTATTATATAGTAGCATAGAAGATATAGATGATGTGACATAGAAACCCAAATTTATACCAGCTTCCTCTAATCCTACTAAACTTGTCCAGGTTTATTTTTCGCATAAACATACTCGTTAAGAGATCAAAAGCATACAAGCAACTAAGCAAGTCCCGTCAAACAGCAATACAAAATGGTCGAAAATTCAGGACCCAACCCAAGAAACTCGTTAACAATAATAAACATAAAAATGCATTAGCCAAAGGAAAATATCTTTAACAGAAATCACCCAGCAGGGCAAGATTTGGAAGATACAAAAGCTAGCCAAAAAGCAACCGAAGTTAACTTCTTTTCCTGTGCATCATAAGTGCTACGGTCTATTATACGCACTTACGTCACTAAAAACAAGAGCATAAACATAACTATTACCCAACAGTCTAAATTCCATTAACAGTAATTAGAAACTACGTAGTAGGATAACTTTCAAAACGCCAACATGTGTATTCTTCTTCAAGGCTTTTTAATTCATTCAGCATCTTCATCACTCTCCTCATCGTCTTCCTCATCATTAACCTCCGACTTAGATTTGTCAGAATCCTCAGCTTCCTCATCCTCCTCCTCGTCCTTACCTCCCGCATCCTAGTTGCATTGCAACAAGCTCATAGTCAATGAAACAGATATTTAGAAAAGTTAAAGAGTTATCCAGTATACATAACAGATATAACCTGCTTTTTGTTGTAGGCTGCAATAGTCTTCTCGTATTCCTTCTTCCTTTTGTCAGCTTTTGCTTGAAAAGGTGCTTTCTCCTATGTTTATATCACCCAAACAACCAAAAGTAAATCTCTTAAAACACTCAAAACTGATGATTCTAATTTGAATGTATCAATAAATGTCAATGGTTGGAGGGGTGTTTAGAAATGCTTAAAAACATCTTACCAGCTTACTGTGTTTTACAATGTCCAAGTTGTAATAAATAACTCAAATCAGCTTATTCAGTGTGGCTGATTTCACTTGCATTAAGCAATCCCAAAGACACTCCTAAACTCATTATTTACTCTTATCAAAACACAATAAGCATTTAAAAATATTTTTATGAGAGCTTATGCTTAGACTCTTATCATAAGAGCTTCTGACAAACTGTAAACAAAATAGGCTAATAAGTTGTTTCATTAAGCTTACAAAAACACCATCTTATATGCAATCCCAAACACACCCTCAGATTACAATTTGTCAACTCCTACGACACAATACCAATCCATTCAATATAACATCAGACTTATCCAACATCGCTTGGCAAACAAAACACTTACAGAGTCAGACATGGCCTTCCATTTAGCCCCACCAGCTTTCCCAACCTGTTTATCATTCACAACTTTATCAAAACCCAAAAAACTTTTTCAACTAGAGAATAAGAAACATTAGGAATTATATCATCACTCACTTGAGCAACAGACTTGACATGAGGGTTCTCCTCCTTATATTGCTTCCTGAAGTCCTCCCTTCATTAATCAACAAATCAAATAATTAAACAACCACTTCAAAAACCATATAATTGATGAGTGTTTGTTTAAGCTTATTTTTTTTGGTTTATAAACTTGTGTTTTATCTTTTAAGTCATAATAATAATAATAAGATTATAAGCCTGAAAATTAAGCCGAGATCATATAAGCCGCTCAACAAACACCCCCTAAATATATTACTACTAAAATAAAAAATAAAATATTATACATAAAAACAAAGAAGGCACTAGCAGGCCTCTTAGGCTTGTTTGGATCCTTTGCAGCTTTTCCTTTCGCCGCTGTTTTCTTCACAGCCAACCTAATTTTATTTTTATGAAAAAAAATTAACAATTATTAAAACAATTCATAAATATATATATATATATATATATATATATATATATATATATATATATATATATATATATATATATATATATATATATATATTATAAATCAACATAAAAGTATATAAACCATATCCGTACTTAGCATCGGAGTTTTTGGTAGCACCGCTTGGTTTCTTCATCCTGTAAAATTAAACCCAAAAAAAAACGTTTAATTAAATCAAAATCGATACAATTAGTGGTTTGATAAAAACTGGGTTAAAAAACGAATAAATTAAAGGAAAAATAGTTAAAAATACGTACGTAGTTAAGAGAGTGTGTGAAAATATATTTAGGGTTAGGGTTTGTGAATGAATTGGGGAAAATGAGGGGAAGTTGGTTTATAAAGGGACGAGATCTCGGCATGTGAGATATTTAGGCGGGAGATCTTTTTTTTCTTATAAGGCTTTTTCATGTATTAATTTGATATTATTTTCAGCCCATTTGTGTAGTTTCTTTGAGTTTTATTTTTGTTTCAATTCTGTTTCTTCTTCTTCTAATTGTGAATTTTGGTCATATATGTTACAAACTTTGACCATGTTCGAACTTTGTTAGGAGAAGCTTTTGGGTTGCTCATGATACATATTCATAAACGGTTATGAAGTATCAGACCTGAAAATGAATTTAAACTCGTCAGATAATCTAAACTAGGATGTTTCTCGTTTACTTGTTTTGTGTTATAAAATTAGAAAAAATGGAGATTTGTTACACTAATAACCTTCTCATTTATGTTAAATTAGTATTGTTAATTAGTACGTTATGATTTTTAAGACGTACTTTTTTCTAATACAAGTAAAATTATAGTTAAGATCAACAATGATTTATCGGAGCGGCAACTGAAAACATACACATTTTCAAGGATACTCGGCATCCGAAACCCCAAATATAAAAAGATATGCTACAAAAAAGATATGCTACAAATATATGTATGGTAACTTAGTTCCATGTATTACAAGTATAAAAAGATATGCTACAAAAAAGATATGCTACAAATATATGTATGGTAACTTAGTTCCATGTATTACAAGTGTTTCCAGAAACATACATTCACTCGTAAAACATAAAAATTACTCTTTGAGACACATACTTAATTGTGTATCTTTCATTTTAGGTTATTTCAAAATCATTTTGTACTTTCAGTTTCAAATGATCAAGAAGGTATTGAGAAAGAAAAATTAAAATTTTATTAGCAGCGTGGTATAGTGATATGATATTTTTTAAAGTTGGATATTTTTTATATGTATAATATAATAATACTAAAAAAGAAAATGACAAAACAAATCCAATTTCTCGATCCTTCTTCTCAAAGTACCTATTTTTTTTAATCAAAAATACCTAAAATACCTATTACATCCGCGAATCTTGTGAATCATCTGCGAAATTTCAAACACCCGCAAATGTGACCCTGCGTTTAGACCTTGCGAAATTTTACACATGATGGTGCGAATTTTTACACATGGTGATGCGATTTTAGACCTTGGGAATTTTTACACATGGTGGCCAAATCATGAAAGAACTAGATACATATGTACTATTTTACATGTTTAAATCATTATATTGTGTGTTAATTGTATCGAATTAACAATTTTCGAATTGGGTTTTTTAGGTTTATAGGGGTGTTTTTGGATGGATGACTACTCTATGATTATATCTTTGTTTATTTGCTATATTCTTAAGTTAATTGTATTAAAACGAGATTTATGTGAAAATTTTGATTTTGTGGTTTCAAATTGGGGCCTTTTCTAATTGTCTTTTTTTTGGAAAATTCACAAGGTTTGGAAACTCGCAAGTTTTTTTTTTTAATTCACAAAGACTTTGCAAATCTTGTGAAACTCATTGGTATTTTGATTTTTTTTTAATGAAAATGGGTATTTTATGAAAAATAATTATGAAAGTGGGAATTTTTGTGATTCCCTTATGTTCAATTACTAGGTAAGCTATTAGGTTGTGCTAAGCACAACTCAATCATGCTAATATAACATTTTTTTGGACATAATAATATATACGTTTTAAAATCCTTGTATATTTGATGTATATTTTAGTACACATTCACATGATTGATGATTTTAAAAAACCATCTTAGTTACATTTGCCACTTTCACCAAGTCAAGCAATTTTTTATTGAACGGGCCAATTTCATTAAAACTCTAGCAAAAAACTAGAAAAAAAATACAAAATAGCAAGTTTAGAGTCTTTCATCAAAGTTATTCAATTAAACTTGAATTTACATCGATTAGAACATCATGTATAAGATTGCGACACGATTTCAACTAATTGTATGTGATTCTATAATAACACGGCGTGTTGATCCCAGTTACACTACGATCCAATTCCTTAGCTTGTATTATACTAGATAAATCTAATACAACTATTATAGAAACTGTCTTTGAATCTGTTAAAGACTATACGAAATCTAGTATTAAATTGTTGTTCCCTTTAACTTGATTAGAATTAATTACAAAATTAATCTATCCAAGCTCCATGGTTTAGCAATGTTATTTGAAAAACAGTTTAACAAGTTAAAACGTGAAGTAAAATAGACATGAGTTTTTCAACGTTTATATTCTTATTAGAAAGTTAATCAAAGAATATATTACCCAAGTGTTTGCGGAACAATACTTGGCATTGAATGACAATGTATGATGTACTCCTCACTAAACTTAAGCTAAGCTTAAGTACAACTATGCTAACCAACTGAGCTAACCTTAGGGATTAAGTTATATTTGGAGGAGTAAAAGGACTTGTGAATGTCTAAGCGTTTAGTGCACAAGCTTAACCTTTTTACTCCACCTTATGGGTGCTATTTATGCAAGTATAAGATACAACATTTTTCCTAAAAGACAAAACTCACATAACCTTTAGATGACAAAATACCTTATGTATTTTGTCTTTGTTACACAAAGCTATTTCTAGTAAGGAACATGTTTGCTTTCCTTGTGTCAGTGTTGACACACTCTTGGTCTTTTATCCATTTAGGGTAAGTTAACTTTTGCAAGATAAGGACACTCCTTTATCCTTCAAACTTATCCCACTTTATCTCGCCTTTACTTCAGTCTTCAGGCTTTACGTTTTTAGGCTTCATAGTAGGTGAGGAGTTTGGGGATTCAGTGAGCTATTGTCATTACTCTCTGAATCCATTATCTTCTTCTTTGGCTCAAGTATCATTCACTGAGTCCCGCCTCACTGAATGGAGAACCTTTCTTCTTAGGCACGTCCTTAGCTTCTTAAAGATGACTCATTGAACAACTGTTCATTCAGTGACTTGCGTATGTTTAAGGTTATTAAACACTTAAGTTATTTTATCTTCAAATCCTTGTTTTAGGGAGTTTAGGAATTTACTGACCCAACAGTCTCCCCCTATTTGGGTATAAACATAGCCTAAGTGTTTCTTAGTTCAGTGTGAGTGAGCAAAGGACTTATTCTCACACTGAAGATTCTACAAAGTAACTAAAGAATACTGAATAACATAAAACATCATTGTTCATTAAAGATATATTACATGGTCCTAAAGTTATAATGAGAAAATAAAAGATAGTAGTGGTGCAACAGATGTTGTTCTAGTCCAACTTGTATCCAATGGCTTCAAGCTTTGGTTTCTTAGACTTTAGCTTCTCTTCATCAGGGTGTGCATTAATCTTGATCCTCAGGTCGTGACTGAACCTTAGATTCTCTTGACTTTGAATCTGGGCGGCCATCACCAAATAGCCAACCATTGCTTCAATTCCTCCTAAGTTTATGTCGCTCCACCTCTGGAAGGCAGGATCGCCAAATTCATCAGTAAAGAAAAGACCTATCTCATGTTGTTTAATGGCTAGGTGGTTCACAAATTAACTCCTTCAGGGAGGGCTCTGTTGCAATCTAAGCCATGAATTTTGACCTCAGGTTCTCGCTCTAAGGTATTCCTATTTCTTCTAGAGGACTGAGAGGGGGCAGGTTGATTCACTAGGGCTGGAAGAAGATATTGGATGCCAAGATCTTCAGGCATTTTCTTCAGTCTTTCATATCTTTTGCTCAATGAGTCCATGAGATCTTTGATAATTATATTCTTCTTCTTCAGTATGATGGGACCCAGTTCATCCAATTCAGTGATTCCAAAGTCAAAAAACTTAAACGGATCATGAACCTCGAAGGTTCTTTTGTCAGACCCTCTATAGATACTGAGGACTGCAGGCTTGGTGTTAGGATGAATCCATATATCAAAAATAGTTTCAGGCCTCTTTATGCTTGTCAGTACCCATTTGTAATGATCAATCCTTTGCTTTCTCAGTTCAACCATTCTCTTTTCCCTTTCATCCCTTCTATTCTTAAAAGCTAGCAGCTCAACATCCTGAGCTCGTTTGAACTTTTCACCAACTTGTCTTCCTGCCAGTTTCTTAGGATCAATACCAAGCTTTTCAGCTTCTTCATTCACAACCTCGATTAGGGCAGTTTTGCTTATCATTTCTTCCTTAGCTGCTTTCTTTGTCAATTATTCCTTTACAAGATGAGCATTCATTTCTTCTGCAGTAAGGTGATATAGTTTGCCATTGATTACATAAGGTATCCTAATAGGTTCATCAAGATCATGTATGACGGTTATGGAAGTCGGAACCAGTTGAGTTTGTTGCTCAGGCTCAGGTGTTGTAAGTTCAGTGATCCTTGATGAATTCTTGACATACGTGTCAGTAACCTCAAGAACTTTCTTGGTCAGTACAGGGTCATCTTTGACAGCTTCTTTGATGTTGTCAAGTTTGGTGTGAGCATCCTTAAATTAAGAAACTTCTTCAAGTGATCATTTAGGGTGTCAATAGCAGTATACATGATCTCCATGTGTTCAAAATTATCTTCAAAGTTCTCAATAATAGAATATTTAAGATCAGCATAACTAGCAACAACCTCCACATGTTGATCCCACAGTTCATCAGTAACACCATCATAAAGTCTCTGAGTAGCCTTCTTTAAAAACTTGACCAGTTGTCTTTTAGTGAGAGGAAGAACATTATCATATTAGAAGATGTTGCATAGTCAGAAGAATCATCATTAGCATGGAAGGGTGACTCTTCAGGCTCTTTTGGAGGAGACTGATGCTCTTGTTCAGTGGATTGAACATCAGTGTCCATATCATCGCCGGCAGCAAGAACTTCATCATCACTTTCAATTTCAAGCACTTCATCTGATTGAAGAAAAGCCTGAACATCTGCCATCGATATAAAATAAGAAGGGGTTATGGGTTCCGTATCAGCGGGTGGTTTTTGCCCCCTGAGTCTTTGTCCCCCAAGGACCCTTCAGACACTGATGGGTGTTTTCTAGTGCCATCACTAGGATCATTGAATTTGTTTGTGAGTTCTATATCAGCGGGGGGTATATTTCCCTCTGAGTCTTTGTCCCTCACTGTCCATTCAAGCACCGGTGGGAGTTTCCCAGTGCCATCACCATTGACGGTTGAAGTTAGATCCTTATCAGTGGGTTGTTTGTTTCCCCCTGAGTCTTTGGGATCAGATTTTGTACCCTCAGACAAAAGCTTTGATTTGCGAATATCCTCATCAGGCGTGATGGAAGGCGCTCCCCTACCAGCGGGTTGTTTGTTTCCTTCTGGATCTTGGGGAGTAGTAGTTGGGACCAAGGGCACTGACTGTGATTTATCAATGTCCTTTGTTGTCATCGGGGGTGGTGTTTCTTGGTCACCCAAGGGTGTGTTGTCAGTATGGGGTCTTTTTGGCCATTTGGGCTGTGTTCCAGAAGCCTCAGGGCCCTGGGACTTGGGTTTAGTTTTAGTCCCAGTCTGAGTCTTCCCCTTTTTCTTTTTAGAAGCAGGGTTTGGAGACACTGAGTCCCTATGATTGTTTACAACAACCATGTGGGTCGTCAATTCAATTTCAGTGACTAAGGATGGGACCCTTGTAAAGTTTGGAGCACTCAGGACGGCAGGTAAATGTCACACCCCGCCGGAGGCGGAAACGCGAGGTGCAACATAATCAATATACATCGCAAAGAGATATAGTACAATACCATAATTTAAATTTAAAGAAATATTGTAACATTACAACAAGGTTCTAGCCGACCTTGGCAATTGAAACATAAAGTTTGACATTTGAAAGATGACACTTTAATACATAACGACCCAGTTGACTTGTGACGACTCCTTTATTTAAAATCTTCATAATATAAGCTAAACAACGATCACCTGAAATGCATGAGAAAACGGGTCAACTATGAAAATAGTTGGTGAGTACACGTTTTATGAAACCATTTTAGAAAGTGCTCCGTGGCAAGTGTCCTATGAACCCACCATGTTACAAGTCCCGCCCATACAAGACTTGTAACATATAAGTTCACATACACTCCCATAGTTCAAGTAGTATGCCCGATAATTAATACGCATTTGGTCATAATAGTCCATGATAAATAATGCCTAATATATATAATAGATCATGCCCTCTCGAACAAGGGAGACTTTATGTTGCTCCTGCCGACAAGGAGACTTAGTATTGCTCTAATGGAGACTTAGTATTGCTCAGAGGGAGACTTGCACAGTACATAGCTATTATATATTTTCAATTCAGGGTTGCTCCAAGCAAGGGAGACTTTAAGACTTAGCACATAAGGCAGATTATAGGTCTATGCATACTAAGGGATCGGGAACAAGTCATAAGGTCATAATAAGTCAAAGGGTTCAAGATATATCAAATAGTCCAAATAAATTTATAATTTAGAACAAAAATACAATTTAAGATTTAATTTAATGCATTTCACCCCAAATAAATAAAACGGTAAAAAGGGGGACTGTGAACTCACCTCAGTAGTGCAGTCTAAAGCAGCAGTCAATTAGAATTATTGGATGGCACCGACACGCGACCTAGATTAGTATGGCAATTTTAGTCTTTATTCATGGTTATGACTCGACAAGGTTTAATAAAAGTTTTGTTGTTGCTTGTGTGACAGAGTTTAAAAATAGTTTTCTAAATATTTGCAAGAATTGGCTCTTGGAAGTGAACAAACATAAAGGTATTAAAGATGACTAAGTCTCAGGGTTGACAATAACTAGAAAAACGATGTACTAAAATAAATTTTAAAGAATTACTAGGTGTTGCCGGTAATTATAGTAAGATTATATAAAGTATTAGCTTAAAAGTATATAAATGGCTTTTAGAGTGTTGATAGTTTATGAAACTAGTTTATAAAATTTATGTATAAACATTTCGTTACTTCAAATATATATATATATATATATATATATATATATATATATATATATATATATATATATATATATATATATATATATATATATATATATATATATATATATATATATATATAGGTTTGGGTTATTATGAAAAGTTTCTTAGAATGAAAAGAATGAGAAGACATGTGGAGGTGACATGTGTCACCTTGCCACATCATCATGCCACATCACCCACCCCCGAAAAATTTTTTCCCCGCCAAAAAAAAATTTTTAGGGGCAAATTTTTTCCGCCAAAAATTTCCCCGCCAAATTTTTCATCAAGATCACAGTTATAAAGTTATGATCACAAATCATAATTTTAGTGCATTAATGTTATAAATTCATGCATCACAGTTATAAAGTTATGCATCACAGTTATAAAGGTAAAGATCACGCTTATAAAGTTATCGCATCACAATCATGATTTTAGTGCATTAATGTTATAACATTGATTTTAGTACATCATAGTTGATGCACTTAACTATTATTATGATGCAGAACTTATAATAAAGATGCACCAAGACTTATTAGTGCATTAAGGTTATAAGCTGTCGTACAATTATGATTTTAGTGCATTAAGGTTATAAATGACTGCATCACACTTATAAAGTTATTGCATCACAATCATGATGTTAGTTCATTTAAGGTTATAACCTTGATTTTAGTGCATCATAGTTGATGCACTGAACTATTAACTTATAATAAAGATGCACCAAAACTTATTAGTGCATTAAGGTTATAAGTTACTTCATCACGGTTATAAATTTATTGCATCATAATCATGATTTTAGTGATTAAGGTTATAATTAATGCATCACAATTATAATTGTGATGCAGATTTTTATAACTGTGATGCAAGAATAAATTGGCCATTTTTTTTTTGCCCAAAAAATTTTGGTGGGGTGACATGTCACATGACATGGCATGGTGATAAGCAAAAGGTGACATGTCACCTCCACATGCCTTCATTTTCATTATAAAACTTTCATTTTAACCCTACCCTATATATATATATATATATATATATATATATATATATATATATATATATATATATATATATACATATATATAAGAGAAGGCATGCCACATAAAATGCCACTTGCCATCCCATAATGCCAAGTCATTATTTGGTATTTATTCTGCAACTTATAATTCATAAACGTATGTAATTAAATAAAGTATTTTTAGAGATTATATTGGAAGCTAAAGTGGATTTGATTATTTGAATACGTATTGCAGATTATTATTATTATGATTCTGTATTCAAATCTGTCTTATATTTATCTTCATATTTTAACACATAATATTATCCCAAAACCATCCTAAAAAACCTACCCAAATCCTAAATCGACAACTTTTGTTTCAGGACAATCCACAAATCACACGGCACTGTTTTATAGGTATGTGCATAGCAGTTTGATTTATACATGTTGCTTTTACTTTCAATGATTTATAATGATCAGGGTAAACCCCGTGACCTTCAATTAGTATATGCAAACATCGTATCTTTATTTGTTATTAACAATATTTGTTCATCATAGTTTGTGATGAAACTTTAATGATTCTTGCTAGATTAAATTTAGTCCTATAATGAAAAGTTGATTTAATTTAGTTGTTATGAAACCAGGTACAAAGCTTTCTTTGTTTGATTTTTTTAAGCTTCTTTATGGTTTGTATGAGGCTGGACCGCAAGGACATATGGGAGTCGAGGAACTTGCAACCGATTGTATATGGTGGAAGGTTTTTGCCGCAGGTATTATTTATTTACAATTATGTCAAGGTTTGATGATAATGTTATTTATCGTGAACAAAACATAATATATGTCTTATGTTTTTGGTGCATAGAATGTGGTAATTATAGCCCTAGATTATAAATTTTAGGTACAATCTGTGTGAGACCCAAATAAAGTATAAAACACCGATAAATGCTACGCCAAACAATCCAAGGTTATTCGATCACTTATTTTTAAAATACTTTTGCTATTGCACTAGCTATCTGTTATTCTCATTTTAATGGCGTCAGCCTTTTAGGTTTTCTTAGGAAAACTTACTGATGGTTACAACTAATTTAGGTGTAACTTCACATGTTGGAAAAAGCTCTACCATTTTACAACAACATAGTACTCGCTCATGTCAAATAGCCCAAGGTTGTTCAGTCATTTATGTTTTATGTAGTTTCACTATTCTCAATGTTATTATTTTAATTTCGATTACTATGAAGTTGTTGCAACAGTGATAGCCTTTTTTTGCTTTTCTATTTTACGTTAATATGGGCAGTGTCATTTCACTGATGTTCTTTTGTGTTTTTTCTACGTAATTAGTAGAATGTACTCGAGTTACCGAGCCCTCAAGACAAAGCCGTTTAAGAGGTGTAACAGAGGTATATATTATGAGTCATGCCGTAAGCATAACGTTAACTCTTTATGTAGTCTATATGTGCACAAGTGGTCGTGAACTTTTAATTGTTGTGTGCATCGTATTTTAGATGAGCAAGGGCAGTGGGGCAGCAACTTTACAATGGGTGATTGATAGAGAGCGAATATGGTCACGACCGACAACCTACTAATATCGTGGCCTACTTTCTACCGCCTTTAATATTAACCAATAGACCGATCCCACTTTGTATATCTCATGCCTACATATGTGGACTGATATACCACAATTTTATTTACAGTTCCGATGTTTATGTGAAATCTGCTTTTGCAAGACTCGGATGATAGAAATCGTTAGACATACATTTTTTCACATTGTGTGATAGAAGCCTTTTTATTGGCAAATCTTTGTGATATTATGCGTCTTAAATAAGTTTATATAAACTCATGATAAAAATAACGACAGTCAAAGTGAATACTTCAGTTGGCAATACATTTTTGCTTTTAAGTGTAGCATTATGTTGAGATAAACACTACTTTGTCGTCCGGGTTTAAGATAAATCATCAATTTCATAGTTAGTCATTAATTTCTTATATTACAAGTTAAAAACAGATATCAAAAGGAGGAATACTACATAGTAAATCATTGTGAACATGTTGCATTCTGAGATCATATAACTGATATGTTGGAGTTTGGAATTTTGATTTTGTTGCTATAGCACTAATTTTGTTCCCCATATCCAATCCAATAGTTTGAAAAAGTGGTGAAGCAAGCACTTTTGGTTTATACAGTTTGCAAATGATTCTGAATGTGCAGTCGTTCTCTTCTTTATCACATAAAAGATTATTTTTCATGCATCATGTGCATATATATGTGGAAAGATGTCGTTACTTTTGAATTCATGTATGTGTTTCAACATGAAGTTGACTAAAAAGTACTATATTGATTGAAATTATTTGATTACTTTTTTTGTTTTGAGCTAACTTTGCTAAACATGTACATCTCTTCTATTCCAGTTTTTTCATCTACAAATGCTAAAGACCTAAGAGCAATGTGTTAGTAATGTGAAAGTGTTAGTCGTTCAACAATAGGTCAATTGGCCTTGGTATATATGGAACCATTTCTTTAATTTAGTTGGCAATTTAAAACCTTATATAGCATAGCTAACTGGGTTTACTATTTTGGATATATAAAAGTGAGTTAGTAAAAAAAGACTCATTAAGTGAGTTAGTTAAGAGAGACTCATTTGAACTGTTGGATTTTCTGAGTTTGTTTATCAATGGCTCAATGCAGTTATAGATATTAACTTAGGAAAAATTACAGGGCTTGGTAAGTATTTTTGTGCTTTATAGTTAACTTTTTTCATTTATAAGCTTAGAAAGTTGGTCTATAAGTTAATATGAAACCTTTGTTAAAGGTCATAAGGAATGGATACTTGCGTAGCATGTTGAAGAGCAGATTATTTTTCCCAAATACGAATGGAACCATGACTAAAATAAGGTTTATGTTTTTGTAGTTGGATTGACGACTCGCAGATGGGATTAATTATTTAGAGTTAACTATGAACGATCATTGTAAGGTATGTTTTATCTTTAATTTCCGTTTAAATCATTCTTCTCATTCGAATAATAAATGTTGCGGGTATCACTTTTGCTTTTTTTTTTTTCAATTATAAAGGTTCGATTCAATTGGATTTATGTGTATTTAATTGCGAAGTTTGGTATTTCAGGTGGATATTGATTATTTAGAGTAAACTATGAATGATCATTGTATGGTATGTTTTATCTTTTATTTCCGTTTAAATCATTCTTCTCAAATTCTAAAATAGAAGACAACAGACCCTCGGTGTTATCTGGCATTACCACGTTATGGGCATGCCTTCACAATTGGTTACTGCAATTCCTATAAAACAAATGCATATAATGTATACATTGCTTCATATATTTGTGAAGTACATTATTATCTAAATGAAAATGTCTTGACTGATTAACATTTGTACGAGGTAATTATTTCTCTTGGCTATTTTAGTGGTT
Source organism: Chrysanthemum makinoi (assembly GCA_910596185.1). Classification (NCBI taxonomy): domain Eukaryota; kingdom Viridiplantae; phylum Streptophyta; class Magnoliopsida; order Asterales; family Asteraceae; genus Chrysanthemum; species Chrysanthemum makinoi. The sequence continues at coordinate 294,728,444 of OU343224.1, forward strand.
GTTCGGTAAAACTTTAGACATTCAGTCAAAAATTGAACAAACACCTAGCATTATCTCTATAGAAGCTCTATTATTTAGCTTAAAAAGCTAATTACCTAAAACGTGTTTGTGTAAAAAGTTAATTTATTTAGATTAAAAATATTTTGTAAGCTGTTTAGCTAGCTCCATAAGCTGAACGAAAACACCCTGATGTTTTAATTGCTCCTGTGTGGACTGAAAGTTGAGTTATTTTAAATATAGTATTATCAAGTATTAACAATTTACATCTATGATTTTTATGCGATAAAGTTACATGAGAGTCTACACGGTCCACGTTTGACTGGAAGTGATTGGGTTCATTATAGGTAACGATGAGGGATGTGTAACCAAATCCCTGGGTGGTTGCTAGACTCATGGAATACTTGCCGTTATTGACCAAGTATGTAAACTCTTTCCATTTTAAGATTCATTTGCACTCATTTTCCATAAAGACTAAACTTGATCTGTTTTTATGGAGATACTTTAGGTTCACTTTTGTATTCATGATGCGTTTACTATCTTATATATGGATGTCACCGAATGACCTAATAGGGGTAGAGGTTCCCATTACCATGTGACTGTTGATACATCTTGGTGATTCACACATCTTGCTAAAAAGTCGAGTTAAAGTCATCTAAGTCATCTTGCATGGTTTGCATTAGATTGACCATGTGTATGGCCGTGTTTGCAGAGATGTCTTGATGAAAGAATACGGCTTGAAGATTTGAAAGAGAAGTAGGAAAATTCGACCCTTTAACTTATGAACAGGTAGATATTTATGTTAAGTTTGATCCCTCACAGGGAAAACAATCATATGTCTAAAAAAGGGGAAGGGTCGAATGGCTCAAAACATCACCGAAAGCGCGTCGCTATTTATTGTACATCCTTGTGATTGCAGTGCCCCAGACTGTTCCATCAGCTACTCCAGCTGCAGCTCCACCATCTAATGTGAATGCTCCATAAGTATTTTTCCATTAAGATTGTCTGACTAATCAAATTGTGAATTAGTGAAATCTGACTTGAAGTATGTTAATGATGGTTGTTCATATAGGCCGAGAACGTGTACGATCAATCGCATCTAATTTGGTTGCCGGAAGTAATTTGAGGGTAAGATCCAGATCTCCTTGATATGGGTGGAGGGATTTGGGATAGGGACATAGTTGTCCGTGCTCTTCGTGGTGCGTTCAACAATCCGAAAAGAGTCAGAGTATCTCTATTCTGTAAGTGATTTAGTAATTCTGAATTCTTAGTTTATTTGATGTGCTATACAATTCGTATAACCCATGAGAACTTTATATAATGTCGTGGTATCCCCGAGGCAACCGAACTTCCTCCGCTGAATTGGAGCTTCACCAAGTTGTGTGTGCGTGTAAACCCCTCGCCAGCTCCCACAATGCACAACCAGCGGCTGTGCCTTCACTGGACCAAATGCTAACCCATTAGATCTCTTTCCTCAGTAATCTTTTAAGTCTTAAAAGCTGTTTCATCTCAATCGTGATTAATAAATTTCTTACACTTGGTCTATAGAGTCTAACTGATATTGAGCCGGCTCCGGTGTACCGATACGAAAAATGCAACTGCATATGTCTGCTTCACATGTGGAACGAAGCCTTCAATAAGTGACTTGGTACTAAGGTCTGCTCTACTTTTGCTAGAATCTTGGCTATTTTAGTGGTTGTTTAGTAAAACTTCGACATTATCAAAAATTGAACAAACACCTAGCATTATCTCTATACAAGCTCTATTATTTAGCTTAAAAAGCTAATTACCTAAAAAGTGTTTGTGTAAAAAGTTAATTTATTTAGATAAAAAATATTTTGTAAGTCTGTTAAGCTAGCTCCATAAGCTGAACGAAACACCCCCGATGTTTTAATTGTTCTGTGTTGACTGAAAGTTGAGTTATTTAAAATATAGTATTATCAAGTATTAACAATTTACATCTATGATTTTTTATGCGATGAAGTTACATGATAGTCTTTATGATTTTTTTAGATTCATACCGTTCAATGGACTTACCCCGCTACAAATCCTTCATTGTTGGTCATGTTTGTGTTTGCAGAAGGACTTTGTTGGGCAAGGACCGCAGAGAGACAGACATCCAGAATGAGACTCGAGTACCTAAAATCCGTTCTTAAACAAGATGTTAGTTTCTTCGATACCCAAGAAGCTGGTTCCTCTACAACTTACCAAGTTGTTTCAACTATTACGGCTGACTCTAATGCAATCCAAGTCACTTTCGGCGAAAAGGTATTCAATTAAATCAAAACATCCATAGCTTAAGCACCCTTATATAAAGGTTGAAAGATGGTCCAATGGATACGAATCAATATGATTTTGGTTTGAAAAGGGTCATTTTTAGGGGGGTTTGGGTTAGCCTATATTTAAGAGACCGTGCTTATTAGCTTATTAATTAATAGGCTCTTATATATAAATAAGTCCATAATGGGTTCTATGAAACAACTTATTTGTATCAAATAAATTGTTGTTGTTAAGTTTTTTGATACTCACAAAAGCTTAGTGTGTGGATAATTCAATATGCTAAAAACTACTTTAATCAGACCCAAACACTCCTTTAAAAGAGGTCAGAACGGATTACCTGGGCTGAATTCAAACCGATTTCGCCTATTAAAACTATTTTGTACAGAATTAATGTGTTGACTACTATGATTATAAACATCATCGCGATATTCATCTAAATCTTTGAATAAAAATGATTTAGGAGGTTATTTGCATCAAAAGTATACTCTACACGACCCATTTGACACATGTAAATATAAAACACAACCCAAAATGACCCATTAATTAGTAATTTAAATTGAAATTGCAAGAATTAGTAATTTAAAAGTATTCCTAAAGGTCGAGGACAAAGCTACTGAACCGGAACCTATAACTAAGAGGGAGACTAAAGAAAGTCGAGATGTTGCAAAGGAAAGTCAGCAATATGTTGATAAGGGTAAATCAAAATATAAAAGAAAGTGAAATGTTTTTTTTATTTTTTTTTATTATTTTTTTTTTCTCGTTCTACATTCTCTTTGTAAACTACGGTTTTAGTCATTGATGTGTGACTGACATCAAAATCCATTATGAACCTAAGTTTAGCATCAGAAAATAAAAATAAGTTACTATTTCACACAATCAAACATTCAAATTGGAATCACAAATTGTAATTATTTCACAGAAAGTTTATCTTTACATAATTCATTCAACGGATGTTAGGATTTATCTGTTTGGTTAGAAGCATCAGTGTTTTGACCTATTATATTTTTTTATTAAAGCCTTATGATATTAGAAAAAGGATTACTAACGATGAGAAGTTTGACCTATGAATGAGAAGAATTAAACGAGTCCTTGGAAACACATAAACTCTCTACTTTGCACTGCTTTAGAAATAATTTGATTACTAGAAGTAACGTGAATACATGTTTGTTCTCTCGATTTGCAGGACTTTGAGGATGCGCTAAAGGAGGTGAGACCTATTTCTTTAGATACACTTGGCACATATGAAGAATGGAACAATCAATTCAGAAGCTTATCACCATCAAGCGTTCAACTTTAAAGTAATTGTATTTGGCCTGCATAACTTTAAGTTCCTAATTTGAAGTTCCGAGTTTCTAACCCGCAATTGACTCATGTTGTGATATCAAAATCCTGTATGTTAAAATCTCAGTATCTCTTTGTTTCGTTAACTTTGTAGGTATGAATGACTCATTGCGAAATTTACTGATCACTTGGGCCAAAAAGGAAGCGCCAAGAATTGCTAAACATCGTTAATGGTTCGTTATGGTATTAACGAGTGGGTGCAACCAATTACTAATCTTAAAGAGAATAAAGACAATGGTATGGCCTATGTTGAAGGTCTTCGAAATGTCAAGAAAAGTGGTATAGTTGTTGCTGTTAAATTGTATCGAAAAGGAATCAAAAGGAAAATTTTGAGAAGGGTAGGCAAAGTTAGCTTATTTAGCAACACTTAAAATGAACGCTCGGACTTTAGATAACATTAGGTAGTTTAGTCGCTCTTCTAAACAACCATGTTCATTACTATAATGGCTTATTTTTGTTTGTTTTTGCAGGTGACGGTTTGTATGCTTATGGTAATTTAAGATGCAAGTATTGCTAAAATGGAGCTAAATCATTGAACTACTTGCACCTTCAATTTCATGTTTTATTTTTGTGTGTGGGTTCAGTGTTGCTACAAGTACAACCGTCGGTTAAAAAACCATTTGATCTCATACATTGTCATTGAATTTTGCCATCAACTATCGCATTAGGAATTATTTAGTGGATTTAAGCTGTTTATCGTGAGTTGTGGTGGTTACATGGTTTTATCTGTTTAGTTATTCGTTAATTGAAGAATATGAAGTTACACTATGACATATTAGGAATCCTTTTTTTTAAATTGAAGGGCTTGACAATTTTTTTGTTCTTATATAAAAACAGGAACTTGAAATTTCTAACGCTCAAGCATATCACTACAGATAAAAAGGTCACTTTTAGTCGTTAATCAAGTAAACATAATATTGACAATAAGGTAGATCAAAACATTCTTTTACGATGAGCATTCATGCAACACAAAACAATCATACATAACCCATTCTAGCCTCTGCAATATGAAACAAATACATTTATATTATTAATAATGTAGGCTATGACCACAAACATACTAAAATTACCATGCATACACAAGTTATAATAATCATGGTTTTTTTTAATCATGATTAAAATGGGCACCATATTTATAGAGATTTATTTTTAGCATCTTGCTATAGGAGTACAGTAAGCTTATATTATGAAATATCTACTTTTAGTTTCAGGATGTGTCATTACGAACTTGGTAAAACTTATTGATGAGAAATTTGAAGGAGGTACTAAAATATTTCCTGATTATGCAAGAATAGAAGTCGAGGTACATGCTAAATCCATAAATGATGTTACCAGGCCATATGTTAAAATATCAACTTAATTACCATTTTACCTATGCTAATTGATTATGATACTTTAACTTGACTTGCTTAAATTTAGCTTTTACATATGCAACATGTATATATGAATATATCAGTTCATCATCTAAATTCCCATTTAGTAGTTCAATGCAAGAAATAGTAAAAAAGCCATGAATTTAGTACACCATTACCAAGCAAAAGCATCATTTATATAGCTACTTCCTCTTATTTTGTTTTCTACAACATTGCATATAGTAAGTTTCAGTTATAACTGATTTTCATAGTATATGAATATTGCCATTGCCATTGCCATAAGATATTTATTTTTGTTTACATTTGTTAAAATTGATTCAAAAACATTCAATTATAAACTTACCTTCTAATAAATAAAGACGGAGCATATTCATTGGTGCATGTTGGATATCAAGATTATATTTTAATGCAGATGCAGTGGTAAAGGTTCTCCTCTTATCTCAATGAGCTCCACCAACGACTTAGTAGCAAAACCCCGTCACATCCCATCGTGAAAGGTAATTCAAACAAATAAAACTTTTTTATTTTATGGGGTTTATTGCCTATAAGTTTTTACTTTTTTCTACTATCGAATAGAATAGCCCCCTACTTCTATACTCACTAAACCTCGAGGTACCATGATCGCTAAAAAGGAGACTATTTAGGACAAGGATCATCGGCGAATTATCCGGTAAAGAGTTTGGGAGATCGGATGGAATAAGAAAAAGAGAAACGTATCATATGAAGAGAGAGGGGAAGGGAGGAGATAAAAGAGGGCTAGTTATGTATATATGTTTATTAGGGATTTAAGGTTTAAGCATAAAATTCCTATAATACCCATCCTCAACGCCCAACTAAACTAAATATCTTCCACCGCTACCAATCGAATTCTAACATTGTAAAGCATACATATAAGCAGTTTTGAAACTATTTATTCAACTCCTTATATCAAAACAACAATACACATATGAGCCTTAATAAGTAATTATGATTGTATATTAGTTGTATGTTTTTCCTAAACAATTAGAATTTATCCAACTCAGAAAAGCTACAAAAATGATTAATACAACTTCAAGGTAGCTAAAAATATACTATCAAGATGTACCTTGGATGTTCCATAATAGAAAAAG
>OU343224.1:294734643-294811613 GCA_910596185.1 Chrysanthemum makinoi
AATAAAGATTCTTTTTAACAGGTAGGGAGAGAAAGTAGCCGACTGTGATTTGGCATCTTAAAAACTCATAATTTGGCACTAAGTTTTAACAAAATTATATTTTGACACTTATGTTTTGTTATTTGAGGAATTTTCTTTACTCTTCTTTTAGAGTGATAAATCTTGTGTCATTAGTTTGATGTGGTGGGGATGCTAGATTTATATGGATTAAGTCAAGTATTTTTTATTGTCGCTTTGTTTTCTTTCTCTTCTTTTTTGTTTTTTGTCTTTTTTCTAATTCACATTTTATTTATTAATTTTTGCGTTTTTAGCGTTTTTTATAATTCGTGTTTTCTTTTTCTTGGCTTTTAGGTTTTTATAGTTGTTCTGTTTTATTACGTTTCATCTATTTAGATCCGTTTTCATCTATTTTGTCGTTTCATACGTTTTAGATGGTTTATACGTTTTTGTGTCGTTTTCATACGTTTTTGTACGTTTTCTTACGTTTTAGTCCATTATATACGTTTGTCCATTTTAAGTCGTTTTCGTCCATTTTCATTACTTTTCGTTTTCGTTCGTTTTGGGGCGTGTTTTTCGCCGTTTCATATGTATTGATGGTTTTTACGTTTTCATCCGTTTTTCTTCCGTTTTCATGTTTTTGGACTATAGAAGTGATATTACGTGATATTGAGAATATCATTTTGTGATATTTTGAATATCGCTTGTGATTTTACGAATATCATTTTGTGATATTGAATATCGCATCGCGATTTTCGATATCACTTTGATATTCGAATATCACTATCATTTTTGAATAACTACTAACTACCACACATTTATTGCTAATTTTTCGTGTATCTCATTCTCATGATGTTCAACTTTTGGAGAGAATTTGATATCGCGGTGTCACGATATGTCGACTCCTTATATTTTGTTGAATCATGTGCGATATCGCGGATGATATCGTGTGATATCACGGATGATATCACGTGTGATATCGAGATGATATCACTTGTGATCACACGGCGTGATTGTGATATCACTTGTGAAATCAGGATGATATCACAATGAAATCACTCGTGATATCAGCGTGTGATATCACATGGTTATATCACTTGTGATACCACCATGTGATAACGTGTGTTTGAAACTGCCGGTTTGTTTATGAAGATGTTGTGCTTTGTTTAACCATAGCTTCTTAGCGATCAACCATAGATATTTTTAAATCCGTTGTAAAACCTATTGAAATACTCACAATGTATCCATTAAATAGACAAATTCAATCACAACTTAAATAATAAGCAAAAGTACACTAAATAGCTTTGTTTTAAAGCAAAATAAACTTGTTTAAGTTGTTTAATCTAAATGTAAACAAATGAAAGCGAAGAAAACAGAGGCGAATACATGAATGTGGCGTAAAACACGTCTAAAAGCGGATGAAAGCGTATAATGAAAAGCGATGGCAGCGATAAATATGGCAGAAGACAACATGTAACAGGCAGCGTATAACGAACAAATGAAATAAGAAAGCGATATGAAAGCGAAGAAAAACAATTAAAAAGCGTAAATAAGCGAATTTAAAAAAATAGGTGAATTTAAAAATAAAAAATAAAAATAAATAAAAAAAAACGTGAATTTAAAAATAAAAGACAAAAAAAAATTTGGATAAAAAAGAAAGACAAAATGACAAGAAAAAAAACATGGACTTAGGTTTACCTTTTAAATCTTAGGTTAATCCCCACCATTAGATCAAACTAGATGAATGGTGAGGATTTGTCCTTTGGTAAGCATGAATTTGTTGGTAAGCAAAATGAAGTGCCTCTTTGTTATTAATCTTTTTGTTCGTTGTATGTTAAAAGTTTCATAAATTAGTTTCTTTTTGGTTGGAACACAAATAATAGGATTTTTAGTAGACTATCGTGTACATATTTGTATCGCCTTTAGGTTTAGAACGCTATAGCAATAATCCCCTACAAACTTGTTGCACCCTTAGAGCATGGGAACGCATGGAGCCCTTTTGTTAGTTTTGTGAAAAAAGTGTTGTCATATCAGTAACATCAACACATTTTCACATGATATCAGAATTCATCATAATATCAAAACATCCTATTTCTATAATATAGGGAATCGTGTCAAAAATGACACCCTATGGCTCACACATAACCCACTAAAACACAAATACAACACAAAAAATACGGAACCATTTGGGTGCAGCGGCGTGGCGGCGGCACGTCTAATGTGGGTGTCGCGTTGTGGTATCGCATTTTGGCGACAATGTTGCTCAAACGTAAAGGCTCCTATGACATATAATTAATTTGCCCATAGGCCCTATCTCTATGTAAGTAATTTATTAATTATAAGTCCTGTGCGCGCATGAGGTTTACACATAAATCGAATTTAGTATAAAATTTTATTTTAATATACTAACATATAAGAATTTGGTCGATACTTTCACAAATAAGAATGACAAAGGTTTACTTGCATGTATGAAAGAACCAACAATAATAAATGTGTTTACAACTAGTATTTATAGGAGAGGGAACTAGGGAACTTCCTTGAGTCGTTTGGGCCTTACACATAGGCCCATGGGCTTACTTCTTAAGCCTAGTGATTAATACTAACATATAAGCCTAAATACTTAGCAACCTATTACATAGTTAATGACCGACACTTGATAGTAGTTACACGTGATCCCAACAATCTCCCCCTAAGGGTTGGTCATCTAGGTTGCTTGACGTCTTTCCAGCAATCTTCTTTCATGTGAGTAGATGTGTTTTGCTTTGACTTTATCGACGTCTCATGTGTCTTTATTCTTCGTTCCATGTTGTTGTTGTGATCATATGTTGTTGTCTGCCATTCATCAACGTCTTTGGTATTGGTGTCTTTACGTCTTTCTCCACATTGCTCATACTTCTTTTAACTTTGAATTTCCGTATTTGCATAGTTCTCTAAGTCTTTAAACTTTGTAGATTCTTTGACTTTGGTGTAGAATCATCAATAACTTTGTGTTCCTTTGATCTTTTGGTGAGAACTTTCATGTGATACGATGTTGGTATGAGCATGTGGAGATGGAATACTGTTGATGATAGTGGTGGCAGTAAAGGTCTCTCCTGGAACTCCAGATCTCCAATCATGCATGTCAACAGTTAGCAATAAAGTTCTTGACTTAAGAGTTCGTATATTTCGTACAGGTACATCCCAGATCGCTAGCGCGTTCTTTGAAGAATCTCAGACCAGATGGTCACTGGCATGTCCCCCTACTCAATATCTTCACTCCATGGTTGTTGCTTATTTTGAGTATACCGAGGTATCACTCAACGACTGTAGACCGTTTGAGACCACTGCAAACACTAAGCGTAACCCATAAGGGATTACCGAAGTGACCTGCTATTAGGGCTGTTTGATGTTGATCCTAGCAGGAGTTTCCATTCAATCACTGAGGATTACTTATGTAAATCCCCTCATAAATGTTCTGGCATATTGCTAGGATCTGCGTAGGACTCTAGAATATATCACTTGTGTTCTTATTGTTTGAACCGCAAGTGATGAAATATTTAGTGTTCCTAAGAGATTTTTTGATGAATCTCGTGTCTCTAGACTCGATTAGTGCGTTTTGATTTTAGTAGTCGGAGACTAGAGCGGTGTCTCCTGTATCAATATCAACACATCTTGTAGTAAGAGGTCGATAGATTATGCAGGGGTTTCCGTGAGAATGAAGCAAGTCCTTTTGAGAGAACTTGAGTGGCTTAGAAGGTTTAGTGTAGTGCGTCACTGGGTCCATGACGTCTTTGTCTTCAATACCGGTGTCATCTTAGTGACAACCAGTAGCATATGAATTGAACCCGGTTTCTGCCCTAAGTTGAACATATGGAGGGCTATTTCTTTTCACCCTTTTCTTTAACTTTTCTTTTTAATTCTTCAACTTCTTCTTTCTCCTTTTCTCATATTCTCCTTTTCTCAATCATACCTAAGGACTTCTAATACTAACTATGGGTATTGTCCTTGGGTAGATCTCTCCGGCTCGGATCATAGGGATATTTTCCTAACCTTAGTCAGCTTATAACTCCATGGCTATTCCTAAGTTGCCATAAAACCTTTTACTTGAAAATCTCTCAAAGTGTTTGTGATTATCAAACATATTTTGTTAACACTTTGAGAGTTTTGTATTTACATAAATACTCCCCCTCTACATGTGCTTGTATTGTTTTAACATAAATCTGCACAATGAGAGAAGAGCTCGCACTTTTGAAATGATCATTGGTTATATCTGATTTGTACATATGGAGGGCTATTTCTTTTCACCCTTTTCTTTAACTTTTCTTTTTAATTCTTCAACTTCTTCTTTCTCCTTTTCTCAATCATACCTAAGGACTTCTAATACTAACTATGGGTATTGTCCTTGGGTAGATCTCTCCGGCTCGGATCATAGGACGTATTTTCCTAACCTTAGTCAGCTTATAACTCCTTGGCTATTCCTAAGTTGCCATAAAACCTTTTACTTGAAAATCTCTCAAAGTGTTTGTGATTATCAAACATATTTTGTTAACACTTTGAGAGTTTTGTATTTACATAAATACTCCCCCTCCACATGTGCTTGTATTGTTTTAACATAAATCTGCACAATAAGGGAAGAGCTCACACTTTTGAAATGAACTTAGACCGATTCGAGACACGTTTAAATCACTAGCGAACTAGCTTGAAATTATTACCCGGCCTGGTCAAGTCCAAAGTTTCTGGTTTGTACACACTACTCGGACAAGTCCTATTCGAGACACGGTTACATCACTGGTTAGACCAACTTGAAATTATTACCCGTCCAGGACAAGTCCTTTCGATTACTGATATTTGAATTTCGTCAATCCATTGGTTATATATGAGTTTGAGCACTTTTGAGATTCTATACAATTCACAACATATTTTTTATCACTTTTATTTTTCTCCCCCTCAAAAATGGCATATCAATGTTGTTTTTGAAGAAACGTTTATTTAAAATATGTCCATTCTGAGTCTTTTCAAGAAGAGTTTAACAAGAACTTCTGGTTTTGAACAAGGATGTTTGCAAATACTCCCCCTCAACAAGTAATAATAACTTTTTGAGGTTTTTAAATAACAAGAGGGAATACTTGTTCTTTTAAGCATAATTTATGAAAAGCTGAAAATTTGACTAATTCTAATCAAAAGTAAGAAGCTTTCGCTCCTTATACTAGAAGTGTGGCACTAAAGCGTACCTCAGGGTCCTTTCTTTACAAGAACGGGTTGTACACTGTTATATGTGCACAAACCATTTGATAAACAGTGATGTTCTTGTGTACAACATACGCCAGAAAAAATCGAACAACCTCGAGTCAATCCACTGGATTAAATGATTATTCAAAGTCAATGCCTTCTTCCTGACGATATCCTTTTGCCATAGATGAGATTTATTGCGAATCACAGTGCCTTCAGAGCCTATTTTATTTTCCAAATTCATTTCATCCTGATAACATAGACCCAATCTGGTTTCTCAACAAATTTCCAGACTTCAAGACTTTTAAACTGATTCATCCTGATAAACCGTAAGAGAATAACTGTAATTCTCAACAATCTTCCCAATCCACACTACATGTCTTTAGCAGCTTCTCTGTACACTTCCTTTTGGTAAAGTTTCTGAATCAACTCCCCCCAAACTGACAATCGTCTTTAGCATATTCGAAACTTTGATGTACCACATCAAGTAAATGGGGTGACATACAAGAAATCAACAATATCTTCTCATGTTTGTAGCCGTTTCACACAAAATAAACCACGAAAGATGAAATAACTACTTCTTACCCCTGATTGTTGCGGTCCATCAGAAAACTAATCACTTGTGTATATGTGAATACTCGATAATATCATCGTGTGTGAGACATCATAATGTGGTTAAAGCATCATATGTAGGTAACTTCACACAAAACAACTCGTGAAAGTAGAGACGATAACACCGAAGTAAGACCTTTGAACCACTGATCGCCTCATTTCTTCCCCACTGATTGCAAAAACTCATGAAGGAAAAGGGTTTTCGCAAAGAAGGTAAGGAAAGCACAGCACACCAAAAGCGCACCTACTCTCTCTTCCCCCAGCTATTTTCGATGAATCGGAAACATACACCACGTATATTGATGATTAAATTGGAGACAGTGTAACTGTTGTTCCCGTTTCACAAATAGTTAAAACAGTAAATAACACTAATTGTGAATCATGACTGAAGTAAAGCACTTTAAAATAAGTTTTAACAAGATAAAACACAAAGGATATTTTCCAACGTTTATATTCTTTATTAAATCGAATCACAAGGAATACATTACCCAAGTACTTGCGGAATAGTACTTGGGATTGAAATGACAAGTATGGTGTAACTCCTCACGAAGCTTAGGCTAAGTCTAAGCACAACTATTCAGGTACCACTGACTATCTCAGAGACATAGTCGTATTTGGAGGAGTGAAAGATCATTGTGTGTGTTTTCCACAATTAATGCACAAGCTTCATCTTTCACTCCAATCTTATGGCTATTTATACAAGTATAGTTTTTGACTCTATCCTAGAGGACAAACTAACAAGGTTACAGAAGAAAAAATATTGATGTATTTTGTCTCTGTTTACATAGGCTATTTTGAGTAAGATACAAGGGAGCTTTCTTCTTGTCAGTGATGACACTAATCCTGGTTGTTAGCGTTTCAGGGAAAGTTTGACTTTGGGTTGATAAGGACTTTGTCTTATCTGCTCAAACTTATCCCACCTTGTCCCATCATTCTTGATCTTCTTAGCCTTCATTAATCTTGATCTTGTCTTGAGTAATAGTTGGTGAGGAGTTTTGGGATTGATGAGTTATTGTCATCACTCCTGAATCCACCATCATATTCTTGACTCGTCTTCACTCCTTGAGTTCCGCCTCAGAGTGGAGACTTTACTTCTTCGTCTGCAAATCTTGAGTATCACGAGGATGGCTCACTGAGTGGCTATGCTCGATGACTTATTAGTGTTTAAGGTTATAAACACTTAGGGTGTTTTCTATTCAAATCCTAGAATTTAGGGGTTTGGGTATTCAGAACAAGTCTCCCCCTATTGGGATATACAAATAGCCTAAGTGTTTTGATAAGTGTAAGTGAGCAAGAGGCTTCTTCTTACACTGAATATACTAGTAAAAATAATAAGGAACACTGATCTTAACAAAACATACATCGTTTATTAATGGACATTACAAGTTCCTAACCAACTAGTACAAAAGATGAACAACTTGATGTTATACAATATGGATACCCAGGGCTTCAAGCTTTGGCTTCTTTGATAAGAGAGTTGCTTTGTCAGGATGGTCTCTTACTTTAGCATTGATTATACGAACGATGTTTTCGAGAAATTTGAGAAGCCACCTGTCAAGTAACTCAACATTGTAGCCACGCCAGCCTGATCAATATCACTCCATCTTTGGAATGCCTGGTTTCCATAAACATCAATGAAGAAGAGTCCTCTTTCAGGCTCTTCTATGACCAAGCAGTTAACAAACTTCACTTTCGGGTAGCTCTCAGTCGGTCAAAACCAGGGACCTTAGCTTCAGGCTCAAACTCAACTCTTTTTCCTTTTCCTTTGGGATGACTGGGGTTGAGTGCCTTGAGCTTCAGGGAGAGAAGATTGATTCCAAGCTCAGTGGGCTCATCCCTTAGTCTTTTATATCTTCTACTCAAGGCTTTCATCAAGTCTTTGACAACCTGATTTTTCTTCTTTTCAAGGATAGGGCCAAGTTCATCCAATTATGATCCGGTCGTGAACTTTAGAGGATCATGAACCTCAAAGTCTCTTTTGTCCACTCCCCTGTAGACGTTCATTGCAACTGGCTTGGACTAGGGGATTATGTAAACATAAGTGATAGTCTCAGGGGCTCTCTTGCTTTTCATAGTCTAGTTGTAGTGATCGATCCTTGCTTGTCTTATCTTAGCAGCCTTCCTGTTCTTTCCATCCCTTCTTTTTCTTAGGGTAGTCATCTCAGCATCCTGAGCTGCTTTGAACTTTAGGCCTGCTTGTCCTTTTTCCAGTGTCAGGATCGATCCCTAACTTCTCAGCTTCTTCAGTAACCACCTTGACCAAGGCAGCTTTGCTTCTTTGTTCTTCCTCAGCATGTTTCTTAAGTCTGTCTTCTTTCTCAAGGTAGGCACTTAGCTATTCTAGACTGAGCAAGTACTTTTTGTTGCCAATTACAAAGGGGATCTTTACAGGCTCAGGTGTGATCATGATTCCTTTTCCCTTGTCCTGGATTGATGATTTTGATTTTGATATCACTGTTGCTGTTGTTACCACTGGTGTTGTTGTTGATGTTACTGATGCTGTTGGTGGGATTGAAGAGATGGGCACTGCAGTCACTGGTAGAGTTGGCTCCCCCTCAGTGTGAGAAAGAGTTTATTCATTTGGTCTCTCCCCCTCAACTGTTGTTGGAGTGTCAGCGAGGGAATAGTTGATGGTTGCACTGAGGGTGAGGGAGCTGCTTGTCCTTTGAATGCCTGATAAATTTCAGAAACCATTGACTCAATTTCTGATTTGTCTTTTTGAATGCCAGTTACTTTCTCCCCAAGAGTGGCATGAGATAATTCAAGCGCGGTCATTCTAGGCCCAAGATTCCAGGCCATAGAAGATGATGATTTAGCCAGATCAGTAACTTGCGCATCCAAGGAGCCCAGAGTGGACTGAATAGCCTGAACTGAAGTGGTAAGACCTTGAACATTGGAGTTGTTAATAATTGTGATCGATTCGGTGAAATTTGGAAGAGTTCTTCATGTAAGTTTTAAGCCTCAAGCACTTTAGTATTTAGTCTGGTCTTCCTTGACAGTTCCTTGGCGTCGTCAAGTTTGGTATGAGCATCCTAAAGGTTTTGAGAAATTTCTTGGTGATCATCCACTTGTGAAGATGGTCATAAATGAGATCCCTGTGCTCATCATTATTTTCATAAGTAGCAACCACTTCAGCTTTGAGATCAGCGTAACTTGCAGCAGCTTCAATATGTTGATCCCATAGGCTATCAGTAACACCAGAGTAAAGCTTCTGTGTAGCTCTCCTAACACATTACCGGTTGCCTTTGGTGAGGGAAGAACATTGTCATATTTCTGCAATTCCTCAGGGCAGGAAGATGCTAAAGAGTCTGAAGAGTTAGATGAGTCATCTTCATGTTGGAAGGGTGACTCTTCAGGCTCTTTTGGATCAGCGTCCATTTCTTCACCAGCAGAAAATACTTCCTCCTCACTGTCAACATTAACCTATTCATCGAGAAACAATACAATATGCTTGAACATACGGCGGGGAGGTTGTGGAGTATCGTACAGTTGGTTTTTGTCCCTCTTAGTCTTTGTCCCCCAAGGACCCTGGAACGATGGATGTTTCGGTTCCTTCTCTGAGTAGGATTGGTGATGAGTTCCATATCGATGGGTTGTTTCTTTCCTACGAGTCTTTGTCCCTCGCTGCTCCTTCAAGCACTGGCGGGAGTTTCCCAGTGCTATCCTTAGAAGCAATTGCAGTAAGATCCCTATCAGTGGGTTCTTTGTTTCCCCCTGAGTATTTGGAATCAGTAGTTGTGCCCTCAGACAAAAGTTGTGATTGGCGAATGTCCTCATCAGGCTGTGTGGAAGGCGCTCCCCCACCAGCAGGTTGTATGTTTCCCTCTGGATCTTGGGGAGTAGTCTTTGGGACCAAGGGCACTGATTGTGATGTATCAGTTTCCTTCGTTGTCACCAGGGTGGATGTTTCTTGGTCTCCCTTGGGTGGCTTGTCATTCTAGGGCTTTTTGTGCCTTTTAGGCTGTGTTCCAGAAGCCTCAGGGCCCCGAGACTTGGGTTTAGTCATAGTCCCAGTCTGAGACTTCTCCTTTCTCTTTTTAGGAGCAGGGTTTGGAGACACTGAGTCCCTCTGGTTGTTTACATCAACCATATGGGCCGTCAATTCAATTTCACTGACTAAGGATAGGTTCTTTTGAAAATTTGAAGGACTCAGAGTGGCAGGTAAAGCACCATGTTGAAAATCCTGAGTATAATTACAACCCAGTAACTCTTGTAAAGCACAAGAGACAAGCCTAGGGTATGAAACGTATTTCACCCTAATTTTGCTCTGTAGCTTGGTTACAAGATCACTGTAAATGATCTCTCCTATGTCGACATTAGTTTCAGTCATCAAGCAGTAGGCCATCATCAACTGAATATAATTGATCTGTTCTGTGGATGAATGGTTCCAGCAAAGAACGTGAATCACAAAAGTGAACAGGATCTTCTAGGCCACGGGAAATGAGTTCTTGGTGACTGGGGTTTTGTCTAAAAACTTTGGGTCTAAAGCAATTTTACCCAACTCAACCTTAACAATGGTTGGGTCAGGGTGAGCAACATATTTTCCCTGGTTATAGTCAAGCCCTGTTGAAGAGCAAAATGTTTTGTAGTCCAAGGTGACTGCTTGTTCTCTATTTAAAATAGAAAATCTAATGAGAAACTCCCTGAGGGGTCTAAGTTCAGTCAGTGGAGGGTGTCGGGTCATAGGCCACTGCAGTTGCCCAAAACTCCCTAAGGAAGTTTTGGTACAGTATAGATGGGGAATTGGTAAAGGCCTTTTTCAGTGGGCAGTTTAGCAAAAATTTTATGATTCCCTTATAGGTTGGGACATCATGTAGGTATTCAAAATTGCTTATAACGTTGTTTGTTTTAAATTCAACACTTTCAAGACCGCCTACCCACTGTGGTGCAAACTGAAGACTTTGAGTTCTTGCCATTGCCATTCAGAAAAAGATTTAGGGTTTTTTTTTTTTTTTTTTTTTTTTTTGACAAGAACAGTCAAAGAAGGTAATCCTTTTGAAAGTTTGTGATCAAAAACTTTGAATTTTGTTTGGAAAGATGATTTTTTGCTTAAACTGGTGATGAGTGTGTAAATACTCATCATTTTTAGTCAAATCTGAAATGCAAAACGTTTAAAAATGCTCAGAAATGCATCAAAATACTGAAAATATCTTAAAAATGCATTTTATATGTTTCAGATGCAAAATGTTCAAAATCGGATGAAAAACGAGCAAAGTTTGCATAATTGGCGTTTCAGTCCCCAGTTTCAAAAGTTGTCAAAAAGCAGTCCACGAGCACAAAATTTCAAAAGAAAAGTCACCAAAGGTCCTTTTAAAATCATAACTTGTCAAATTTAGTCCTTTGGTGAAAAATATCAAAAGTTTGAGAAAATTACAAAAATGGTCCTTCAAGTTTGAAATTTGGCAGAAATGGCCCTTGGAAAATGTGAAAATGACAATTTTGGTCCTTACACTTTTTAAGACTGTCACTATTAGTCCCTTGGATCAACTTTGTTAAATTGACAGGATTAGTCCCTTGAAATTCAGAAATTACACTTAAGGTCCCTATGTTATCAACCTTTCACTCATTTTGGACCTTTCATATCCTTGGACCCTGTCAAAAATTGAATTATGAACCCCCCCTATTATTAGCCTATCCTGGTCAAAATCCTCACCCGCCAAAAAAGTCATCACTCTCACCTGCTTCTGCAACTCACCAGGTAATCCCATCCCCCCTCCTCTCCAATCACTCAAACCATGTTCCCCACTCCACAACTAACATCCAAAGAGCATTTAATGAACCTTCCCCCCCCTCACTCAACCCCATTTGGCAGATAACCATTTTGGCGCCAAAAATCGTTTTGAATGGTCAAGATCAATTATAAGCCAACCAATGGCTAGGATCGGTGGGATATCATCAGAGAAGTGAGAGAATGAGATTGGGTATAAAAGAAAAGCTAAAGAAGTGAAGAGTTTTTTAGTTTAAAAATTTTAGTTAATGTCGATTTTAGTTTAAATGTTTTAGTTAAGTTGAAACATTGTTAGCTTTTGTTAAATTGTACTTCCTTTAAGTTGTTTTATCAATATTAATCACTTCAAGTTCAGTTTCAAGTTATATTATCATTTCACATTGTGTGATCCCTTTATTACAATTTTATTTTCAAAATCTTGTATTCAAGTTCCATAATGCTTATTTTCAAGTTTGTATAAGCTTATATAAGCTAGTGATAGCTTTTTATAAGTTTTAAGTCAAGTTTCAAGTTCTTTTGTAATCGGGTCAACAAAAGTCAACTGGGGATCAAAATTGAACATGGAGTTGGAAATGGGTTGATCTGACAAGTCAATTGGGTTGTTTTAGATTCATTTGGGGTGATATTTAATAGATTAGTGGTTCATGGTTCAGGATTTCAAGCTATAGCAGCTGTGGATTCTTGTAAGTCATTTTCAAGTTTTTATGCATACTCAGTATTTGTAGTTAAAACTGGTTCATTTCTGTTTTAAAAGTAGTAATTAAGCTACATTAACTTAGTTTGATCTATGGTTTGTGTTTGTTAGTGATAGAATAGTCTTAAACTTCAAATCAGTGCTATATAGGAGTGTTTGGTATTGCTGTTAAACTTGTGCTCTAGGGTTGTTCAGTTCTAGAATTACTTGGTTCGTGTATTAACTCAAAATAAACTCGATGAGTCATTAAATTGTGCACCTATATGTAAAAGTCAAAATCTAGCTTAAATAATCTCAACGATTACCTTGTTGAGATTTTTAAATCAAACCATTGTTTTGTGTTTAGAATCATTAAATGTTGCTTGCATTAGGTTTATAACATCATATAACACCTAGATCAGTGATAAAATTGGATCCAAAGTTCACCAAAGTCAAACTTGCTCATTTGCTTTAAAAGTCAAAAATTGAAAATCAGTTTTTTAGCCAACTTCAAAGATTTTTCATGATCTCATACTTGGGTCTTAACAAGTGAGACTTGTCATTCTTAAAAGTTCAACTGGACCCCTTGCTTATCTGTATTTTTGTTGATTTTTGTCATTTTTCTATAAGCTTCAAATAAGCCCTTCTTTTAGGCTTATATGCCTGCACCTGAGGTCGGTGATCTTGAGTTTTTCTCGAAAAGTGCAGCTAGTGCACAGGGCTCAAAAGAGCTTTCCATGATTTGCTTTTTGGTACAATTAATCTCAGCCAGGTCTACTTTAGGTTGCAAGTGGTAGTTTTCATTTTGAGCTTAATTTGAAGCTTGTGCTTGTATCAACAGTTGGTACCCAAACTTGTGTTTTAAGCAAAATACTCAAAACATCAAATCTGATCTAGCTTGTGATTCAGAGGGTTTAGCTTGTTGAAACTCATTGCATTTTAGTTAAATTAGCTTATTTAGGCTTTGGTAAACAGTTGGTAGCTCATTTTGTCCATTTGGCTTATTTGGATTGCTTAATAATAAGCATTTGTGCATCAGTTCTCAATATATCTACATAAGTGCCTGTTTTTATATTTTTCTCAGATTTAGATTATAATTTTAGAGTTTTCCTGAATTTTTCATATTTTTCTAAGTCATTTTGCTATTTTTCTTGATTTTTATTAGTTTTTAAGCACTTTTAAATAGCATTTAATACAAAAAATTAAAAAAGGTTCAAAAAAATAAGTTTTCATTTTTCTCAGGCTTAGATAAATATAAAAAGTGAAAAAAGTAATTTTCTAGATTTTTCATAGTTCATTTGGTAATTTTTAGTAATTTAATTAGATTTTAATAGTTTAAAATTCCTAGAAAATAGAAAAATAGTCACAAAAATACAAAAATAGTTTTGAAAAGTCTATTTTGATATTTTAGACTTTTCCAAGTCTTAATCTTATTTTTCTAGCTCATTTTCCTATTTTCTTGTAATTTAGGTAATTAATTATTAGTTAAAAATAGTTTTTAATTAGATAATTAGTTTTAAAAATAATTTTCTTTTTCTAAATATTTTCTTATATCATTAGGTTTGTAAAAACTTCATTTTCATATTTTTAGGGTTAATACTGATTTAGTTTCACTTTTTTTTTATTTTATGCGTTCGTAGTTTTCAATTTAAGCGTACGTTTTAGGTTTTAAACGTTCATCACTTTAAATATAGTGATGATTTATTTAATAGATTTTATCTTTTTAATTTTCTTTAATTTGCATTTAAGCCGTTTTAATTTGTTGGCTTTTCCTGTAGTTATAATATCATTGGACCCATTTTACTGTTCAAACTCTCGATCACTATACGTTGATTGATCCATTGCATAGCTCATTTGGGACATAACGACCCGGGGACCCTATACTCTGGATTTCATTGTATTGGTTTTGAGCAGTTTTAAGTCTTTATTCTGATCATCATTCACAAGTGGCGGAGACTTGCGTGATTAGACTTATTGTTTGGAACCAATCAAATTTTGGCTTGCCTAGCGGTGGTTGTGCTATTTTTCTCGTCTATGATTAGTTGTTTGAATCCTCACTCTTTGTTTATATCATCCATCTCTGTATATATATATATATATCCATATTTTCTTCTAAAAATCCAAAAACCCAAAAACATCCAAAAACGTATAAAACACAAAAATATTTTTCTTTTGTTTCTATATATGTATCAAAGATAAAATACAAAAAGATTAGATGCGTTTTCTTTAATAATAACAACTTAAAAGATTACCACGCAAACCAAGGCGATTGCACTACCTAAGGGAGTGCGACCATAATAAGTTCTCGAACTAAAGATATAAAACTTGCCTTTGTGTCCTTGTGATTGGTGTACCTTTTTCAAAGAAGCCATTCATCTTGGATTATTGGTTAAGTTCACTATTGTTTTGCCTCGATTTTGTGTTAATTGATTTTGTTGTGATTTCGACGTTTGAACCAGAAAACCCATAAAGATTCTTCTCACCCCATTTTTATAAAACGTCTTCATAATTCTCATTCTCATCTGAAATATCTTCATAATTCCATTTCTTTCCTTAACTCACGAGAGTCCTTAGAGTTAACTCTAGTGCATCTTTCGTTCTTCTAGATCATTGAGTCCTTTGCGTGATCTAGCGAGAAATTCCTAGACGACGTTCGTGAAGCGTGCTGCCAAATAGTCGAACCGAGATTCGTACTATTTCAAGCAACACCATGGCGACGAGCGTACTATGGCGGAAATGCTCGAGGCACCCACAGGGGTTATGGAGATGCCATCGTTTTACCGGTTATCAATTCGATCACCCAATTGAAGACACATTTAATCCAACTTGTGTCTACGAATCAATTCCCGTGTCGATCGAGAAGACCGTATGCACACATCCGTTGGTTCAACCATTTGACATCAACTCTTAATTACAAGGATGTGCCACAAGCGTGATCAAATTGATGCTAGTTCTCAATTGCGGCCGAGGATTTGGGCTGAAAAGAACCCCTCGATCCATCGAAACTTGGGAGGATCTTGTCCAAAAGTTTGTCAATTATTTCTTCCCTCCATCAAAGGCGACTAATCTTAAAATGAAATTTCGGATTTGTCAAAATTTGAAAAGAAAATTTTGGAGAGGCATGGGAGAGATTCAAAGATCTCCTCAGGAAATGCCCCATCATGAATTCACGGAGCTTCAACAAGTCAATATCTTTTACAATGGGTTGAACGGTAAAGATCAAGATTCCTTGAGCGCATCGCGGGTGGAAATATCTTGAATCGTAAACCTAAAGATGTGCTTGAAATTTGTGAGAGTAAATCAAAAGTTCCTATTTCTCGCAACAAAGTCAATATGCCGAACACTCCTGCTTCTTCATCCGGTAACTCTTCCGAGTTAGCGCAGATTAGCGCTCTAGCGGATATGATCCGTGTATGATAAAAGAGGTGAAGGAAATCAAAAGCGAAATTCATAAGCCGGAACCAATCAAAGCCATAAACAAGGTGTGTGAAATTTGTAGTGGTCCTCACGCGTATTATGATTGTCAAGCAACCGATGCTTCCTTTTAAGCTCCAGCGGTATTAACCACAATCAATACCGACCACGGTGATCCTCCTCACGTGCACCTAGCGGTATGACACCACGGTTTTCCTCTGTGCAAAACCATGGCAATCAAAATCGTTTTGTTCGAATCAAGGACAAAATTTCAATAACTCTCAAAATTTCAATCAAAACCGGAACAATTTCAACCCACAATATCAAGCTCCAAATCGACAAGGTTATCAACAACCTTTTCAAGCTCCTAATCATCAAAGTTATCAACCACCTCCTCAAGCTCCCATGCCCAATGACTTCATGAAAATGGTAGAGTCAAACATCGTTCAATGCAAACTCGGATCAATAACATGAGAGGTGAGCTAAAAGGGAAATTGATACCACAACGTCCGGCGGAACAAATGAGTTGAAGAATATGATGAGGCGGTTTCATGAACATGAATATGAACAAAGCTTCACCATCTTACGGGGACTCCCAAGCAATACTATTCCTAATCCCAATGCCGAGTTGGCCGTCACCCTGTCAGTAGTGGTAGGCGCACAATGGACCTTCGACTCCAATGCCCCTCCTCTGTGGCATTTAGTCAAGTTACCAAGGAGACAACGGACAAGGTGCATTATTCAAGCCCACGATACCGCGCCGCGTCCCACCGGTAGTCCAACCTTCAAGTCCGGAACCCGAAGTTCCAAAGAAAATCTGAGCGAAAACACTTCCATCCGGCTCAAAAGTCTAGTCAGCTTCCTTACCCATCAAGAATGAATGATGAGAAGCTCAAAGACAAAACAAAGAGCAAATGGAAAAATTTTTCCAAATCTTCAATGAGCTTCACTTTGATATAAGCTTCGTTGATGCTCTCGTTCTTATGCCTAAATTTGCATCCACGCTTAAAGGCTTACTCTAACAAGATAAGTTATGCGAGATGGCGAAAACCCCTCTAAATGAGCAATGCTTTCGGCCATTCTTAATAAGCTTCGAAAAGCTTGAAGACCACTGCGGTTCTTAATCGATGTGATTTCTTGGGGATGTTTCAATGCTCGCCTTGGCGATCTTGGCGCTAGCATTAACCTCATGCCACTCTCGTATGGAAGAGCTGTCTCTTCACGAACTTTCATCCACTTGTATGACATTCGAGCTAGCGGACCGTACCATAACTCGTCCACTTGGGATAGCCGAGGATGTTGTGCTAAAAGTGGGAAAATTCCACTTTCATGCTGACTTTGTTGTTGTAGACTTCGATGCAGATCCTAAAGTTCCCCTCATCTTAGGGAGAGCTTTCTTAAGAGCAGTAGTGCTACGATTGATGTGTTTGCGAAGAGTTGACCATACGGGTTGACAACGACGAGCTCCGCTAAATATCAACAGAACTCCAAACCTCTATACAAAAGAGTGTTGCCACAATTGATCAAAAATCTGAACGAATCAATGCAACACTCTCAAATTTCACGGTTAAGAGTGTTCGCCAAAGCGTCTTGAGCTCAAGCTTTAAAAATCACCTGGTTCAAGCAAATGGTTTGAAAGTTGTACGGGGAAGTCAAGAGTGTTCTTGATGATGATGACGATGATCTAGAATCGGAGACTTCAACGGAAGTGGTGGAAACTGCTAGCTCTAAGAGCACACCCCTTGTCCCACCTCCGGCATCGGTTGTCGCGGAATTGTTGCGTCACGTGGATGAAACCAACTATCTTGATTTCATCGAGGTTGGATGATGATGTTTGTGATCCAATGGGAGACATTACGCCCATTGATGAATTGCTAAAAATGATCCATCATCTTCTAGTCTTATTCCCGACTCTTCCATCCCTTCTCTCACTCGATAGGGAAGATGACAACTTTGGAATGAAGTCGATGCATTTCTTAGTGATGAGTCAATTCAACGAGGGAATTGATAACACTACCTTGATCCGGAGGAGACATCCTTTTACGGAAAGTTTGTTGATTGAAGAACCGTTTCCCACCCTCCCTCTCGGACATCTTCTTGACAATCACCATCTAAGCTTCAAGTTTACGCTTAAAGATGTCAAAGCGGTGATTTGCTTCTTCTCTGTGAGGAATGGACTTACATTCTCATATGCGTCTTTATTCCATTCTTCACGGATGGTGTGGTTGCTCTTTCCCTTTTCTCTTTCGGGAATGAGGACACCATTTTGACCGGTATCATTCTTTATAGTTTCTACTATTAACAATACAGGGTTATATCTCTCGGTGTGGAACTTTCATGTTCATATGTTTATTAACATTGTGAGCGAAAGTCGATCGAGATTGGTTTTCCGTTACTTTCCCCAAGAACAAATGAATTGAGGTCGAGTCAAGCTAGCGACTCGGGAATCAAAAACAATAGCACCTTGTATGGGTTTTCACCCATATTTCTGACTTCTTTCTATTTTCTACCACCCTAGTGTGGGGGATTGCCCACATGTTGTATATAAGTGCTTCAAAAAAAAATCTTCTTTCTAAATAAATGGCGTAGTAGTATTTCCTTTCCGCGTTCTTTGTTTTAGGCATAACCGCGGTACTTTGAATATTGAGGGCAATATTCATCTCTAGTGTGGGGAATTCTCACGAATTTTATCATATAATTATACCAATTCCCCCGTTTTTGGCCAAAATTTTTTTGGAGTAAGTGTTTTACACTCACTCATTTGGTTATCGATCCGCCATGTTTGATAAACTAAAGGATTGGCTAATCGAGAGCAAAGCGGCTCTTGGTAAAGATACCTCAAATCCGTTTACGGCTTGCAATTTGCCCAAAATTGTATGGTATTACTTCACCATATCCTAAAAAGTGAAGAGTTGGCTAGCCCGCAAGATTATGGCTTGTGGTAAAGGCCGTGGAAAATCCATAATTGGTATTCAGCTCACCAAAGATAATATTGATAATTTATCTAAGAGTTGGCTAGTCGGAAAGGGTGCGGCTTACGGTAAAGACAAATCAAATCCGTTGGAAATTTGGTGGTTTGCTCAAAATCACATGGTTATCGGTGTACCATGGTTCTTACTTGAAATAAAACATTTGGCTACTCGAAGTAATGGCTTCGGTAAAGAGATCAAAACCATTAAGTTTTTCTCAAAAGATTGCTAGGGACTAGCAATAGTTTAGTGTGGGGATTGATGAGTGTGTAAATACTCATCATTTTTAGTCAAATCTGAACAGCAAAACGTTTAAAATGCTGAATGCATCAAAATCTGAAAATATCTTAAAATGCATTTTATATTTTGGATGCAAAATGTTCAAAATCGATGAAAAATGAGCAAAGTTTGCATAATTGAGTTTTAGTCCCCAAGTTTCAAAAGTTGTCAAGCAGTCCATGAGCACAAAATTTCAAAAGAAAAGTCACCAAAGGTCCTTTTAAAATCATAACTTGTCAAATTTAGTCCTTTGGTGAAAAATATCAAAAGTTTGAGAAAATTACAAAAATGGTCCTTCAAGTTTGAAATTTGGCAGAAATGGCCCTTGGAAAATGTGAAAATGACAATTTTGGTCCTTACACTTTTTAAGACTGTCACTATTAGTCCCTTGGATCAACTTTGTTAAATTGACAGGATTAGTCCCTTGAAATTCAGAAATTACACTTAAGGTCCCTATGTTATCAACCTTTCACTCATTTTGGACCTTTCATATCCTTGGACCACATGAAATTGAATTATGAACCCCCTATTATTAGCCTATCACGGTCAAAATCCTCACCGCCAAAAAGTCATCACTCTCACCATACGCAACTCACGGTAATCCCATCCCCCTCCTCCATCACTCAAACCATGTTCCCCACTCCACAACTAACATCCAAAGAGCATTTAATGAACCTTCCCCCCCCTCACTCAACCCCATTTGGCAGATAACCATTTTGGCGCCAAAAATCGTTTTGAATGGTCAAGATCAATTATAAGCCAACCAATGGCTAGGATCGGTGGGATATCATCAGAGAAGTGAGAGAATGAGATTGGGTATAAAAGAAAAGCTAAAGAAGAAGTGAAGAGAGTTTTTTTTAGTTTTAAAAATTTTAGTTAATGTCGATTTTAGTTTAAATGTTTTAGTTAAGTTGAAACATTGTTAGCTTTTGTTAAATTGTACTTCCTTTAAGTTGTTTTATCAATATTAATCAGTTTCAAGTTCCAGTTTCAAGTTATATTATCATTTCACATTGTGTGATCCACTGTTACAATTTTTATTTTCAAAATCTTGTATTCAAGTTCCATAATGCTTATTTTCAAGTTTGTATAAGCTTATATAAGCTAGTGATAGCTTTTTATAAGTTTTAAGTCAAGTTTCAAGTTCTTTTGTAATCGGGTCAACAAAAGTCAACTGGGGACCAAAATTGAACATGGAGTTGGAAATGGGTTGATGCAGCAAGTCAATTGGGTTGTTTTAGATTCATTTGGGGTGATATTTAATAGATTAGTGGTTCATGGTTCAGGATTTCAAGCTATAGCAGCTGTGGATTCTTGTAAGTCATTTTCAAGTTTTTATGCATACTCAGTATTTGTAGTTAAAACTGGTTCATTTCTGTTTTAAAAGTAGTAATTAAGCTACATTAACTTAGTTTGATCTATGGTTTGTGTTTGTTAGTGATAGAATAGTCTTAAACTTCAAATCAGTGCTATATAGGAGTGTTTGGTATTGCTGTTAAACTTGTGCTCTAGGGTTGTTCAGTTCTAGAATTCATTTGGTTCGGTGTATTAACTCAAAATAAACTCAGTGAGTCATTAAATTGTGCCTGCTATATGTAAAAGTCAAAATCTAACTTAAATAATCTCAACGATTTTGTTGAGATTTTTAAAATCAAACCATTGTTTTGTGTTTAGAATCATTAAATGTTGCTTGCATTAGGTTTATAACATCATATAACACCTAGATCAGTGATAAAATTGGATCCAAAGTTCACCAAAGTCAAACTTGCTCATTTGCTTTAAAAGTCAAAAATTGAAAATCAGTTTTTTAGCCAACTTCAAAGATTTTTCATGATCTCATACTTGGGTCTTAACAAGTGAGACTTGTCATTCTTAAAAGTTCAACTGGACCCCTTGCTTATCTGTATTTTTGTTGATTTTTGTCATTTTTCTATAAGCTTCAAATAAGCCTTTCTTTTAGGCTTATATGCCTGCATGAGGTCGGTGATCTTTGAGTTTTTCTCGAAAGTCAGGCTAGTGCACAGGCTCAAAAGAGCTTTCCATGATTTGCTTTTTGGTACAATTAATCTCAGCCAGGTCTACTTTAGGTTGCAAGTGGTAGTTTTCATTTTGAGCTTAATTTGAAGCTTGTGCTTGTATCAGCAGTTGGTACCAAACCACTGTTTTAAGCAAAATACTCAAAACATCAAATCTGATCTAGCTTGTGATTCAGAGGGTTTAGCTTGTTGAAACTCATTGCATTTTAGTTAAATTAGCTTATTTAGGCTTTGGTAAACAGTTGGTAGCTCATTTTGTCCATTTGGCTTATTTGGATTGCTTAATAATAAGCATTTGTGCATCGATTCTCAATATATCTACATAAGTGCCTATTTTTATATTTTTCTCAGATTTAGATTATAATTTTAGAGTTTTCCTGAAATTTTCATATTTTTCTAAGTCATTTTGCTATTTTTCTTGATTTTTATTAGTTTTAAGCACTTTTAAATAGCATTTAATACAAAAAAATTAAAAAGGTTCAAAAAAATAAGTTTTCATTTTTCTCAGGCTTAGATAAATATAAAAAGTGAAAAAAGTAATTTTCTAGATTTTTCATAGTTCATTTGGTAATTTTTAGTAATTTAATTAGATTTTAATAGTTTAAAATTCCTAGAAAATAGAAAAATAGTCACAAAAATACAAAAATAGTTTTGAAAAGTCTATTTTGATATTTTAGACTTTTCCAAGTCTTAATCTTATTTTTCTAGCTCATTTTCCTATTTTCTTGTAATTTAGGTAATTAATTATTAGTTAAAAATAGTTTTTAATTAGATAATTAGTTTTAAAAATAATTTTCTTTTTCTAAATATTTTCTTATATCATTAGGTTTGTAAAAACTTCATTTTCATATTTTTAGGGTTAATATTGCTTTAGTTTCACTTTTATTTTTATGCGTTACGTAGTTTTCAATTTAAGCGTCACGTTTTAGGTTTTAAACGTTCATCACTTTAAATATAGTGATAGCGTTTATTTAATAGTTTTTATCTTTTAAATTTTCTTTAATTTGCATTTAAGCCGTTGTAATTTGTTGGCTTTTCTCGTAGTTATAATATCATTCGGACCCATTTTACATTCAAACTCCTCGATCACTATCACGTTGATTGATCCATTGCATAGCTATTTGGGACATAACGACCGGGGAGACCCTATACTCTCACGGATTTCATTGTATTGGTTTTTGAGCAGTTTTAAGTCTGATACAGTCTGTCATTCACAGTGAAGCGACTGCGTGATAGACTTGGTATTTTGAACCAATCAATGGTTTTAAAACAAAGAACACACAATTGTTTCTTGATTTTGAAAGTATTTTGACAGAGTTTGATTGCAGAAACAATTTATGTGTGTGTTTTTATGTTTTTTGAGAAGGGTATTTATAGAGTGGTGAAGGGTAATTTTTGCATATTTGAGGATTTGTAAAGTCATTTTTAAAAACGTTTAATTTACCTCATTTAATGCAGCCACTCCGTCACCCGCAGTTTTCTCCCATTTTTCAAGGGAACAGTTGCAGTGCACAGTAAAAGTGCATTTGCAAGGTTAAAATATCCTAAGGATATTTTTTGTGAGAGTGGGCAATAAATGCCAAGTGGGATGAGGTAAGGTGGATGGGGACCCATGACATAGATGACATAAGGGTTTTGAGACATATAATCCTATATTAAATTGGTATGTTTACCAACCTAGGACATTAAGTAACTGAAATACTTAGAGCATTTAATTACTCATTCAATGCTCTATATCCATTTTCAGGGACCCTGAATGAGTCTTACTCATTTAGTGAGAAAAGGTATTTTTGGGGAATTTATTCAGGGACCATGAACCTTTCTCAAGGAGAACTGCTGAGATTAGGATTGGTTATCAGGTTGCTGACTTTCAATATCAAGCATTCCCAATTCAGCTTTTAGTCTCCTGAAGGTAGGTTCATCCAAAGGTTTGGTAAAGATATCAGCTAGTTGATATTCAGTAGGGATGAAATGGAGTTCTATGTCTCCTTTCATGATGTAGTCCCTGATAAAATGATATTTGATATCAATGTGTTTGGTTCTTTGGTGAAGGACAGAGTTGTTGGAGATTGCAATAGCACTGGTGTTATCACAAAAGATGGGTACCATCTTGTAATGGATGTCATAGTTACTGAGTTGACTTTTCAACCATAGCACATTGGCACAACACCCTGCAGCTGCCATGTATTCAGCTTCAGCTGAAGACATCGCCACTGATTGTTGCTTTTTAGTACTCCAACATACAAGCTTTCCTCCAAGAAATTGACAGGACCACAGGTACTTTTTTGTCCATGTTAGCAGGCTAGTCAAAGTCAGAATAACAACTGAGGTCAAACCCTGAACATTTAAGATAGTAAAGTCCAAGGCTTGGAGTTCCCTTCACGTATTTAAGGATTCTTTTGGCTGCAGTGAGATGGGATTCCTTAGGATTAGACTGATATCTTGCAATCAGACATACTGAGAATTGTATGTCTGGTCTGGAAGCAGTTAGATACATCAGTGATCCTACAATCCCTCTGAAATGAGTCTGATTGATTGATTTTCTAGTGAGATCTGGTCCAAGGTTGTTAGGAGGGACCATTGGAGTCTTTACTGAGGCACAATCAGAGATTTCATATTTCTTCAAGAGATTCCTGGTATATTTCTCTTGACTGATGGTGATTCCTTTATCAGTTTGCCTGATTTGTAGTCCAAGGAAGTATGTGAGTTCACCCATCATGCTTATTTCAAATTTCTTTGCATCAATTTTTCAAACTATTTGCAAAGAGTGTAATTTGTTGAGCCAAAGATGATGTCATAAACATAAACTTGGACTAGTTTCACATCTTGTTTTGTCCTATAAATAAACATGGTGTTGTCTATCTTTCCTCTGACAAACTTGTTTTGGATTAGGAAGGCTGAGAGAGTTTCATACCATGCTTTGGGAGCTTGCTTTAGTCCATATAGGGCTTTGTCAAGCTTGCAGACATAGTCAGGGTACTCACTACTCTCAAAGCCAGGGGGTTGCTGAACATAAACATCCTCTTTGAGTTCACCATTCAGGAAGGCACTTTTGACATCCATTTGGTAAACCTTGAAGTTCATGTATGTTGCATAAGCAAATAAGATCCTGATGGCTTTCATTCTTGCAATAGGAGCAAATGTCTCATCATATTCAATGCCTTCTTGTTGACTGTAACCTTTGGCTACAAGTCTGGCTATGTTTTTAATGACAGTGCCATTTTCATCAGTTTTGTTTCTGAAAACTCACTTCATTCCTATGACAATGACATCCTGGGGACATTTGATCAAGGTCATGACTTTGTTCCTATCAAACTGTTGAAGTTTTGGGTTGAATAGTTTTGCCGATTTTAAGTTGATTTCAAAAACTTTAGATTCTATATTATGTGAAATCGTATGGATGTTGAGAACGTATAGATCTAGTGATAATCCAAGAAAATAAATAAAGTTAAGGGATAGAAAATACACAACCGATTTATAGTGGTTCGGCTACAAGGTCACATTCCTTGCCCTACTCCACTCCCCGAGTCACCTACTCGAGAGTTCAAGCACTATGTCAACAAACTCCTTCACTTGGCGGAGAAGTCTTGACAACGTTGCTTACACTTTTTCCGGTACAAAGCTAGATACCGAGTCCGTAGCACGGTGGACCAAACCAACACAACTATTACACAACAAATATGTGAAATATCATATACAAGATCTTCGCTCATGAAATCTTGCGGGTGACAAATCAATCAAGGACCCCTTTCTTGGATGACTTGTAGAATGCTCGTGATCTCGCCTTAGAGAAGGACCTATATGAGGATCACAAATAGAAAGAAAGAAGAACAACTCTCTAGATCAAGTGATCTATATGTTAGAAGAGAATGAGAGTGTATGAGAGATTTAGTAAGAAGAGGGGTGAGTTAGAATGAAGAAATGACTCTCTATTTATAGGCAAATTTCTCATATGTTCCACGGATCCCAGGGATCCCTCCCACTTGGGATCCGTCTAGTGTAATCCTAGGGATCGGTGGTACGCTCCTCTTTGCCCATGGGTTTTTTGGTTATGGGTCATGGGTTATGGGTTGGTCCATGGGTTTTATTTAGATTCAATGTATCTAAGTATACATTGTATCAAGTCTTCTTTGGTATGGGTTAAGATCCATGGGTTATGGTTTTTACCCATCCTAATAAACTATTACAACAAATGCTTAATTATTACATTTTGTATTTAAATGGCTATATGTAAATGCTTTACAAAAATAACATGTATCCTTATAATTATACTTAAGATAACATTACATTTGTTATCAACAAAACACAAAGAGATCGCAAAATATTAATAAATGTTTTTACGGTTTATTTGTATTAACAATCTTCCCCTTTTTGTTGATTACAAAACATAATGTTATGATGAGTAAAACTTAATAATAGATGCAAGTTTTGAAAGCCCCTAAGTTTTACTTCTTCTCCCCCTTTTTGTCGAAAACAAAAAGTTAACCCTTGGAGGAAATAAACAAACTTCTAACTCCCCCTTGACGGTAGCTCCTCCTTGTTTGGGGCGTCAAGTGAAGAAAAAAATTCCTACAAAAAGAAAGGTTAGTAACATGATTATATAATCTTGTGGTTGCCGAGAATCAAGATTGGTAGCCAAGGTATGTAAAAAAGGCTTGTAATAAAACAACAAATTGTAGTGGTATGTATGCCACTTACAAGCATGTAAAAATAAGAACAAGACTTGTTCTTGAAAATGACTTCAAAGAAAAATAATACTAAAAGTAGAAAATAGTAGTAGTGATTCCTTCCATGCTTGCATAAGGTTATGGATGGAGGTTTTGATGAGTAATGGTATTGATGCGATCAAGGATGAGGTTGAGTATGAAACGCATTTCTTCCCTAACTTCTATTGCAATTTCCCTAGTGGATTGGCAATGTTCATAATGTAAATGATGTGGGTTATGAGTGCGGAAGTTTTCCGGGTTGTTTTGATTTCAGTTATGCGGAAGTTGTGGTGGAAAAATAGGAAAATATGGATCAATATCCGGAATGTTTGTAAATGGTGGTGGAAAAGAACCTAGATTTTCTTGTAATGTGATGGGAGCTAATGGTGGTGATGTTTCAAGATCTTGAAAGATAGTATTTGGAGATGTGGGTGGTGTTGAAAAGACTATTTCTTTTTGTTTAGGTTGTTTAGATCTTGTTGGAGTCTTAAAGAGTTCCAAAAGAGTGACTTTGGGTGGTGATGAAGTTGGTGTACTTGTTGGTGATGAGGGAGGTGCTATAATGGAAGCATCTTGTGGTGAGTTATTTGAGGATGACCCATTTGAGGTTGGTTTTGCTAAACAACAAGATCGGATACTAATCCGTGCGGATATCCTAGCATTTGATTGTGGTATTTTGGATGGTGGAAGTACAAAGGTTTGGATATCATGATTGTTTGTACTAGATGATTCTCCTAAAGGGTTTTTGGATGACATGATGAAGTGTGTTTGTGAGAAGGAGATGGAGTATGCAAGCATTTTGGGAGTTCTATATATAGAAAAACAAAGCATTGTAATGAATGCTTGACCCAAAATGTGGATTAAAATCTAATGAATAGATATGAATTCAAGCATGCATGTGACATGAGAACACAAGCATTGAGCATACTCCCAAAATGAAAAATGTGGATTTTTCATCCAAAGTGAAAAAATAGAAGTTGAAAAGCTGTTTCACGGATCCCACGGATCCTTCCCTTGAGGGATCCGTCAACATGAAATTTGGGATCCGTGGGTCTGGTGATTCAGGAAGCACAAAATTTTCCTTTTGGAAACATTTTTGCCTAGTGTGTGCCTATATGCAAACTATTTGGAGTTTTGGTTATCTCGACCCCTAAAAAGAAATAGAAAATAAACTAGAAGTATAAAATCATCCTATTGAGATAACCCGAAAACACATATTTAGTACATGAGTACGTAATTTTGTGTTATCAATTCTCCTAATTCATTGTTGCTTAAATGAATGTACCCGAAAACACATATTAGTTATGTGTCCCCTTTAGCATTCAAAAGACATGAGATGCAATGAAAACGGGTTTTTACTTTGTATTAATAATGAAAAAGTGATTTGTCCTAGACGTGAGAAATTGCTTTTGTGAAATTGATACGGGAAGGTATCATCCTTTTAGAAAACATTGTGAAAGTAGGCTTTCTTTGAAAATGTGAAAAAAAATATGAAAACTATAAGTGGAAAAACTCATCTTGGGTTTTGAAAATTCCCGTATTGTTTGTGAGTTGTGCGTGAAATAGAAATCCTAGACTCAGAAAGAAGAAGGCTAGTGTTTACATACCTTGTAGAGTCAAATAAGTTACGACGTTTGTTCCATTAGACGAAGACCAAGACGAAGTAGGTTGAATTGTTCCCGCTTCAACGGTTTGGTGAGGACGTCGGCTATGTTGTCTTCGGATGCCACCTTCTCAATAGAGATGTTCCCCTTTTGAACATTGTCTCTATAACATCCCGCGATTTTTCAGATATTTATTTTTTGAGGAATTAAGTTTGTTTTTCATTTACGAACTTTCCTGAGTTTGATTGACGTGAAAACGAGAAAGTTATCTCGTGAAACGAGAAAATTAGAACACCTGCATCGTCTTGGCACAACCGACACTTTGATTTAATTTTGATATTTTATACGAAACATTTTTTTTTTCATGTAAACACTCATTTTTATCGGAAAAATGATTTCGTGAGCGATGGAACGTATTGGGCTAAGTTTAGTAATTTTTCGAAAGTCCGCTTTACTCCTCCAAATGAGCCCCGAATCACTAATTTGTGAAAGATTGTACAAATTACACTTCTGGTCCCTGTGACTTATTTCTATCCGCCCCTCAGCTTTTGGGTAATTACAAATTCGTCCCTCCTTGAGTATAAAAGATAAATTCTAGGGTTTTATCTCATTCATTTCATCCACTCACCGGAAAATATTATTCCGGCGCCGTCACTTTTTCCGGTCAAGTTCCGGCCACCCAACTTTATTAGTCAAGCGTGTAGATCATTATGAGGGGAGTATTTCTGGAGCGTTTTAGACCACGAGAAGGATGTTTGCTAGGGTTTTGAAACACCACTGCCACGCACCGCCGCGACACCACCTCCCTCCGCCGTTCATCACCACTTCTCTCCTCTTTTTTTCTCTTTCGTTTGGTAAGGAGAAAGCACTACCCCCTTTCATTTTATTCGTTTCTTTTCATTTAAAACCGATTGGTTAACAAGCGTAATGTTTTTCGTGGATTAAATATGGAATAAAAACGAGTTGTGTAGTTTTCGTGGATTCATAAAACGAATTAAAATATAAACGTGGATGAAAAAGTATTATTTTTGTGTGGTAAACTTTGGTTTAAACGAGATTTACAGTAGTTTTGACAAATTCGTGTGGTGAAAATTGAAATTAAAATGTGTTTATTTTGTTCGTGTGGTAAAAGAGATTGTTGTTGCTCGGTTTCTCTTTGGTCGGGTTAGACCCGATTTGTTTTCATTTTGTGTCTCGTTTGTACATGGGTTTGGATTTAGGTCTTGATGATGTTGTTGTGGTTGTTATAGTTTTGTGTTGCGAGTCACATATGTGGTACAAGTTTGCGAGTTACCTGTTAAGTCTCGGACTGAAATTTGGAATTGGTGTTTTGAGTTTGCTTATTAGTTTCATGTGGTATCAAATGAGTGAAATGGCGTTGTAATGCTTGTTGTTGTTGGTAGGCCGAGACTCACCCAAATGGGTGTTTGCTTGTGCACGGTAAAAACCAAAATGACCCGAGTGGGTGTGAGTGTTTGTGATGGTCTAGTGATTCAGTCACTGAGGCGCGTGTTGTACAACTTATTCACGACTTATTGCACCTTATTCTTTAGCTTCTTGTCTAGCTTATTATGTGATATTATTTTGTCTAGGTTATTATTGTGCGTTTGGTTCTACTACCAGCAGCTAGGCTGCGTTTGATAGTAAATTAATTGGGCCAAGGCCTAAAGTTTTATTAAAATGGGTTGTGTGATCTTTTGGGGCTCAAGCCCACAAGTTAAATAAAAGGTTGTGTTTGATCGTTAAATGTTAAAGGTGTGTTACTTGATCCGACTTAAATAATTAACGTGAATATGGTACTCTCGGTTAATGAAAATGGTGATTAACTCTTTTACTTGGTGATCCTTCGGTAAGTTTCGGATAAACTTGTGAGACTTGGTACTCGTTTGTAATTGCGACATTTGATTTGGTTTATACATGGATACAGATTGTGATTTGACTTTTGGATAATTATTGGACATATATCGATATCATTGGTATATTTTGACATTTGGATTTTTATTGGATTCACGATATGGGCGTTGGACTTATTGGACACTTTGTGACTTAACGGTATAATATATTAGACTCTAATTGAATTTAATATATTAGACCTAAGGCACTAAAATTTCTATTCAATAAACTCAAGCTAATAATTACGTGAATGATAACGAAACAAAATTTACAAATAATGTAACTTCAAACTTGGTTTAGTTAAAGTCACTATGGCTTTGGAATATTATATAAATGGACGCGTTATGCCGAAATTTATAGAAACATTCCAAGTTATAATTTTAAATTTCAAATCTCTTTTACCATTATAAAACCCAAGAATTCTAAACAAGTGTTCTTTTAAGTGGTAAAACAATTATTGTTTGAATTTCCAACTTCAAACTTATCATTGTTTATGAAACATATTTGTTTTATGCAAGCTATTTGGGGATTATGGGTAAACACCGAAACTTACCAATCAACTTACTTGCTTGTCATAGTTATGAGTCGTTACTTCCTCAACGTCTTTCTTATAAACTTTCCGAGGTTGAGGTACAATATTACTTGACTATTCCTTATAATGTATTGGGATATACATTATGCTTTAGCGTGAGCTATACTTTTGGTGTGAGTTACATTTTAGTATACTCTTGGCGGAGTTGTATGTAGTCTTGATTTCTCACCACCACCGAAAGCGTTAAAACTAAACTTTTGAGATATTGATCTTTGGAATTTTTGGAAGCGTTTGACCGCGAGTATTCCACGAAAACTAAGACACGTTGTCTTTCGGATATTATATTATTTTACGCTTTGAAACGTATTTTGAGATCATACGTATACTATTATTGGAGTATGCGATGTAATGCTTGTTGTGCTTGTACTCTTTGGATCTTAGGCGTGCCTTCCTTCATGATTTGGTTGTGCTTGCTCTTTTATGCCGTTTTGTTAGTTGTGATGATCTTGCGTTGCTTAAGCGAGGTGAGTTCATGGCCCTACTTTACTTACTTTTAAACAATTTTGGGGGAGAATACATGCTCGTTTTTACTAAATGCAAATGATTGATTGATTTGAATTCGCTATTGATAACTGATTTTTGATGAAATCGTGATTTGGTCTAAATATATTTTATGTGGACACAAGTGCTTGAACTGTTTTGGATTGGACACGAAAATGTTTTGTGAGCTATTACGTGCTAGGTTAAGGTTAGAAACCCTGTTATGAATTGTTACATCCTGGCTCAGGATGGTGCGAATGTTATAGATAGATCTATCAGAGTGGAATGGCATTTGCGTCACGGAATTTGGTTGCCCAACTTGCCAAGGACTTTACTTGGATTTGTGGATGCACCAACTTGCCATGACGTATAACATGTCGATTGTTAGTATGTTTAGAGATAGTCACGGCTCGTGCTATCTAGTGATGGTTTCATGACTTATCCTGCGTAATAGTTAAGCTTGCGTGACACTATATTAGTTGTAGTGTTTGATTTTGATATGGTCCAAGTGGTTGTTTATGAACTATTTTTCTTGCGGATAAATATTTTGATCATTAATTAGGGAGGTTATGCCTCGATTATATTTGACTTGTTTATGAGAATTGTATTGCACTTGAAAACCTTGTGGTCTACTTTTCTATTCTTTTGCTTAAAGGTAAACTTGTTTTTGACATTGTGTAACAATGATCGAAAAGGATCTTTTGAACTAGAAATACATTTATGAAAACCTATGAACTCACCAACCTCGTGTTGACACTTTTAGCATGTATTTTTTTAAATATTGAGGCGATTGTTTACTTTTGGGTGCGAAGGCAATGTCATGGCAAGGTCATAGGACGACTCGATATTTGTATTTGGGGCCGCATTTATTATGGGCCTATTTCCGTATTAATTGTTTTTTATTGTAAACATCGATTTTATTAAATAAATGAGTTTTCTTAAGAAAAACCTTTATTCTATGCTTGTGTTGTGATACCGATTAGTAGCACCCAAAACTTGTATGCTTCCGCTAAAACCCGATTTTTGAGGGTGTTACAGTCTCTTAGGAAGTGATGATGAATCTCTATATGCTTTGTGCGAGAATGCAATACCGGATTTTTGCTTAAGTCGATGGCACCTTTGTTGTCACATAGGATGGCTATGTCGCTTAGATGGATGTCGTAGTCTACTAGCGCTTGTTTCATCCATAGTGCTTGTTGGCATGCTTTGCGTGGGAGCGTACTGCTTCGGCGGTTGTTGATATTGCAAGTGCCGTTTGTTTCTTAGAAAACCATGATGTTAAACAACATCCCATAAAAGTACATACCCACTTGTACTTTTTCTATCAACATAATCACCTGCATGGTCAGAATCTGTATATACAATTGTTTCTACTCCGTGCCCTTAGGATACCATAATCCTAATTGTGTTGTACCCTTAATATATCTAAATATCCTTTTACGGCTTCTAGGTGTGATATTTTAGGGTCTTCTTGAAACCTAGCACATAAGCAAACAGTAAACATGATATCCGCCTACTTGTGCGTGAGGTAGAGAAGGCTACCTATCATGCCCCGATATTTAGTATTATCTACGGATTCTCCGTCTTCATCTTTTGTGAGTTTGGTGTCGGATGACATTGGAGTGCTAATTGGTTTTGACTCTTCTAGACCGAATTTATTTAACATCTCCTTGATGTATTTAGATTGATTGAAGAAGATACCATCTTCTACTTGTTTTATTTGTAGACCAAGAAAGAAACTAAGTTCTCCCATCATACTCATCTCGAACTCGTCATGCATGATTTTAGAGAAATCATCACACATGTCTTGACAAGTGGATTCGAATATAATATCATCTACATATATTTGTACTATGATTATATGTGACTCTCTTTTCTTAGTAAAAGTGTGTTGTCAACTAACCCCATGGTGTAGTTGTGTTTAACTAGAAATGACTTGAGTCTATCATACCAAGCTTTTGGAGCTTGTTTAAGACCGTAAAGGGATTTCTTTAATTTATACATATGTTTGGGTTTTTCAAAATCAATGAAGCCCGGAGGTTGAGCTACATATACTTCTTCATTTATGAAACCATTTAGAAAAGCGCTTTTGACATCCATTTGATAAAGCTTTAGATCATTAGCACAAGCATACGCAAGAAGTATTCTTATAGACTCTAATCTAGCCACGGGGGCGTAGGTCTCATCAAAGTCTATTCCCTCTTGTTGGTTATACCCTTGAGCAACGAGTCTAGCCTTGTTCCTAGACACTACTCCGTTTGCATCTAATTTGTTTTATAAACCCATTTGGTTCCTATTATGGTTTGATTACTAGGTGGAGGGACAAGTGTCCAAACATCATTAGAAACAAATTGATTTAGTTCTTCTTGCATAGCCATTACCCAACTTTCATCTTTTATGGCTTCTTGTGTATTCTTAGGTTCTAAGGTTGAAGCGAAACAAAACAAGCTACTTTGGTTTTGAACTTGAGACCTTAATGTTCGTTCGTTTAGTTTTCCTATGACTTTATCTACGGGGTGATCTTTGGACTCTTTAATGTTTATTATTTCATCACTTAGAGGTTCTTCTTCTTCACTTATCTTTTTCTTTATTACTATAGCTTCACTTTCTATAATCTCGTCATCGACAAGAGGTGGAGAGGGTTTGGGTGGACTTTCATCAAATTTTATATTTAATGACTCTTCTACCTTCATTGTTTCTTTGTTTAATATGACGTAAGCTTTGCTATTTAGCGAGTAACCTAAAAAGATACCTTCGGTTGATTTAGGATCAAATTTTGTAAGGTAATCTTTAGTGTTAAGAATAACACATTTACTACCAAAGACTCTAAAGTGATTTAATGTAGGCTTTTTGCCTCGAAGTAACTCATATGGAGTTTTTCCTAAGATTGGTCTAATCAAGACTCGATTGAGTATATACGTTGAAGTATCAACGGCATTACACCAAAACTTTTGAGGTATGGATTATTCATTAAGCATGGTTCGACTCATTTCTTGTAGAGTTCTATTCTTTCTTTCTACTACCCCATTCGATTGTGGAGTGCGTGGAGCCGAGAAGTTGTGAGTAATACCATTAGCGTCACAAAAGCTCCGAATTGCACTTCATTATCGAATTCCCTACCATGATCCGTCCTAATAGACACTATGGGACTTCCTAGTTATCTTTGGATCTTTTTGCTTAATATTTCAAAATAGTTAAAGGTTTCCGTTTTGTTCTTTAAAAATTTTGTCCATGTATACCTAGAGTAGTCATACACTATTACCAAAGTGTAGTAGTTGCCTCCATAACTTTGGATAGCGGATGGACCAAATAAATCCATATGTAGTAATTCTAGACACCTAGTTGTGGACACCATGTTTTTAGCTTTATGACTCGAATGAGCTTGTTTTCCTACATTACAAGCATCACAAAATGATGTTCATATTTTAACTTAGGTAGGTCTCTTACTAGATCTTTGGATGATAGCGATTGAAGAAGTCGCATGTTGGCATGACCCAATCTTCGATTCCATAAGGTCGAAGTATCATCCATAGAGGTAAGACATAGTTTGTCTTTAGGTTCATTACCGATTTTAATGACATAGACTCCATGTTTCCTAATTCCTCTTCCTATGGTTATGCCATTTTAAGTATCTTACTACCGGTTTCGGTAAAAGTACATTGCACTTTTTATCACATATTTGTCCTATACTTAAGAGATTAAAGTTTAGGTTTTCTACATGATACACATCGTTAATGGTTAGAGATTTGTTAGAAATCGTACCTTTACTGATGATTCTACTTTTGCTATTTCCATACACCACATTACCTCCATTAATGGATTCATATGTGGAGAATAGATCCCTATTGCCGGTCATGTGCCTCGTGCACCGGCTATCCTTGACCCATTCATCGGGGTCTAGGTTGACCTTTAAGCACACCTCGTCATTTGCCATGAGACAAATTTCTTCGTCCTCCTCGTCGCTCATTCCCCACCTGCCGCTCACGAACGCCTTTTGATCATCCCGTTTGGGACACTTACTAATAAAGTGGTTTGGTCCCTACATTTAAAGCAAGTACGATCATCCTTTGGCTTCCGTCCTCTTTGCTTTTCCGAAAGCCTTTCTTATCGTCATACGGTTGTTTGACGTATCTACCCTTTCTTCTAAAGAAATTTTTAAAGTCCCTTTCGCCATAGCGTACTATTCGTCGTCACTACTGAAGATGAGTTCTCTCATCGCTCGAAGCCTTTTGGCTTTAAGGGCAAGAGATTTGTGTTTCTCTTTCACCTTTGAGGCTTTGAAATCTTTAGCAAGGACAAGCTCGTAGACTTTTAGGTTGCCTATGAGTTCATCGAGGGTGAGGATTGTCAAATCTTTTGACTCTTCGATTGCCGTCACCTTGGATCTCCACTTCGATGGAAGTGCCCTTAGATATCTCCTAACATGGTTACGGCTAGAAAAAGATTCATCAAGTGCTTGTAAAGATGTAATAATAGTATTAAAGTTAGCAAATGAATGATCTATAGTTTCCTCATCCGATATTGAAAATTGTTCATATTTTTGAACAAATAAATCAATTTTATTATTTTTAACTTGTTGGTTGCCTTGATGAGTTACAACTAAAGAATTCCAAATTTCTTTAGAGGTTTTAAGCATAGAAATTCTTTCGAATTCCTTTTTCGGTAAAGCATTATATAAAACCATTTTTGCTTCACTATTTTTAGAAAGCTTTTTCTTCATTTCATCGTTTAGTTTATCATGAGGTATGTGAACTAAATTTCCTTTATCATCATTTGAGGTAGCCTCAAAATCACCTTCAACAATAATGTACCAAAGATCAATATCTTTAGACTTCACATATGTTTTGAATCTATTTTTCCAATATATAAAACCATTAGTTTCAAGTAGTGGTGGTCGTTGCATAGATTGTTCTTCCTTATAATTTTCAGAACCCATAGTGATCGAAAAGTTTTTAAAATACAATTTTATTTTAAAACTTTTATAAACTTAGCTCTTGATGCCAATTGTGTAAAACTAGAAGGGGGGGTTGAATAGTTTTGCCGATTTTAAGTTGATTTCAAAAACTTTAGATTCTATATTATGTGAAATCGTATGGATGTTGAGAACGTATAGATCTAGTGATAATGCAAGCAAATAAATAAAGTTAAGGGATAGAAAAGACACAACCGATTTATAGTGGTTCGGCTACAAGGTCACCTTCCTTGCCCCTACTCCACTCCCCGAGTCACCTACTCGAGAGTTCAAGCACTATGTCAACAAACTCCTTCACTTGGCGGAGAAGCCTTCACAACGTTGCTTACACTTTTTCCGGTACAAAGCTAGATACCGAGTCCATAGTACGGTGGACCAAACCAACACAACTATTACACAACAAATATGTGAAATATTAAATACAAGATCTTCGATACAGAAATCTTGCGGAGTGACAAATCAATCAAGGACCCCTTGCTTGGATGACTTGTAGAATGCTCGTGATCTCGCCTTAGAGAAGGACCTATATGAGGATCACAAATAGAAAGAAAGAAGAACAACTCTCTAGATCAAGTAATCTATATGTTAGAAGAGAATGAGAGTGTACGAGAGATTTAGTAAGAAGAGGGGTGATTTAGAATGAAGAAATGGCTCTCTATTTATAGGCAAATTTCTCCTCTGTTCCACGGATCCCACGGATCCCTCCCACTTGGGATCCATCTAGTGTAATCCTAGGGATCCGTGGTACGCTCCTCTTTGCCCATGGGTTTTTTGGTTATGGGTCATGGGTTATGGGTTGGTCCATGGGTTTTCTTTAGATTCAATGTATCTAAGTATACATTGGATCAAGTCTTCTTTGGTATGGGTTAAGATCCATGGGTTATGGTTTTTACCCATCCTAATAAACTATTACAACAAATGCTTAATTATTACATTTTTGTATTTAAA
This sequence comes from Chrysanthemum makinoi, assembly GCA_910596185.1. Lineage (NCBI taxonomy): Eukaryota > Viridiplantae > Streptophyta > Magnoliopsida > Asterales > Asteraceae > Chrysanthemum > Chrysanthemum makinoi. Next base: position 294,770,755 of record OU343224.1, read on the forward strand.
TGGCTATATGTAAATGCTTTACAAAAATAACATGTATCCTTATAATTATACTTAAGATAACATTACATTTGTTATCAACAAAACACAAAGAGATCGCAAAATATTAATAAACGTTTTTACGGTTTATTTGTATTAACACATTGCAGAACTAAACATTAAGAAACATCATAATCTCTTGCCAACACCGTCACTTCTTCGAGTTAGTAGCCTAGAGCATCCACAATGGGTAAAAATATCAAAAGCTTTTTACTATTCTATCAAGTCTTTGTAAGAATTTTTTTGCATTGTGGTATCAGGTTTTACAATGACTTTTTAAGAAGTTTTAAAAAAGACTTGGCAAACTAGCTATTGCAAAAACTATAAGTCATTAATGACTTATGCATTAAATATACAACAAGTCTTTAAAGATTTGATGCATTATAGATGGTCTAAAATAAGTACATTCACCATCAACTAAGCATTAAAGTCCATGTCAAACCTTGATTATATATTTTTTTAGTTTGTTTAAAGTTAGAACAAGCTAAAATGGGAAAAATGTTAGCTAACGAGATTATATGGTTTCCCTCTTACCATATAGCAAGGGGGTACAATTCAAGCATATTTTAGTAACTAGTAGGTTACTCACGTGTTACGATTACAAGTACTTTTGTAATTCAAAATTTTAGCAAGTCGTCATTTTTGAGAATAAGTTTTTTTTTTAATAATAACTTTATAAGAACTCTATATTGAAATTAACTACACACAATAACCAACTATTATATAGAAAAAATATATTAAGTTTGATAAAACCGTATATTATAATAAGCCACATCATTATTTTGAAAACCCGACATAAGATCAAATTACCCACTAAATGTGTTAACCATTTAAAAAAAATAGACCACATCATTATTTTATCTAAAAAGACATATATAAATGAATTATTGTCACATAATGATTGTTGATAATCTAACTTGTTATCATATGCGTAGTAGTTACTTAGAAAACAAAAGTATTACAGTAAATTTTGTTTTATTACTATTAGACCTAACAAATAAAAGAAATATTGTACATGAATATTAGGATTAATTTGTTTTCCACATCGCCATGTAAATCAAATCATCCTTCACAGTTCTCTCCATTTAAGCCATATAATGACGTCTCCGGTTCTATCTGTGTAACTTTATTTTATTATTATTTTTTTTTGAAAATTTCTTGTTATTAATTTCAAAAGATATTGAGTCTTTTTTATTATCTATGTTACTCTTCATCATTATTAAAAAAACATAGGATAATATGTTGTCATCTCTTATAAAACATATCTTGAATGCATGAGTTTTGTTGATGTTATAATATATTTTCTGTAAAGTTTTAAATTTCTTATTTTTTTTCATTGCTCGTTATTTTTGTGCTTTTATTGTTTAGGATAAAAAGAAAAAGTGTAACTGCAATAAATATGAATCTATATCCAACGGGATAATCATGTTAGTCCAATACAATTAGTTAGGTATAATAAGTGTCTCCAAAGTAATAGAGTGCTTCTCTTCTTTAAATCTATTTGAGGTACGTACTATAACCATAGTATGGGTTATTTATTTTGTGTTAAAACATTTCTACTATTTGTAATTAAAGCTATTCATTTCAATGACATATCTGATGGTAATTGCGCATTTGACATAGTTGTACGTGTTTTAAGATGCGTGTATTTTTTTTAAGTGTTTGGCTTATTTGATTTTAACAATAGATGATTAGTTTCTTGATCAGATTATACAATGTGGTAAAATGGTTGTATTAATTATATGTGTTAATGCATTTGTGCTTTAAATAGTTTTAAATAGTGATTTTTTTACTTGTAATGCTTAAAATGTATAGATAGACTTGTATTTTTCATTATAAGCAAGTGTTGAATTTTAATTTTTTTGCCTTCTATTTTAAGCATATCCTAAATGTTTTATTAAGTGGTATAGATAATTCTAAAAAGAGTAAGCTGCAAGATTCGACCCCGTGATTTGTTTGTACTGGCACAAAACATCGATATCAAAAACTGCTAGACTACCTTTATCAGTCACACTAAAATACCTTCACTCACCTTCCACCTCAACTTTCTATCTCCATTTCCCTCTCATCACTCTCTCACTTTTCACTCACACTGGTCACATCACATCTCTTTCAAATAAATATCCACTTTATACAAATATACCATACAAATACCTCACACACACTCACAAATCAAATAAATAATACAGTATAAAGTTGCACATAAACCAAGTACTGATTGCCTCACCATTGTGAGCCTTTTTTGGCTTCACTCACGTGTTACACAAATAGCCCATAGTGGGCTCACTCATGAGTTAAAAGCTCTCACTCACCCTCACGCTTCACCAATAAGGGTAGTTTTAGCATGAATCATTTCTAAAAGGCCAAATTTTTTTTGGCCTCACTCACGTGTTACACAAATCCCCCATAGTGGGCTCGCTCGTGAGGTGGGGCTCTCACTCACCCTCACGCTTCACCAATAAGGGTAGTTTTAGCATGAATCATCTCTAAAAGGCCAAAATTTAACGAGGACTAATTTTCCAAACATAATTAATGAAATAACAAAAATTATTCCTTTCAGAGATGGTTTTCGTTAGATTTTGATTCATGTCAATAGCTTGCGATATGAATGATTTGTGCCAAAATATACAAACCATATATACAAAATTTTCATTATATTCTTGTAATAACTTTCACCAAGTGTTCAGAACACATAATGCCCAAATAGCAACAAACAAAACCATAGTGGCCAAAACACAAATGGTGTCAACTCAAGTACCAAAACACAAACATTTACCACAAGTGGTTTGAAAATGTGCATACATCACAAACAGACCAACACTAAAAAAATAATAAACAAAACAAAACCAACTATTATTTATTCAATCTTACATCAGCCATTAGTTACTTCTGTACTTGTATTCTCTTTTGAATCGTTGAACAGTACATCATTAAAACTGAATCTTTCCATCTTTACTCAAGGATCTTGATCACTTCCTAGGACAGGGTTTATTGGTGGGGCTTCAACTAACAACAACAACAACAACAAAAACAAAGACACAAAGCAAGGAACACAATATATGTTTCAGGACATTGGATTTAAAGATATTACAAGGTATAATATTAATACTAAGATTATTTCTATTCATTAAGTTTGAACTCCGTTGATTAGTCTTGTTTTTTTTTTTTTTTTTGGATATTTAAGGTAATGAATTCATACCCATAAAAAAATGTGTAATTTTTTTTCAATGTTAATATTATTTTCTTGATAAAATTGTAATTTTTATTCATATATTTTACTTTGTCTTGATTGATTGTTTTTTTTGTTGGTATGTTGACTTATTAAATTAGTAAAGATTGAAACTTTGTATAAAAATCTGGTTTTGGAAGTGTTGTTCTGATGATATATGAAGCGATTATAAGTGGGGTGTGGTATTATATCAATATCTGATTTTTATGCTTGTGTTGATGATTATGTTACATGTTTGACCAGTTAAAAAAAGTCAAAGTAGCAAATCTTTGCAGAATATTCTGATTTGCTACTGTTTTCAGTATTTAATTTTGGAATTTTATGGAATTTAATGACGTGTTTTTATTTACTGTTGATATTTTTTGCATCTTTGGATTATTATTTCATATGTTTGACTTATTAGAAAAATTAAGGAGTGCATTTTTTTAACAAAATAATTTGATTTCAGTAAGTTTTTGTGATTTTATAGATGTTATTCTTAGTTGATTTTCTTCAGTATTTGATTTTTTGCATTTGTTGATGATTGTTTAACATGTTTGGCTAGCTAGATGAGTCAAAATAGCAAATCTTTACGGCAAAGTTTTATTTTTTATAATGTTTTTATTAAATCATCTGTACTCAAATATGATATGCTGTAAAAGTTTTAGTTGTTAGTGATTAATCTTTTGCATATGTTGATGATTATATTTCATGATTGGCCATTTATATAATTAAAAGTTTGCATCTTTAATATAGTGTTGCGTTTGTGCTAAGTTTGGATTGTTTTACATGTTTTGACAGATATTAGCCGAGGAGTATGAACAACAAATCTTATGCATTTTAAAGATTATTTTTAAGAGTTTGAGTAAAGATTAGCTATGGATGAAAATGTGTTCACTTTTGAAAATCCTTCCGATTCACTTATGGATTTTGATTATATGGATGAGCTTTTATTAGATGGATGTTGGTTACAAGCAACTGATGGATCCGAAATCTTAAACAATAATACTTCTGCTTCCAACCCCCCTTTTGACCCTTCAGTTCAATGGCCAATATTAGATTCCAACACTGAAAATCCGGAGCCTAACGACAACTTGTTAGCTCCTGAAGGAAATTCGTCGAAATCCCATGTCAAAAGTCTCATTACTTTACCGAACCAATCTGAAAATCTTGCTGAACAAAGCAAACGATGGTGGATTGCACCGCAAGCAAGTTCTGGCCCTTCAATTTCTGTGATGGAAAGATTGATTTATGCTATTGATAACATAAAACATTACACTGTTGACAAGAACGTACTTATTCAAGTATGGTTACCGCAAACCATAAAAGGAAAGAAATATTTAAGTACAAGTCAACGGCTTTTCTCACTTGAATTGAATTGTCCCCAGCTTTCTAATTATAGAAATATATCAGAAACTTACATTTTTCCAGCAGAAGGGGATGCTAAAGAGAGTGTTGGGTTGCCCGGAAGGGTATTTAAGGAAAAAGTTCCTGAGTGGACTCCTGATGTTCGACTTTTCAAGATTGAAGAGTACCCAAGAGTTTCTCACGCTCAAGCACAGGGTGTTCGTGGGAGTGTTGCGGTTCCAGTTTTTTATCAAGATAATGAAAGTTGCATTGGTGTTTTTGAGGTTATCATGACTACTCAAAAGAGTAACTACTCTTCAGAGATTCAAAGTGTTTGTAAGGCTCTTGAGGTATGTGTCTTTCTTTTTTTCCAGAATTATTATAACAGTTTGTAAGGCTTAAAGTGTTTCTAATGACATAGAATATTCATTTCTTGTAGGCTTTTGACCTAAGGAGTTCTGAAGATTCAAACACTCAGAAAATCAAGGTAACCGAAACCTGAAACATGAATAATCTAACAAAATTTTAAGAAATTGTATTACAATATAAGAAATTATATTTTAAGTTTTCTGATTATGATCAGGTAAACAACGGCTTCTATCATCCAGCTTTATCGGAAATCTGTGAAGCTCTAAAATCCGCATGCACAATACACAATCTGCCATTAGCACAAACATGGATCCCATGCATCCAACAAGACAACAAAGGCGGCTGTCGCCACTCAAACGAAAACTTAATACGTTGCATCTCCACAGTGGATTCTGCTTCCTATGTATCGGACCCACGATTCAAAGATTTTCAAGAAGCTTGTTCCGAGCATCACCTTTTTATAGATCAAGGTGTCGTAGGCAAAACATTCACCACCATGGGCCCGTGTTACTCATCTGACGTGACATTATACAAAAAAACAGACTACCCACTTGCTCATCATGCAAGCATCTTTGATTTGCACGCTGCTGTGGCTATACGTCTCAGAACTACTTATGCTGCCACGGTTGACTTTGTGTTGGAGTTTTTTTTGCCTGTTGACTGCAAGAATACTGAAGATCAACAGGGGATTATTAATTCCTTGTTGATTATTATACAAAAGGTTTGTGGAAGCTTAAGGTTCGTTACAGAGATGGAGTTGCAGGAGGGTGTTAATGATGGGCTGATTGTTGGTTCTGATACAGAAACCATGCCAAGAGTTCAAGAAATTGATGGTCCTGGTCCTGGTTCAGGCTCAGGTTCAGGGTCGGGTTCGGGTGTGGAAAAACGACGTGCTGGTGCCAAGCTGGAGAAAACTATCACTTTAGAAATGCTAAGGCAACATTTTGCTGGCAGCCTGAAAGATGCTGCCAAGAATATGGGTGGTAGGTTCATGTTTTTTGTTGCATATTAACCATTTTGTGGCACAGGGGTTTGGGTTGGCTACGTGTAATTTTGGCTCCAAAATTTAAACTTTTCATGATAATAATGAGTAATTTAAGTAATAGTCTAACAAAAGTGTCAGTTTGTTTCTTGAATCTTCAATCGTGTCAAAGAAACCATTGTGTGTCAAATGTGGGTTGGGTAACTGGAACTTGTGGGTGGGGGTCAGGTTAAGTTAATCCCGAATGTGCTTATAAAAGTTGTGTAATTGTAATAAAAGTGCAATGTACTGAATCTTTAATCATTTTTTTGTAAACGCAGTTTGCCCAACAACTTTGAAACGGATATGCAGACAACATGGGATACAACGTTGGCCATCTCGCAAGATCAAGAAAGTAGGCCACTCGTTAAGAAAGATCCAACTTGTGATGGACTCAGTTCATGGCGGTTCGGGTTCATTTCAGATCGAATCTTTCTATTCAAACTTTCCGAAACTCGCTTCTCCTGACCCGTCAAAACCGACCAATCTCCCATTTTCCACCACAAAGATCGAAACTTTGGACTTAAAGACCACTGATGGTGCCACTTCAGGCAGTCCAAGTTCGAGTTCAGGTCATTCATTCTCTGGTCGGCTCCACCAGGTCCCATTGTGCGATGAAGATACCGGTGATGGTGCTCATAAAAGAACCAAGAGTGAAGATACCGGTGAAGGTACTCATAAAAGAACCAAGAGTGATACAGATATTCATATATTTTGTGCATCAAATGACCAAGATCAAGACCAAGACCAAGATGAAGAAGCTAAATCCCTCACCGAGCCTCCAAAATGTCAAAAACTTCCCCCGAAACCGCGGATTAAACCAGAAGGTCATCTTTGGAGGGTAAAAGTGACTTTTGGCGAAGAAAACATTCGTTTTCGGATGCAAAAAGGTTGGGGTTACAATGAATTAGTTCAAGAAACTGCAAAAAGGTTTAGCTTGAATGATATCAGTGGGTATCAGTTAAGATACCTCGATGATGATTCCGAATGGGTATTACTAACTTGTGATGCTGATGTAGAGGAGTGTATCGATGTGTATCGATCATTTAAGGGTGGGACCATTAGGCTAACTCTTCGTGAGCCACAACTTCGTGTTGGAAGTAGTTTAGGTAGCAACGCACTCTTGTAAGAAAGGTGGCCCTGATGCACCAAGATTCATGGTCAGTTGAGCCCGGTGCATGAAAGCTCGGGGTTTCGGGGGGTTTGCACATGGAGTCCATATGCGCATTTTCCAGGGGTTTGAACACGGAGTCTCGGTATTCGGGTTTTCGGGGTTGTATAGTATAATAGTGATATCGTACCTTTTGCAATTTCGGGCTGGTACTGTATGCCTCCTTGTGTTGTATTGTATTCATTATTGGTACCGTTGAGATGACATTGTCGGTTGAAGTAGTTAAATTTGGGAGAAATGCAGGGTGTTGCTGAAACTGATGCTGTTAATTTTAGTTACAGCAAAGTCAATAATTAGGAGCTTGTATTATGTATTAGAATGTAGTATGGTACAACTAGCAATGAAGCATAAGTTATTATTGTGTATTATGTCAACATTGGTCATGGAAGCAGTCTCCTAACTCTCGAGTTTACCTTAGGGTAGGGGTATGATATGTTTACATTCCACCTCCCTCATACCTCGCTTAGACGAGATTGGGTATTGTTGTTGTATTTCAAACATTGTAAGTTACTTTACGTGTTGTATTGCTGATATAAATAGACTCCCTATTGTTTTTGGTATTCGACGTATCCATTTACGTTCAGTCGTTCAGTGACTATGAATAATTTGAATTTTATTGCATCTTTCAGTACTTAACAATATAAATAGACTCCCTATTGTTTGTTTTTTCAAAGAAGCTCTTATTTGCCTCTTTTGTCTGCAGGCGCGCAGACAATTTCGTTGAAGACCGTTTGTTTTTTTTCAGACATAAGAGGCTAAAATCACTTCTTTCCTCTTCTACTATGCAGACATAAATTTCCTCTTTTTTCCACTTTTTTGAATTTCCTCTTTTTTCCACCTCTTTTTTAAAAAAGAAAAACTAAAGAAGAAAAGGGAAAGAATTACTTCAATAGAACAAACGGTCTTCTTCTTGTAGATGAAGAGCTTAAATGTACCTCTTCTTCTGCAGACATGGTTTGCAGATGAAGAGGTAAAAGCTCTGAAAAAACAAATGACATATATGTATTTATAAACAAGGCAAAGCATTTTGTCTTCTGAACAATATCCCAAGAGATTAACGAGATTAGGATGCCTAAGTTTTCCCTGATTCACTTCTGCCTGTCACATGCAAATACACAATAGATCACTGTCCATTCTTGGTAAATAAAACACAGTGGCAGTTTTATAGTAGTTTCTATGCTGATCTGTCATAAGAAGCAATATTTAATAGTACTGTTGGTGATAGTGGGGTTTCTTTGGGGGGCTATAATTTTTTCTTTGGGGGACTATAATTTTACCTTTAATTTGAATCTCCAAAGGCTGTATCTCAATTTAGTTTTTTAGGACTAATTACTTGTTGCAGAGCAAAAGTGACTGCCTTTTAACTTGCGTGATGGGTGTTGATGTTACTTCTGACTTCTGAGGAATGTTCTATAGCTCATCAGCAACAACAATTATTTTAGTTTCATGGGTTTGTTTAGGTCTAGTTTACCACCATCAGTGAAACATACCATCATTATAACAAATATCTTACTCACATTCCTATTTCTATAATATTGGAGAATAACTATGAATAATATTTTCTTCAAAACTTGTTTATCCTTCCAATGTATTCTCTTGACTCAGCCATGTCAATTGTCACGCTTCATTTTCCTTTCTCTTGATAATATAACTGTTACTGTGATATTTCCGCTCTTCCTGATTACAGTTTCATTTCCTGCAGTCTGTTTGTGCTTGTCATTTTGGTTCATGTTGCTTTTCGTTTTGATTATTTTCTTTGTTAGTAATGCCACTTATAAGTTCTAGCACTTGCAACTAATATTTTAACTGAAAATATGCTCATATCATCCTTCTATTTATGAAATTGTGAGTGGTTATATATTTTAACATGGGATACAAGAGAAACAAACCTGCCACTCTCTGAGACTTTGAGCATTATCTGTGCTTGCGATCTTGATGGCAACAGCTATCCCAACGCCACATATTGATGGAGTGTATGATGAACCATCCACCCACCCTTTATAGACAGACTCGCCATCAGATACTCCAAGCGTTGCTGATGGCCGAAAATTCCTTTTAACACTCCGCAGCTCGGAATGTGTAAACTCCTTCAAGGTTGGTGAAATTGACTCTAAACTAGGTGGCAACACCTGCTGAGAAACAGATACAACACCACCACTAGGACATCCGATTTCTGCCAGTGTGGTGACATGTTTTTCCATCATTTTGCCTCTCTTTTTGTTACCATTATTTTGCCCAAGTCTCTTAATATCAGAACTCATACGGACTGTTAAAATCATAATTAGTATGAGGAGAAAATAGAAAAGATATGTAATACGAACAAAAACGAATAAGCGGAACAAAAAGTGATTAGTGACAAATCTCAGTAAATCAGAAGTGCAGACTTGACCTTTGAAAACCCAGTCTCAGTTTCTTTTATCCTACAGAGGTAGAGAACAAGCCATGTGGAAATAATGATTCCATTATAATAAGGTCAATCCAAGTTGACCAAACTGCTCTACGGGCAGGTGTTCAGAATAGTAAATTAGTGCTAATGCAATTGGGCTATCTAATATAAATTCTATGGTGTTTGATATATATGCCCCCTCTTTAGGAAGAGCCATGACAATAATACGATGGTACTAACTGAATAGAAATGGCCCACCTGTGTTTGTGCATATTCTTAGAATTACCTTATATTCACAAGTTCACGCACGTTACAAAAGAGTTTGAACTTACCTGGAGCTTTAGTCGAGAGCAACAACCACGCCTTTTCAATAAACGTGGTTCTTCCATTGTGTTTCTGATCATTAGCACTCTGCAGACTCCGCAATGTCCATGCTAACACAAACTCAAGCCGAGACAACACCTTAGTCATTGTAGGTCGATCCTTTGAACTAGTGAGGAGACATTCATATGCAATTTGCACAAATTCCTTCAGACAATTAGCTGAGACTTGCCCCCTCAAACAAGGATCAATAATTTGACTTATTTTACCTTCTTTAATGCAGTGTTTGGCCCATCCAGCCAGGCTGTGTTGCTGCTCATCCAACGTAAAATCAAGAGCAGGCCTACCACACAACGTTTCCAATAAGACCACACCGAATGCATACACATCAGACTTTCTTGTAAGTCAAAATTTTGATAGTATATTAAAAATTTATGCTAAAAAATTCAACTTCCGTTGTATATGTTTGATGTTTTTCTATTAAGGGCAAATGGCATAAAAAGGCATCAAAGTTAGGGTTCATTTCCAATTAAGGTATTCTACTTTTTTTCTTGCATAAAAAGGTACCCAACAATAATTTTTGGCGGATTTGGGTTTTTTACTAACGTTCGTTAACTCACTCCGTTAGTATATTACATGTTTAGTCCTCGAGCTGCTACAATTATTTCATGCAACATCCAAATAAAAAACTAAATAAAAACACAAATCTTATTCTCCACCCATCGTTTTCCTACCCTCTCTCTCTGCCTTCCCCTACGCCACTACCATAAACATCAGAATAGTTCATCATCTCTTTTCTTTTAGGGTCAACTTCAAAAGCATCCTTCAGAACATCCCTTAAATGAAGACTCTACCACCATAGCTTGCCACATGATGGCTTGGGCAAGGCTGTGAAAGGGACAAGTGCCAGGAATGATTCTCTCCTACACGCTAGGTCAAGAAAGATACAAGGCTCCATTCTCCTTCATCATCTCTAAATAGAAGCTAACTCACCAGGAAATCATACTCATCTCTCCTTCAATCGATCACAAATTAGGGTTTTGTAATTTAGGGGTTTTCCAAATTAGTTCAAGATTGGTGTAATTGAAGGTGTAATTAAACCAATTCGAGTGTTAATTGTTTCATTTAAAACAATTTATTGTTTGGTTGATTTATGAAGTGTTCGGATTTGGGTGGTTTACTTTTGGGTCGACGTGGTTGATAGCTTAGTTTTCTTGAGTTTTCTTGAGTTGAATTTGGGTGGTTTACTTTTGGGTCGACGTGGTTAAAACAATCCATTGTAAGGAAATGTTATTTTTTTGATCATGAATTTGGAAATGTTAACGTGGTTGATAGCTTAGTTTTCTTGAGTTGTGGACGCAAAAGGCTTAAGAGTTAAGAGAATATGCTATGCTATTCTTGTTTTTGTCATATTTTTGGGTTTTGGATGTCGTGTTCAGTGAGATATACTTTAGCGAATAATTTAGGAAGGTCCTAAGAAATGATTGTAAGAATGGTTCTCTTCTGTGGGTAGGCTTATATGTTTTATCAAATTACTTGTTACTGATAGTATTGCATATTGTAATGCTCACTGTGACATTCTTGTTTGCTTGCTCATTCTTGATTTAGTCTTAGAGTCAGATTTTTTCACTATGTGATTCTGCATGATCTATGGCTTTTAGGTATATGAGGTCCTGATGTTATTTTCAACATTTAGTGTGTGTTTGGATTGATGGTCTGGAACATAATGGAATGCGCATAGGAATGATAATGCATTTTTAGTGCGGAGAGGAGTTTTTGAAACCATTAGACTTAATGCCCAGTGAGCTGGTGAGCTGGTTTCTTGTGGTCACAAAACATATATCCTCCCTGTTCTCATCTTTACACTCAACTGTTTTCCTCATTAATGCAGCCGATTTGCTTCTTCAATGTACAGTTGTTGGTCTGCTGATGATATGTATTAATTTGATAGTCAAGCTAGATTCATATCAAATTGTGATGATTGTTTATTGCAAATGGAAGTGAATGAACTTGTTGGTGTTAATGACTTTGTGGGGAAGGGTGGTGTTGGTGGTAGCAGTGGTGGTAGCTTCTGGTGGTGGTGGTGGTGGACGATGGTGGTGGTAATGGTGGGGGCGGTTGGCGGTTGGTGATGGCGGCGGCGGTTGGTGGTGGTGGTGGATGGTGCATGAAATGTCTATACAAACTCAAGGACCAAACATGTAATATACTAACGAAGTGAGTTAACGAACGTTAGTAAAAAACCCAAATCCGCCAAATTTTTTTGTTGAGTACCTTTTTATGCAAGAAAAAAACTAGAATACCTTAATTGGAAATGGACCCTAACTTTAATGCCTTTTTGTGCCATTTGCCCTTCTATTAATGACGTTGGGCAATGTGTTAGATTGACTTTAACTCAACATATATCTATTTTGGAACATGTACTACCTTTGGAACATGTACTACTTTTGGAGTTTACAATTTACATCAACATATATCTATGTTGGATTTTCTTTAATATATTTTTAATTTTTTTATATTTTTTATTGCCGTATCTATGCCGTTCTCGTATCTTGAATTTTTTATTTGTGCCGTTTCCCGTTCCCGTATCCCTTTGCCGTTCCCGTTTCGGTGCTACACTGACGTACATACAAGTTTTGAAGTCTTAAGTAGCAATGTAACATGTAACAGTGGTGAGGTCTGAGGTGGGGTTGGAAACGAGTTAACGTTTATGAAGGCACTCGGATTTAAACTCTACTTAGGCTCGTTGGAGTCAAACTACTATGAGCCTTCTTAATCGAATTAAGTTATTTATTACTTGTATACCTTTAAAGGCTTTCAAGCTTAAATCTTCTTCAAGTCGACCTTGAGCTTGTATCATAAAAGCTAGTTGAGTTATCAATTCAAATTCAAGCTTAAGCTAAGGTGGTCCAAAAAAAAAAAAAAGTGCAAGACTCCTAAAATACAAATGTTAACATACATCACTAGACTATTAACTACCTTACCTGTAAGATAAAACATGTCATTATAACTCCACACACACACACACACACACACACACCCGCCTAAGGAAGCTTACACACCATTTACGTTTTTTTTTTGGAAAGCTTTCAAACATGAAGAAAAAGTGTTGTTGTAATTCAGAATTATATGCAATGAGCAAAACATTTAGAGGATATATCCATAATCCATTGTAGAAAAATACAGTTACTGCACCAGATGGTCATAAATCACCAAATCATAATGTCATACAATATGACGAAAGTTACTAACATTGTATTCACAAATTTGTAAGTGTGCGCAAATAAAAAAAACATCACTTTATCTATGCTTAAAAGTAAGGCAAGAATTTTGTTGGCTTCTTTAAATCCTGTTTCTGGCGAAAATTTTGAATAAAAAACTTTTGCCATTTTCTCATCTTGACACTAGCTCACGAGTATTGTCCTCATCTCGCTTTTGTGATGCAGCTGTTAAACTGTTAACATTGTGTGACATTTCAGCTTGAGAGGCCAAATATTCGAGTGCAACAACAATATCACCAATCAGAGGCCGAAAATTAGCTTGCTCTTGGAGACACATTGCAGTTACAGCAACCACATGGTGCACAGATCGTATAGAGAATCGATCTTGCAGTAAGGGGTCCACCAACTGAACAAACTTCTTACGGTCTTTTAACAAGGGACGAGCCTACATATATCCAAAGAAGTTATTATTATATACCGAGGAGAATGTGTAAAATCATAGACATCAAGAGGTAAATATAAAAATCAACTTATATGGACACGGGCCAAACATAGTGAGATTCGCCTAATGTGCCTTTTTAATGCATAAAACCTCCTAAATCCTTTTCTGAAAAGCTTAGAATAATTGTAGAATTAAGAGAATTCTTGTAACCATGTTTGACACAATAATTACTTCTGAAATTTTGAACATCAGGACAAACAAGCCCAAGATTGATGTAGCCTATATTCACCCAATTTGACCCGTTACCCAACCTGCCTACCGGCACTTTTCACCATCTTTAGTAAAAAGCAAAGAATCTATGCGATACGCACCTAACAAAATGACGAGAGTTACCAAAAACGTGATTACTCATTAATATCTTTCACGAATTAATATTCATCGTATCATAAGAAAGAGTAAAATAGTAAACTCTAAATCATGGATTTGAGTTCAAGTTCAAAGAAACTTACCCAAGCAACTAAATTCTGCTCTCCACGTTTCTTATTCATATCAATTGCTTTACGTCCGGTTATCAGCTCCAACAGAACCACACCAAAGCTGTAAATATCAGACTTCGTAGTTAATCTTCCACTCATTTCATAATAAGGATCACAATAACCATAAGTACCCATAACTCGAGTTGACACGTGAGTGTTATCACCAACTGGGCCTAATTTAGCTAGTCCAAAATCCGAAAGCTTTGTGTTGAAGTCATTATCCAATAATATATTTGATGATTTTAAATCACGGTAAATTACAGGTGGATTTGCTTTGCAATGTAGATACTCAAGTCCACGAGCTGCGCCAACAGCAATCTTTAGTCTGGTGTGCCAATCCAGTGGCTCCTGATCAGGCTCGAGATCTGAAAATAAAAATATCTGGTTAATATAAGAAACATAATTGGGCTCAGGACAAAGGATTTCAATATAGAAAACAAATGCAAAGCTATTACTTTATCTTCATTAGGACGGTGAATACTTTTACTTTTTGGCTATACAACTCTGTGTTTCAAGCTAGATCGAGCCTCAAGATGGTCTATACACAGTATGAATAATGAGAATCTCACGACCTTATGATCCAAGAGCAAAAGTTACAATATTAATCACTTTGTCACTTAATTACTCTGTTCTTAACCAAGTGCCATCCTGTGGTGTATCGCCTCTAGCTACAAGGTTTATAGATTCTATGAAATTTCTTGCTCAATAGCCAGCAAACAAACTACGAATAAAGCCGTAATAGTATATTACGAACAGAAAAGTACTAACGTATGATAAGAACAAAAAAAACAGAATGAATTATATAGAGTATTAACAAGTGATAAAAACACCACACCCACGTTGATTGTTGAATACGGAATACTTATATTTTCCAGCCATCACAGCACCGCGAAAAATGGATTTTTTCGTGGACTATGATAACTTGCAAAAAGACAAGCTAACAATGGCAAGCTTGATTCAAAAATCATATAGTAATCATTGTAAAGCGAAATCTAAAAGAAAAAATTCGGGGAGCAAATTGAACAACAGGAACAAAATACAGCAAAGGTTGAAACCCAAAATCACCACCAAAGGAGTTGACTTTTTTTAAGAAAATCAAACTTTATCCCATTCATGAAACGGCAAAATCTTTGAGCATTATGAACTAAAAAAAGACGAGTCATATTAATTGGAAATTAAAGACATGAGCATACCACGGGGTTCAAACCATGTCATAAAGAAAGTAATCAGAAAAAAATAAATAACTAAATAAATAAATAAAAATAAAAATAAAAATTTGAAGCCTACCAAAAAGATGATTTTCGAGGCTACCCATTGGCATGTGATAAACCAAAAGCCTTTGATCTCCATCAGTGCAGTAACCTATCAAAGTCACAAGGTTCGAATGACGCAAGAGACTCAACATAAGAACCTCCATAATGAATTCCTGGTGGCCTTGAAGACCGTTAAGGTTGAGTTGCTTAACAGCAACCACCTGTTCATCAAACACACGAATCAATGCTAAAGACCAGCAATTAAATGGAATATCATAACCTAAATTTTAAAAAATTGGCAACATTAAACAAGGTAAAACTTCGACTTACTTTCCCTGATTCCAACCGACCCTTATACACACTTCCGAATCCGCCTTCACCAATCAAATTAGCATCCTTAAAATTCTGTGTCGCGGCAGCAAGCTCACGAAATGTAAAACTATTTGCAACATTACTTCTCTGACTACTAAACCTTTTCCCCCTCTTAGAATCAGTCATCTTCTCATCTACAAACCAACACCGCAAACTTACTTAACTCCAACAGAACCACATTATTCAAAACACAGCATAATACCACAAACCTTAACAAGTAGTAACAATCTTTATACTAAAATCTTCTCATAAGCTTATCAGTACCATTCTTCCATGTAAATTCCCCTCTGGTCACTAGTCCAAAAAAAAAATCGTTCTTTTCCCAAAACATAATTTTTATTTCTTGTTAAAGAGCAAAACACAAATCTTTTACTTGAAATAAACTAAATCATTTAGGGAAAAGAAAAAAAGCCTTCATGAATCAATAAGCCAAAACATTACTATAATATACTAAAACGTTGTCAGTTGCACACTCCTAAAATCCACATTGTACAAACCAATAAGTCAAAAAAAAAAAAAAAAAAATCAAACCTGCAAGTTCCATAGATGCAGCAATATCCCCATGGAAATTTTCAACATCTTTGGCGCAACAATTAAAACATAAAAACCAACCCATCTACACCAACAAACTCGATCACACTTCACAAACACATATAACAACTAAAAAATAAAAAACCTTAAAAATAAGCAGCCAAACAAAGATTTCTTCTGAAATACAATAAATCCAAAAAGATTAATCTAATAAGACATCAAACAAATCAACGCGGCATTGCCAAAAAACCATCCAACATGAAATATTATGAACAGTGATCATAAAAATACAAAAGTTATTTATAAAAAACAATGGGCACAAAAGAACAAAAGGGTTTGAATAATTTAAGGTGGAAAGTAGTTGTGAGTGTTCAGAATTCAGTAACAGAATTAGAACATGGAGTTTGAATTTAGGATTCAGTGTATCTGTTTGACTTTGTGTTTGTGTTTGTGAGTGTGTATATATATATAGAATTTTATTTGTACGAGTATAAAGATAAAGATGACGTATAGAATCGGTCGTAATAACGTGTCATAGTAACTTGATGGAAAATGAAACTCTCAAGTTTAGAATATCAATCTCGGATCAAATTCAATGGCTCAAATTAAAAAAATAGGAGATGATTTGAGGCATTGGATTTGATCCAATGGTTGATAATTGTAACTTGATCAATTAAGTTATCCTTAACTTGAGAGGATCTTCTTCCATAACTTGATGCATGTATGTTGTACATTCTATGTTTAACTTGGAATATATTATCGAATAAAACATTTAATTCGAGATTCTTTTTTATCAAGATATCACAATTCAAATAATCTTTGATGACCTAGATAAACTTCAAACCTTATACCATAATGCATGTATATGGGTTTTTTCTAACATGCGCCTTAAGGGCAAAAGTACAAAAAAAATACATAAGATTTATGTAAAAGTACACTTGTCTCTACTTTTATGTAAATCTATGTGTACTTTTTCGTGGACCCGTGTATACTTATGATGTGCTTAACTTGTGCCCCTAAGACACAAGTTAGAAAAACTCTCATTTTCTCTCTCTCTCTCTATATATATATATATATATATATATATATATATATATATATATATATATATATATATATATATATATATATATATAGGCTTTGGTTCTATTGAGAAGGTTTTGAGATTAAGAAGATTGAGAAGAGATCCTAACCATCCAATTATATTAAATTTGAATCATTAAATATGACATTTAAAATAATGGTGAGGGTAAATAAGTAATTATAACAAGCAAATTTTAACTGAATATTGTTGACTCCTACAATTGTGGGCTTCAAATTTTGAAATTGAGAAACTGCTATTCGAATGGAAGTTTTCCTTTTCACATGTTAATTCTTTTTTATTATCTTTTCTTAATCAATCGTTATTTCTTTTATTTTTGTTAGATTATCAATAATATAACATTTAAGCAACATAAAGAATTAAAGATTGACAATGAATCACAGTTAGATTCACGAATATTAATTTATAATGGGGGAAATCATAATAATTTTATTTTTAGTGAATCATATATAAATGTGAATCGTTGAATTGGTGAATCAATGAATATTGAATCACTAACGAATTATGATAGCGACTCATCAATAAAATATGCTAGTCTTTTATTTTTGAATCATAGTAGCATTGGTGAATCATTAACAAAAATGTTAGTGCTTTATATGAATCATGTACGCAAGTGATAATCATAAAAGTCCGATGACAATTCTCACATCTTACTCCATGACGACTTCAAATTTTATGAATCACATAAACTAAAACAACTGAATCATAAATAAATATATGAATGAATGCATAAAAATGTTGTTGTCAAGTTGTACTCGTGATACTTTAGAAATGAATATTAGCATAATTCGTCTTTGATGGACATTCTAACACTTTGGCACAATTAAATGCACAAAAATGTTACGGTTGATTCAAAAACAATATAATGAATCATTAATAAAACATGTAATGTGATAACTAATGGAGTGGATAAAGTATTGCCGTATTTTTATATATAAGTTGGAAGATCAAAATTGGTAAAGGAGATATCTAACTATCTTATAATAGAGGGATGAACTTCCCTCATATTAAATGTTTTAAGATTTCCAAATATAGAATTTTAAGCAAATGTACAAGTTACAAAGCATTAGTTACAATAGTTAAAGCACAAATACAAATACAAATCAAACTACAATTAATACAAAACTTAAAACACCCCTTCACACAAAAGTACATGTCTCTAACCATGATGTACAACATTTGCTTCACATAAAAACTAAAAACCATGTATAAAGATTCTTCTTGACCAAGATACCATTTTCTTTCAGTTCTTTGCTGCTCACGCACTAGGAAATACCTATATTCAAAGATTCAAATTAATAAAACATATACTTCAAAATCCCATATCATAACTGGTATTTCTTATTATTTGTATGAACATGGCAGAAGCTTTATTGATTCTTGAAATCCCATACGTTTTGTTACTTAGATTCTTTCAAAATCCCATAACTGGTATATCATATCATAACCCGACCCACATCAAACCGAGCATTACAAAACTCAGCAAGAAATACCATATCATAACTGGTATTTCTTATTATTTCTAATTCGAAATCACCATCTCACGAACTCAGCAAGAAAAAGAAAAATAACGCAGATCTCAAGTTTGTGTTTCCAATTTTTTGTAATAAATCTTTAAAAGATTTAAACACCAAAACCCATCATCGATCTTGAATCAAGACACGATAAAATCATCAAACGACACAACCACTACACTACTTGAAATCAAAAGAAACCTACCCGAGACCTTATTTCAGATCTTGAAGCCAATAACCTTAACAACACTTCAACGTCTCTTGATATTTAAAAGGTGATTAGGTCCATTCATGTTCATGTGCTTTGATTTGTGTGGATTAATTGAGACGAGTAGAGAAGAAACATAGTGGGTTGCGTTCGTTATAGCTTCGATTAGATCAAAAGGATTAGTTTTGTTGGTGTTCAAATATTACAAAAGATTTTAAGGGACGATTTGGATTTTTTTTCTTCTTCTTGCAGACAGAGAGAAAAAGAAAGAGGGAGGCGACATGTTTGTGATTAGGGTTATGAGATACATTAGGTAAAGTTAAATAAATATCTGTATGTATTTCGGGTTGTGAATTGGGCTACCCATTACCAACTTTGTAAGTAACAAAAGGTCGAATAGACACAAAAGATTGCCTTTATTGCCAATCCATTCAATACTTTACGTAAATTGGTGAAAAAAAATGGCAAGAAGTCAACAACCTAGAAATATTAATACACAAGGTGATTAAATTGAACTTTTGAATGATAGTATAAGATAAAGGATGGTTAACTTTGTAGGTCATTTGCTTTATAGAAAAAGAAAAAAAAAAATATTACTCATCTCATTTTATACTTTCTATAATATTATTAGAAAATCTGTGTTAAGTATATTTGTTTAAAATATTGTTACAAGTGTTGAAAAATAATGCGGCGGGTACCCTGAAATAAAAATTTTCGTTGAATCATGTTTTTTTATTTTGTTATGTTCTTTTTGACAATAAATTTACGGATATCAAGAATTTTGTTTAGCCCGTGCCCGTTCGGGCTCGAGCCCGTTTGGGCTCGAGCCCGTTTGGCCCGCGCCAGTTCGTGCTTAAGCCCGTTTTTCCCCGTTGGTGTCGTGGGGAAAAATGGTGCCACATCAGCACTTTTTCTCATAACACCAGAATCCACCATAACGGGCTTAAGCACGAACTGGCGCGGGCCAAACGGGATCGAGCCCGAACGGGCAAGGGCTAAACAAAATTCTTGATATCCGTAAATTTATTGTCAAAAAGAACATAATAAAATAAAAAATATGATTCAACGAAAAATTTTATTTCAGGGTACCCGCCGCCGCAACGCGCGGGTACCCTGCTAGTAAGAAATAAAAAGCGTAGGATGAAAAGTGGTTCAGGAGGCCATTTCAACATTGAGATTTGATGGAGCAATTAAAGAACGCTTGAATTCTAATTCTAAAATATAGCAACCGAATAAGAAAACTAATTAATGAAAATTTTAAATTGTCAATCTTACCCTTGACTTGGTTTAATGAGATGAAGGGTCAAGATTGCTTCTCATTCTTCTCAATCTCAAACTCTTCTCAATCGATCCGGATTCTATATATATATATATATATATATATATATATATATATATATATATATATATATATATATGATATATGATATAGGATCAAAGGAGAAGAAACCTTAATGAGAAGGATGAGAAATAACAATAACTACATATTTTAGATGCATCGATTTGAATTTGAAGCATCCTTAATCATTTAAATGCACCATAATATATTTTTTAGCTAAAAATTAGATGCATATACATATATTAGATGCATTTCATCA
Source organism: Chrysanthemum makinoi (assembly GCA_910596185.1). Lineage (NCBI taxonomy): Eukaryota > Viridiplantae > Streptophyta > Magnoliopsida > Asterales > Asteraceae > Chrysanthemum > Chrysanthemum makinoi. The sequence goes on from OU343224.1 coordinate 294,791,391, forward strand.
AGTTATAAGAATCCTATGTATTTTTCATCATCCGCGGGTAAAATTTGTTGCTAGTACTATTTTGCATCTTTTTCACTTCAAAATCACTTTTGAAATTAAATGTGATGCATTTAAATAAATAAAGATGCACAAAATTTAAGTCGATGCATCTCAAATATATGATTATAGTTATTTCTCATTCTTCTTATTTCAAGTTTTCTTCTCACTGGATCCTTATTCATATATATATATATATATATATATATATATATATATATATATATATATATATATATATATATGATCAAATAAGAAGAATTATTAAAATGAGGAGGAAAAGAAGAAACCACAATCACATATTTCAGATGCATCTACAAAAATATATGCATCTCCCCTTAAAATTCTCCCTCCTATTTAAAATGTGTGGCTAGAAATTATTCTTATTTTTCTCATTTTAGTTTTTCTTCTCACTGGATCCCTTCCATATATATATATATATATATATATATATATATATATAGTTTAAGAAAAACAAAATTATTGTATTTTTTAATTAATCAAATACTATCTATATTTACAAAAATATATTTTGATTAATTAAGATAATAAACTTATTTTAGAAAACTAATGAAGTGGGACACACCAGTCTTTCACTATATAGCTTTGGACATGTGATCATATAAATATGTAGCTTACAAGATGTGAAAGTCAAAACCTTTATCAAGATTCAAGAGTTTCCAACTGTAAGTGTAACTGAAACACTTTTATTTATTCAATAAATTATAATACATAAATAACAGAAAATGAATAACAGCAGACAAAAAAGGTAGAAGAGAGTCACTATATAACAATAAGTAAAAGAGAAGCAATAAAGGTCAAGGCACGAGTTTCATGTTTAACACGATTCCTTTAAAACATTAATCATTGTTAAATATAAACCGAGAGATGCAAATCTGTTTCCTTCTAAAAACGATTTCAATATTTTTCACTTATTTAAAACGAATATGTATAACTTGTTTTCAAAGTTTAAATCAATTCCAAAATAAATGGATACATATTTATGGAAAGGAAACCAAAAACAGCGGCAAAAATATTCGCGCATAGGTTCGAATTTTTGGAGCTGCATTCGTGTCCGCAGATCGTGCGGGCTCGCATGAGGTGTTGGAGTAAAACCAACCAAAGAAATTTGATAACAAATACCAAGACTTCTATTTAAACACCTCTTCATTTCCTTCCTTGGGCGATGAGGGATACTCTCCAAATTCACAATTTTTGACACGATATCTCATTCATATTAACTTTATTTTGGACACACTTTAGCTCGTTGCAAAGCTCTCTTCAATTAGAACGCAAACCTACTAGCCAATATAAATATATAAAACATATACATATATTAAATAGTATCCGAATTTTGCCAAAAATTATTTTTGCAAAATTATTTTCTAACAATCCCTCACATGAATGGAGATCGGTCGAAAACATGCGAAGTGTTGGGTCAATTTAGTACCCCAAGTAGTCTTAATCTAGGCTTTGAATAGAAAATAACCTAAGTGTTGCATAACCTAAAACAACATTCGAGTCACTGAGTGAAGAATCACTTAGTGAGTCATCTATAGGAAGCTTAGGACGATCTCAAGAAGAAAGACTCTCCATTCAGTGAGGTGGGACACAGTGAATGATACCTGAACGAAAGGAAAAGGTGATGGGTTCATGAAGTGATGACAATAGCTCACTGAACCCCAAGTCTCCTCGACAATAAAGAAGACCGAAGACTTAGAGATCATAACAATGTCATCATCAAGCAAATGTCAAACTTTTCTTGAAAGGTTAAAGATCATAACAATGTCATCACTGTTCCTCATAAAGCGCCGTTGTCCTTTACTCAAAGTGGAAAAGTGTAACAGAGATAAAATACGTAAGTATTTTGTCCAAACTAGCTTAGGTCATCTTTTTTTTCATTGTAACGGTTGTCAAACACACATGTGTATAAATAGATGCATAAGATGGAGTTAAAGTTAAGTTTGTGCACTAAATGCTTTGACATTCACAAACACTTTTACTCCTCCAGAGACAACTAATTCCCTGAGCTAAACTCAGTTGGTTAGCATAGTTGTACTCAAGCTTCGCTTGAATGTAGGTTGATGTTGTTTAAATTTAACTGTTGATATCATGTCCAAAATTTTATGTGCGTTTAGTAGCACATAATTACCCTTGAAAAAATACGCATCGTTACTATATGTACAATCTCGTGTATTTATTTCCATCTTACAGTACCACGTGCGGTCATGCCTTCATTTTAATATTTATATTTTTGTTAATAATAATTTTGACCATATTTAAATTTTTAAATCTGTGAGGATCTAAACATTCTTGAGACTTGTGTTATAGATACTTTGAGGGTATACCAAATAGTATTCGGAATCTACTACTACCTCCGTCCCAAATTAATTGTCCTCATTTGACTTTTTAAAGTCTTAATTTCTCAACATTAATCTTAAATATTTTTGTTTGTATTATATAATAATTGATGAAAAACATATGAATGGATTGGCTATATAATGTTTTTTCATTGGTGTAATTTTCATCAAGTATTATATAACACATACAAAAATATTAAGAATCAAATTTGAGAAATTAATACTTTAAAAAGTCAAATGAGGACAATTATTTTGGGACAGAGGGAGTACTTAGTACTTTAGAAGATTAATGTGTTTGATGTATATGAATGAAACAGTGAACAATGAATTAACAAAACGCTTCAATATTATTATTGATAATAATACGAGTGATCTCAACTATCACTAGGGTTTACAACCTTGAAGCTTAACAAAAGATGTGTGTATAACTGCTAGCCTAGGATCTCTTTTTATAACGCAAGGAGTCCCTATACAAAACTACAAGTGAAGAATGAAGACAATGCAAAACACAAGGGATTTGCTTGATAAAGAAGATTTTACTTATTAGTCCTTTGTAGTATTTTGTAAACCTAATTCTCTATTATATAAAGAGAATACATGCATTAGCTTTATAGTGTGTCAAGATGTAAAACACAAAAGGTATGTGTGTGTAATCTAGGCGAGTGATTATAAACGCCTAGGGTTAGTGTTTTGGTTAGCCCCAATGATCGTTTGATCCCTATTATAGGTTAGATAATCGCCCTACATTGATCAAGTAGGATTGTGGCTGTTTGGTTTGTTTGTAGTTGTTAGATATGATGACAAAGAACCTTAATAATAACTGTAGAAAACTAGAAGGGGGGTTGAATAGTTTACCAATTAAAAACTTTGTTTTGAAACTTATTGTAAAGATCAATTAATATTGATCTTAGATATGTTAATGAAATACGCAAGCAATATGTAAGGAGTAAATAAGGAAAGAAATGATCAAACCACAACAAGTTGTTTATAGTGGTTCGGTCTACAAGGACTCTTTTCCTTGCCCTACTCCACTCCTCGAGTCTCACACTCGAGAGTTTAACTTCACTAGTCAACAAGCTCCTTTCACCGGCGGAGAAAACCTTTACACTTCGCTTACACTATTTCCGACACTAAGCTAGATGTCGAGTTCTTTCCAAGGGTACAACCACTCCCACACACAATGTATTTTGAGGACTAAAATACTAACCACTCACACTCACAAGATTATGATGGTTTAATACAACAATGAAGTATGAATCAACACAAGATCATACAACACTAAACAAACAAGACTTCCAACTTCTCGTTTGAAGCTTGAATGTGACTTGATCTTCTTTGCTACAAAAGAGATCACTAATATGATATGAAACTGAGTTAGAAAGGTTAGAGAGAAGATATGTATGAGAGTATGTTAGAAAGGGATGAAAAACTACTTGGCTTGGCATTGCTATTTATAGCCAAATGGACGGAGCTCCACGGACCGCGGAACCCTTAAAGGGTTCCGCCCGGTACCAATTTGGTACCGCCGTCGACACCAAGATATCAAATCTTTGCTAAAGTCAACTCTATCTAAGTGAGATTGTGCAAGATATGAAGAGTACAAATCCACACAAAATATCTAATGAAATCTTCCAATGATTTCCATGATGCATCACATGATGTCATATGTTGTATTTCTATTTTAGAAATATGCAAGTACTTAAGTAGTGTTTGGTTTTAAGAACCTAACACATTCTAAAAACTACTATCATACATAATGATTAGATTCATATCAAGATGTTACTAATCATAAATGTAAATGCTTGAATGATGAATATATTGTTTGAAAAAGCTTGTTTTAATATCTATTAAACTTGACAAGCTTTAAGCTTTTATACAAATTAAATTTACTTTTGTCGTTAACAAAACTTAGGTAAAGATCAAAAATATAAATAACGTTTAATGACGATATTTGTATTAACAATCTCCCCTTTTGTTGAGGACAAAATATAAATTTTATTTTTATAAAAGATACAAAGTTTGTGCAAGAGTTATAAAAATATTAGTTTTAGAACTTGAAAAGAGAAAGATAATGCAAGTGTATGATGTTTGACTATTTATGAAAGTCAAAGTGTTCACTAGTTGATGTATGATGTTAACTTTTTCAGAAAGTCAAGTATGCGTTGACTTTTTAAGAAAAGTCAAAATATAATCAAGTTCTATATTTTCTCCCCCTTTTTTGTCTCAACAAAAAGTAGAGGCGATGCGGAATGTAATGAGCCGAGCCATTATCTCCCTTGATCAAAGCTCCCCTAAATTGGGTGCTTAATGGGAAGATACATGGATTGTGAAAATAAAGCTACAAAAAAATGTTAGTAATAATGATCATTCACAAGCATTTCCAAACACTATGTAAAAGCACCAATACTATAATAAAAACACCATTCATTAGTTAAAATTTTCATGAATAAAGATCATGAAATGGGAACACAATGATGTGTTTTAGTACAAGAAGAAAAGAAAAGAAAATAATCCTAAAAAGAGAAAACTAGAAATGCTAAACTATGACCATCCTAATTTGATGGTGGATGAGAAAGAGCGTTGAGGCGCTCCAGGATATGATTGAGGATGAACCTCATTTCTTCTTGAAAGTCAAGGACCATAACCCAGGTCCTATCAACGGTTTGGGCCGTTTGCTCACAAGTGGAGCAACCATGCCTAGGTTGTGGTGGTGGAATGGTATGTGTTGGTGTTGGTATGTTTGTGGTCATGATGGAAGCAAGCAAAGCACTTTGCATTTGCATTGTCTCACTCAAGTGAGAGTCCACCATGCCTTTGAATTGGTGGAGGTTGTGGAGTTCCGCTTGAATCTCCTCTCTAGTGGGATTGGCATCCCACATACACTCCTCAATGTCCTCAAGATGAGGGGACATTGATGTGGGGAGTGAATGATCCCCATACAAAGGACCATGAATGTCTTTGTGAATGGGGTGGAAGAGAAGAGGTTTAGGCCCTAATGGGGCGTTTGGGTCAAAGGATGACCGAGGTGACTCATGAGCCATCCGCTCAATTGAGCCAAATGATGGCAATGGTGGTGGATGATTTGGCCTAGGAGGCAAGTCATCCAAGTCCTCCAAGAAAGGATTTGGTGAAGTTGGTGGAGTGGAAAATAACTCCATAGGAATGAGAGTTGGAGACCTTGGTGAAGGTGGTGAGGGTGTTTTGGATGTTTGGATGGGTGCCGGTGGAGGTGAAGTTGGTGTTTTTGTTGGTGGTGGAGTGGTGAGCACAATGTGTGATTGAGTAGGTGTGGCTAGGGTAAGGTTTGTATCATCTCGGATGGGAGATGAGATTGTGAGTGGAGAAGACTCGGATGAGGAGCTAAGGTTAACGAAGCAACAAGGCCTCACACTAATTCTAGCGGTCTTCTTGCAAGGTTTTGGAGATGATTTTGTCATTTTTGACTTTGGTTTTTCTTTGCTAGATGATAGTAAGAATGAAGAAGGTGTGAGGATGATCATGGTAAAACCTCTCAATTTATAGAAGTGAAAAATCATGGAGAAATGTGTTTGATTTGATGTTAAGCCATTGAAGAGATGAGGTTCCTAATGATTTGGAAGTGGGTTGAATGCTAGTCATATCACCCAAGTCAAGCCATTCAAGAGAGATGGAGTGAAGAAGAAAAGATTTGCAATAAATGTGTTCTAGTGAGTGGAATTTCCTAATATTCAGATCACCCACGGATTTGAAGGTACCAAAAATTTGGTTCCTTCCTTTATGCAAAAGGGCTCCTTGGGTGGATTTTTCAAATTTTTGAATTTTGGTGGGAAATGGATTTCTTATATTCCTAAGTAAATTATACTAGTTCTAATAAGAGTATAAGCAATTTAGGATTGATTTATAAGCATTGGATGGTAGTTTGGAATCACGAAATAGTCGAAATTCAGAAAGTTACCTGAAGGATCCACGGCACCAAAAACTTACACGGCTGGTCCGCCTGTACAGGTACGGCGGTACCAATTTGCATAACGGACGGTACCAAATTTATGGTGCCGTCTGATCCGTGAAGTGTAGAAAAATGGACAGAGTTCGTTTTTAGGTGTCGAGGACTTTTTCGAAACCTGAAATTCTTCTCAAAACATGTTATACTAAACATTTCTAGTTAGGAAAAGCAGATAACATATATATAAACATAGTGGAGCATGTATTTTGAGCAAGGATTTTTTATTTTCACATTATAGTGAAAATGGGTAAAATTTGATAGCATACTTGTGCTATCCCCCTGCATGAAATTGTTAGCATTCACCATTGTTTCAGTTTATATTATCATCCTACATAATAAAAGCAACTAAATTGTATCAAACATTAACGATAATGCATTGTTCCAAACGCTCCTTAAAAGTACCCTTATTTGTCCAACTTCTTGTAAATCTTGTTCATCATCCTACCAAGGCACTTGAACATTCCCTTAGTTTGCTTGAACTCCGCTGATTCATTCTCTATTTCGGGAAGAGACGCATAATACTCATGAGGCGGAAGACGAGAGCTTGGAAGACCATCCTCTGAGCTATTTGATGATGATGATGATGGAGTTGGAGGTTTTGCTCTCTTGCCTTTTGTCTTAGCAACTCGTGCATCACTCAAAGGTACAAAGATGTGAGGGATGAGCTCATAGTGAAGGTGCATTCCTTTTGGGGTTGGTGGAATTGGTGCAAAGTTTCTATAGAGACGGGTGAGAAGCATCCCGTATGGAAGAGCAACCGATCCTTGAGTTGGAATATCAATCATTCTCCTAGCTATGTAGTAGGCTAAATTGAATGGTTGACGGGTGGACAAGTTGTAGAGCATGTGACAAAGACAAGCGCTAATGTGATCCCTATTTCCTATGGTGCTAATGACGTTGGCTCTAAGTAGCTCCTCCCATTTCTTAAATTCGGGCTTAAGTTCATTTAGCTCCATTCCATATGGATCTCGGTTTACCTCCTTTCCCTTTCGGGTAACTCGGGTTGGATCACCCTTTGGGTTAAAAGGTGTTCACGGATGACATCCTTGTCGGCCAAACGGGTTTGGTAGGGTAGAGAGCGGTCATTGATTGCATCAAGAGTCGTGAGTGACCACTTATCCGTGTAGACACAAGTTCCTCGGTTGGGAATTCCTAGCACTTGAGCAAAGTTGGCTAAGGTGATGGTGTAGTCGTTTTGATTGATTCTAAACCTAAGACAAAATTCATCATCGTCTTCATCATTAAAGCCGGTCACACTAGCATAGAATTCTAACACAAACCTAGGACAAATTGGTTCATCGATGTCAAGAAGACAGTCGAATTGAATGGCGGCTAGTTCTTCACGAAGGTTGGTGTTTTCAAGGAAGGATGAGTGAATGGTTCTACCCTCATGGAAATACCTTGATTCTAGACCCCTAAATATTTCTACTTGTTCCTTGGTAAGTCCTTTGGTTTTGTGGTGTTTGGGAATGTAGTTAAGGGTGTCTTTGTGATCATAGAATCTTGCGGCTACCATGGTTATTCCTAAGGACAAGAGTTAATATGTTAAAAAATGAGAATAAGTTTTAACGTTTTTGGTTCTAGTGTGTGCCTATATGAAAACAATTTGGAGTTGCGGTTATCTCGACTCATTTTATGCACAAAAATGGTTTTAGTGGGGTGTTTGGCAAATACCATGAGATAACCCAAATGCTCCTAATTCAATGTGGCTTCATTTGAATATACCCGGAATGCATATTAGTTATGCAATACCTTTAGTATTCAAGAGCATGCAAGTGATGAAAATTTAACGTTTCTATTTGTATTAGCAATGAAAAAATTGTTTTCCTACAAGTGAGAAGCTTTTCAAAACTTTTGACATGGGGTGTTTGGTTGTTTGAATAGGGCCTTATATTCATTATCTATCAATTAGTGGGAAGCATGATTTGTTTATGCAATATGATAATGTAGTACCTAATTTCAATGACTAGTTATGCAATTTGCCAATTGAATTCATATTTGGTATAAAAGCATACATAAAACCCCATGTAATGATTTGTGATAGTTTTGTGCATAAATAAGAATCCTAGACTCCGAATTAAGAGATGAAATGTAGTTAGGATACTTACAATGATGTTATCTTCAGTGATTAGTGAGTGAGAAGATGACAATAATGAGCTTGGTTTAAGTTTTACACGTTTTGGTAAAGTGGGTTTTGAGGAAGAGGATGATTTGTATATAGCAATTTTGCTTCAGAGACACCACGGACCGACGGCACCAAAAATTTGGTTCCGTCTTTGTTGTCGCTTTGGTGCCGTGGCTACAAAGAGTGTACAAGACAAATTTGTTTAGTTTTGACTATTCTAATGTTTTGGGCTATGTTTATCCTACATGTTTGGTTCCATTAACCCTAAACCAAGTCTAAGAAGATTAAAAGGTTCTCGTTTAAGAGGCTTAGTTAAGATGTCGGCAATGTTGTCTTCGGAGGATACTTTCTCGATTGAAATGTTTCCTTTTTGAACATTGTCGCGAAGAAAGTGATGGCGGATTTCAATATGCTTTGTACGAGCATGTTGAACGGGATTCTTGCTGAGATCGATGGCTCCTTTGTTGTCGCAAAGTATCACAATGTCGTTGAGATGAATTCCATAATCTACTAGAGCTTGCTTCATCCAAAGAGCTTGTTGACATGCTTTTCCGGCTGAGACGTACTCGGCTTCAGTAGTTGAGATGGCTAAGGCCGTTTGTTTCTTTGCAAACCATGAGGTGAGACAATGTCCAACAAAAGTGCAAATACCACTTGTACTTTTTCTATCGACATAATCACCTGCATGATCCGAGTCGGCATACACTATGGTTTCTATACCCGTTCCTTTGGGATACCATAATCCTAAACACGTTGTTCCCTTAATGTATCTAAAAATCCTTTTAAGGCTTCTAAGTGTGATGCCTTTGGGTTTTCTTGAAAGCGAGCACATAGACAAACACTAAACATAATGTCGGGTCTACTAGCCGTAAGATAGAGTAGGCTACCAATCATTCCTCTATATTTAGTGTTATCTACGGATTCACCTTCTTCGTCCTTGGTGAGTTTAGTGTCCGAGGACATGGGTGTCTTAGTTGGTTTGGAATCTTCAAGACCAAATTTCCTAAGCATGTCTTTTATATATTTAGATTGGTTAAAGAATATGCCATCTTCTAGTTGTTTTATTTGAAGTCCTAGAAAGAAATTTAACTCACCCATCATACTCATTTCAAACTCGTCGTGCATGATTTTAGAGAAATCATCACATAATTCTTGACAAGTTGATCCGAATATAATGTCATCAACGGATATTTGAACAATGATAATATGTGATTCCTTTTTCTTGGTAAAAAGAGTATTATCTACTAATCCCATAGTATATTTGTTATCAATAAGAAAGTCTTAAGTCGGTCGTACCAAGCTTTTGGTGCTTGCTTAAGACCATACAATGCTTTCTTGAGTTTGAAGACATGATGTGGTTTCTCAAAGTCGGTGAAACCGTGAGGTTGAGCAACATACACTTCTTCGTTAATAAACCCATTAAGAAAGGCACTTTTAACATCCATTTGAAATAATTTAAAATCATAGGCACATGCATAAGCAAGCAATATTCTAATAGACTCAAGCCTAGCTACCGGTGCATAAGTTTCATCATAATCAATCCCCTCTTGTTGATTATAACCTTGCGCTACAAGCCTAGCTTTGTTTCTAGATACTATCCCATTTTCATCCATTTTATTTCAGAAAACCCATTTTGTTCCAATTATAGTTTGATCTTTAGGTTTTGGAACTAATTTCCAAACATCATTTCTAACGAATTGGTTTAATTCTTCTTGCATGGCAATAACCCATGATTCATCTTTTATTGCTTCATTTATGGGTTTTGGTTCAATGGTGGATACAAAACAAAAATAATTACTTTGATTTTGGGCTTGTGACCTTAAGGTTCTTTGATTAAGTTGTCCTATGACTTTTTCTAAAGGATGACTTTTAGATTCTTTGATGTTGACAATTTCTTTATTTAATGGTTCATCTTCCTTGTTATTATTAATTATTTCTTGACCTTCTATCATTTGACTTTCAACTAAGTCATCATCTACCAAAGGTGATGTCTTAGAGGGAGGTGGACTTTCGTCGAATGTTATGTTCAACGATTCCTCGACTATCATTGTTTCTTTGTTTAGGACAATGTAAGCTTTACTAGTTTGAGAGTAACCAAGAAATACACCTTCATAAGACTTTGGGTCAAACTTGGTGAGATAATCCTTAGTATTAAGAATAAAGCATTTACAACCAAAGACTCTAAAATATCCTAACGTTGGCTTTTTACCTTTATAGAGTTCATATGGTGTTTTGTTTAAGAAAGGACGTATTAAGACTCTATTCAAAATATATGTAGAAGTGTCAACGGCGTTACACCAAAACTTTTGAGGAATGTTTTGTTCATTAAGCATTGTTCTACTCATTTCTTGAATTGTTCTATTTTTACGTTCTACTACTCCATTAGATTGAGGTGTTCGTGGAGCGGAAAAGTTATGTGTTATACCATTTGTATCACAAAAGTTTCCAAATTGAGTTTCGTTGTCAAATTCACGACCATGATCCGTTCGGATCGACACAATTTTGACACCTAGAAGATTTTGAATTTTCTTGCTAAGTATTTCAAATTTATCAAAAGCTTCATTTTTGGTTTTCAAAAACAACGTCCAAGTAAACCTTGAGTAATCATCTACTATGACCAAAGTGTATAAGTTGCCTCCATAGCTTCTTATAGCGGATGGTCCAAACAAGTCCATATGTAATAATTCTAGACACTTAGATGTGGACACCATATTTTTAGATTTGTGACTACTATGTGTTTGTTTACCAATTTTGCAAGCGTCGCAAAAGTGTTGGTCATATTTAAGTTTTGGTAAATTCCTAACCAATTCTTTTGAAGATAGGTTTTGTATAAGTCTCATATTAGCGTGACCTAAACGTCTATGCCAAAGAGATGAGCTATCGTCTAATGTTGTTAGGCAAAGTTTGTCATTATATGTTTTATCTATTTTCATGACGTATATGTTATTTTTCCTAACTCCTTTAGCTATGGTGATACCATCTTTTAGTATTTTACTACCATTTTCATCAAATAGTACTTTATACTTTTTATCACATAGTTGGCTAATACTAAGTAGATTAAATCCTAACCTATCCACATGAGCAACATTTTCAATAGTTAAGGAGTTATGAGCAATCGTACCTTTGCCAATAATTTTGCTTTTGAGATTGCTACCAAAGGTGACATTACCTCCGTCATACTCTTGGTATGATGAGAAGAGACTTTGTTGCCCGTCATGTGTCGTGAGCAACCACTATCTTTTATCCATTCATCCGGTTCCAATCCAACTTTCAAGCATACCTAAGAAGCAAATAACTCAAGCATTTGGTCCCCAATATCTCATGGGTCCATTTGGGTTACACATACCATTTATTTGATTCATGTATGGAAACGATGGGTAAGAGTTCCATGGCATGTAATCTGGAGTTTGATATGGTCTAGGAAAGTTTTGATTCCAACCATTGTGTTGGTAGTTGGGTTGTACGTTGTGGTTGCTCTTAGGAAAGGGGCGTTTGGCAAAAGGAGTTTTATATCGTTGTTGAGTAGTTTTTGATCTAAATTCATTTTTGACAAGTCCTACTCCTGAAGTAACAACTGGTTTTAGTTTAATACTATTATTGGTTTTCTTTGTTATTTTAACAAATTCAATACGGTCCGTATTGCGAACATTCTGTTCTTCTGAAGTACCCACGGCACCATTTTGCACAACGGACGGAACCCTTATTTTGGTTCCGTCTCGTCCGTGCTGCATCTGCAGCAATTTTGACAGAATGTTCGTCCTTTTCGGCCGTTTTATTTTGACTCTTTGGAATTAATACTTCATTAAAACCTAGCCCATTCATGTCTCCCGGTGTTTTATGAATTTTAACTATTTCATCGGCAAGAGCGATGTTCTTGTTAAACCTTTTAAATTTAGAATTGTTTTCGATTAAAACATCTTGTGTGAGCTTTAGTTTTTCTATTTCAAGTTTAAGCTCTTGACATGATTTACAATCATCGTCATTTGCTTTTCCTTTTCTAGTCGTTTTGCTTTTTCTTTTAACTCATAAACTTCATTTTCCAAAAATTCCTTTTTGGTTTTAAAAATTTATTTTTAGTTATGATTTTTAGACTTAGCTCACACAATTGATTATATTGTTTTTGCAAAGTGTCATCATCAATAGAAGAATAAGAAGAGTCGGAAAGTACCTCATTTGACTCATGTGCCATTAGAGCGATCTCTTCCTTGCTTGATTCTTCATCGTCTTCACTATCACTCCAAGCACCACTTACAAAAGCTCGTTGAGTTTTGCTTTTAGGTGGCTTGGGACATTCTCCTATGAGGTGACTTGCATCACCACATCTAAAACATTTTCTTTCACCTTTACCCTTCTTTTCGTCCCGATCTTTTCGAATGGCTTTTTCTTCTCGAGGTTGTCTTACGAACTTTCCTCTTCTTCTAAAGAACTTCTTAAAATCTCTAACGGCCATGGCATATTCCTCATCTTCACTACCCGAGCAAGATTCGTCATCATCACTTGATTCCGCTTTTGCTTTTAGAGCAACGGATTTGATCTTCTCCCTTTTTCCTTTGATGATCTCCGAATCTTTCTCCATCACCATTTCGTGTACTTTGAGGTTACCGATCAACTCGTCTAGTGACATTATTGAGAGATCTTTTGATTCCTCAATGGCGGTCACTTTAGCTCTCCATTTGGGATGGAGTGCTCTAAGAAATTTCCTGACAAAGTTCTTACTACGAAAAGATTCATCAAGTGCTTTAAGTGATGTAATAATAGTGTTAAAGCGAGCAAAGCCACAATCAATGGTTTCATCTTCCGGAATAACAAATTGTTCATATTGTTGAACAAGAAGATCAATTTTGTTATCCTTGACTTGTGAATTACCTTGATGTGTAACAATTAAAGATTCCCAAATATCTTTGGCGGTTTCACACATAAAAATTCTTTCATATTCTTTTCTAGGTAAAGCATTATAAAGCATCATTTTAGCTTCATTATTTTTAGCAACTAGTTTCTTTTGTTCATCAACGGAAATATCCTTTGTTGTAGAACTAAAATCCCTTTAACAATAATAAACCAAAGATCTATATCTTTTGATTTTACATATGTTTCAAAACGGTTTTTCCAATAGATAAATCCATTGGTTTCAAAGAGTGGTGGTCTTTGCATAGATTGCCCTTCTTTAAAGTTTTCAGAATCCATGGATCGTTTCAAGTTTATAAAATACAAGTTATTTTAGAAATTCTTGAGCAACGAGGCTCTTGTACCAATTGTAGAAAACTAGAAGGGGGTTGAATAGTTTACCAATTAAAACTTTGTTTTGAAACTTATTGTAAAGATCAATTGATATTGATCTTAGATATATTAATGAAATATGCAAGCAATATGTAAGGAGTAAATAAGGAAAGAAATGATCAAACCACAACAAGTTGTTTATAGTGGTTCGGTCTACAAGGACTCTTTTTCCTTGCCCTACTCCACACCTCGAGTCTCACACTCGAGAGTTTAACTTCACTAGTCAACAAGCTCCTTTCACCGGCGGAGAAAACCTTTACACTTCGCTTACACTATTTCCGACACTAAGCTAGATGTCGAGTTCTTTCCAAGGGTACAACCACTCCCACACACAATGTATTTTGAGGACTAAAATACTAACCACTCACACTCACAAGATTATGATGGTTTAATACAACAATGAAGTATGAATCAACACAAGATCATACAACACTAAACAAACGAGACTTCCAACTTCTCGTTGAAGCTTGAATGTGACTTGATCTTCTTTGCTACAAAAGAGATCACTAATATGATATGAAACTGAGTTAGAAAGGTTAGAGAGAAGATATGTATGAGAGTATGTTAGAAAGGGATGAAAACTACTTGGCTTGGCATTGCTATTTATAGCCAAAATGGACAGAGCGCCCACGGACCGCGAACCCTTAAAGGGTTCCGCCGTGTACCAATTTGGTACCGGCCCGACACCAAGATATCAAATCTTTGCTAAAGTCAACTCTATCTAAGTGAGATTGTGCAAGATATGAAGAGTACAAATCCACACAAAATATCTAATGAAATCTTCCAATGATTTCCATGATGCATCACATGATGTCATATGTTGTATTTCTATTTTAGAAATATGCAAGTACTTAAGTAGTGTTTGGTTTTAAGAACCTAACACATTCTAAAAACTACTATCATACATAATGATTAGAGTCATATCAAGATGTTACTAATCATAAATGTAAATGCTTGAATGATGAATATATTGTTTGAAAAAGCTTGTTTTAATATCTATTAAACTTGACAAGCTTTAAGCTTTTATACAAATTAAATTTACTTTTGTCGTTAACAAAACTTAGGTAAAGATCAAAAATATAAATAACGTTTAATGACGATATTTGTATTAACAATAACAATGATATACGTTTTTAACTATGCTATATGTTATTGATCATTGTTATTATGTGCTTATTGTTTATCCTAGATGAAGGTCTAAAAACAACCTAGAGTCTAAACGGGTCCTAAAACTTATAAGATGTCGCTTATAAGTTTCCAACAAAACCTGCATGATGAGTAATTTTGCTAATGCGCTTTTAAAGAGCCGTTTTGGCCTTTAAATCCGCATATTACTTGATCAAATACTATCCAAACTCTATATGAGTTTTAGGCACTTGGGAAGCAAATGCGGGAAATTGGAACATTTATGGCTCGATTGACAAGAAAACGACAAAGTCAAGAAAAATCGCAAAAAGGAGATGTGACGGCGTCAGGATTACTAAGTAACGCCGTCACATGAAGAGCAAATCAAGATGATCAAGTTATAATTTTATCAAGTGACGCTTCATACAATAGCGACGTCTTGAAGATTGTGCGTCGACCAAAAAAGTAAAAAGAGCTTATGGCATCACAACCCATATAAGACGCTGTCACAATAAGGCGTTACAAAATCTAAACCCTAATGACGCATGAAGCTGATGGCGCTTCAACTTAAAAGTGACGCCATGCATGTAAATTTATATATATTTTTCATATTTTTCTCCTTCATTGTAACATCTTGGAGTGCAACTTGGAGAAACCTAGAGAGACACGAATTTCACAGCTTTTGTAAGGGTTTTTAGACCTCTTAACTTTCAAGTTTTATTGAAGATAAGTTGTTCAATCCTTAATCATTACAATATATCTATGTGTTGTGTGATTATTTGTTTATCTTCTCCTTTACTATTCTCCGTCTCAAATTTCATTGTCCTCATTTGACTTTTTTTAAGTCTTAATTTCAACTTTGATCTTAAATATTTTTATTTATGGTATATAATAATTGATGCAAAATAAATAAATGAATTGTCTTTTAAATATTTTTTCATTAGTGTAATTTTCATCAAGTATTACATAACACATACAAAAATATTAAGGATCAAAGTTGAGAAATAAAGACTTCAAAAAGTCAAATGAGGCCAATTATTTTGGGACGGAGAGAGTATTTAACATGTTAGGCTAAATTTTTTAGTCTTCGCTTATATTTGAATGAAACCTAGTTATTGATTATTAATTATCGTCTCTTTTTTAGTTAGTTGTTATTGCATTATGAGTAGGAAAACTGGCTAGATCTTAGGATATTTGCTTGAGCGTCCGACTAAACGCCCTGCTACATAGTGTTAGTGTGTTGATTTGTTGTACTTAATGCGTGTTTTGCGTTCGCTGACATCAATATAGACTCGACGAGAACAAAAAGTCATAGTGTTAGATTGACAAACTTTAGCGATTGATATTATGAATATAACGCTAATTAAACAAGGAAGGATAATTCACTAATCAATACGAGATAACTATGGAGTAATAAGATTCTAAGTAAATACATTTTACTTATCATATGAGTTCACCAATTTACTTTTCTGCATATTTAGTATAATTAGTTTATTTTAGTTTAATTATTAGTTATAAAAAACAAAACTTTTAAACCCTGAGATTTTACTTTGCTTTCAAAATAATATAAAAATACAAAAATAATCATCCATTGATGAGTGCTTATTCACTCATCATTTTTACCCATCTAAGACCACAAAAATGACCAAAAACACCCAAATATGCTACAAATATACTCGGAGTGTGTTTTATGTCTTGCAGGTACAAAAGGATTGAAAACAGAGCAAAAACGGACAAAATCGAGCCAAAATCAGAAAAGTGCTGAAAAAGCCGGAGCCGAGAGTGATTTTCTACGTTCTTTGGTCAAATTAAGACCCGAAACGTGTTTTTGGAGTGAGCTTGGGAAAACAGTCTCAAAACCAAACCCTAAACACAAAATTACCATTTTACCCTTTACCCGAAACCAGATTCCCATTTTACCCTTTAAAACCCTTTTTAAATCAAACCTAAACAATTTTTTATTTGAAACCATTCTTTTTCTTAAAAACCATTTTTAGTAAAAGCAAATTTTAGTTAAGGAAAAAAAATAAATAAAACCCTTTTAAACCCTTCTTCCCTTATTGAACCCCACTTCCCCATTGACCCCCACCACGCCTTTAAACCCCCTGCCATCCCCATGAACCTCACCCATTTTGACCTTCACCTCCCAAACCTTAAAAACACCCCTTTACCCGTTTCTTCTTTTCCCTCTCTTTTTCCCTCCTTCTTTTACCCAGAATCACAACCCAGGAACATCCCTAATCCCCTTTTACCCAGCTAGACCCAATTCCCAAACCTACTAAATTCCCTCATTTCCATGCCATCCACCTTGGAAATCCAGAGGCACAAAAAAGCTCTCCACAGACGGCTGAGATTGATTCAAGTAAAGCGTACCTAACTATTTGATGGCTGGGATTAATTCAAGAAAGCACAAGGATGGTTTTGGTTTGTTTGCTCTCACAGGAAAAGCACAAGGAAGGTAGAAGACCCTAATTCAGTTCTTAGTATAAATAGTAGTGTGTAGCCAAACTATAAGGCATCTAGGTTTTTAATTTTCAAAATAGTTTTTGTAGTTTCTATTCAGTATTATATTCTGTTTTTAGTTTAATGAGAAATTTTTCAGTTTGCAAAATTATGTGTTCAAGTGTTTTCTTTTTCCACTGTGCATTAAGCAATATAGTGCTTATTATGATTCTGCTTATTTAAAGTTCAAATGTTGTTTGTTAGAAGTTAAAAAAAGGTGTTAAGTCAGCTTGATAAAAGAAACAACTCTAGTTTTTATAAGTCATTTTTCAAACACAACACCCTCATAAGGGTGTGTTTGGTTTAAGTCTCATAACTGGGTCAAAGTGGTTTTTACCCATTTTGACTTAATTAGTCAAATTGATTTTAGTATTTTAGAGTCATTCTTGGTCATTGGAAGTGGATACAAAATTTTTGCAAAGGTTTGATTACAAAAAAAAAAATCAATCTGTCAAAGTTCTAAAAGCATAAGAACAGCAGCTAATGCTATTGTTCATAGCCTGTTAAACTGCTTATTGGAGATTCACACTTCTCAAAATTTGTTTTTACTTACTCTTTATACATTAGACTTCATCTGTTTTTGGGTCTCATGCTTGTAGGATTAGATTAGCATAGTTTAAAACCCCATAAAAAACACCCACTTTGTTCCATGTTTGGGTTCTGTCTCAGTAGCATAGTAGCACACACCCCTTTTTGACAGCTTATTTATAAGCTGTTAAAAAGCCCCCACCTTGCTCCCATTTAGCTTTTTAGGTTCTTTAGAGTACCTAGTTTATCTGTTTGCCTTTGTTTAGGACTTTAGAGCTACTTTGAGTGCTTATTTATAAGCCCAAACTTTACCCTTTTGTCCCTGACCATGCAGTCCCACAGTAGCAGATTCCTCTTTTTTTTCTTGAGCTAATTAGTGCTTAATCCTGGCCTATTTAGATTCCTTAGGTGACTTTTAGTGTAATTAGATTAGATTAGATTGTTTTCAGCTTACTATGTGCTTATTTGTAGCTTGCATTGCTTAATTTTTCCATTTTTAGCTTAAGGTTCCCCTAGTGTAGCTTACTTTCCAACTGCTTATTCCCCCCCCCCCATTTTGTATTCATATTATTGATCTTAGGTTTAGTTTAGTTTAGAATATATGTGTTAGCTTATTTTTGTTCTTAAACTGCTTATCTATTGCTTATTTGTGCTTAAAAGATTGTTTAAGGGGTGTTTGGTTCACTGTGCTATCTATGGGGTAATAAGCTGTTCCAACAACTTATTTGAAGTTTTTCAAAATTTGGGTTTTTACAAAAAAAGGCTTATTTCAATCTAGTTTACAAGTTCCAAAATAAAATTTTGAAAAAAAAATGTTCACAAAAAGTGTAGAGAGCCAGGTTTGAACCTCGGTCTCTCCACACCCACGACCTCACACCCAGCACACATAACCATCTCTGCTCTCAAGTGTTGCGTGCAATACTTCCCATAGTTTAATATTTAAGCTCCTTTTCAATTTTAATATTATTAACTTAGATAGCTTATTCACTGCTTATTTCAAAAAGCAGTGACCACTTTTTTTTATTTTTCTTAGATTCAGTACCATTTAAAGTATTTTGTGTAATTTTATCAGATTTTCCTAAATTAGTTTAGTATTTTTTTTTATTATTTAATTAGTTTTATTTAGTTTTTAATTCATAAAAAATAATTTAAAAATCAAAAAAATACCCGGCTTTTTTCTAAAATTATTTTTAGTCATTTAGAATGTAGGAAAATTAGTTTTGCACCCTTAGGCCTTAAATTGAAATAATTTCACTTTTGAAGCTCGGGATTAGCCCTAGTTTTCGCGTTTTTTAGTTTTAGTACCTTGTGACGTAATTTAGCATCGTTTTAGTATTTCTATTGTTTAGTAGTTGTTAAATTAGTTATTTTCTTTGTTTACGTGTTTTATTTTACATTCTCGCGTTTTTAATACTTAGAAAACCGTGAATCAAAAACTCAAATTTTAAAACCTAAATTCAAGTTCTAATCATAACTCAACGTAATCCTTCACTCGACTGGGACATGACCCGTGTCACTGCCCGTATCATATACCACATTTTGAGTTTTGACACGTAACCTTTTCCTAAAGGTTGATTTGTTTACTTCTTGCGCATATTTTGGTATTTTGATATTTGTTATGTATATGTACGGCTTGAGACTAATCATCCCTCAACCTTTAGATTTTTCCACATACATTCTGAGCCTACCCAAACTATTCCCCTAAAGAATGATCAATCCCCCATTTCTTACCTATACTACACTACAATGGTTAGGTACTATGCCTAGGAGAATTGTAAACTTCTTGTGTTTACAATTATCCGCATCAAGTTTTTGACGCCGCTGCTAAGGGGAATAGTCTAGGTTTCGATTTCTATCTCATTTAGGTCTAATCACTAGATTCCTATCAAGAGAGATTTTTCTTTTTAGTTTATTAGCTTTCTCGTAGTCTATCTTTTCT
The DNA here is from genome assembly GCA_910596185.1 of Chrysanthemum makinoi. Taxonomy (NCBI): domain Eukaryota; kingdom Viridiplantae; phylum Streptophyta; class Magnoliopsida; order Asterales; family Asteraceae; genus Chrysanthemum; species Chrysanthemum makinoi. The sequence continues at coordinate 294,811,265 of OU343224.1, forward strand.
TCGTTCCTTTGTTCGTAAAACTTTTCATTTGCCACCATAGTGAATGAGATGCCTTTTAACCAAGACCCAACAAATCGAGACCCACCACACCAAGATCCACCTATACCACCTCGAGCCCGTACCCTAGGTAAGTACTCCAAACCAAGCCACAATGGCTATCAAAATACCATTGAGCTTCCCAACGAAGCCAATATGTCTCCTTTGCGATCCGACGCCATCCGGTTGGTGCAAAACGGATGTGCATTTCATAGAAATCGTTCCGAAGATCCATATCAACATCTTAAGGATTTTTTTAAAATTGTTGATTCTATTGCTCTTAATGTTGATACTCGAGACACGACGCGGTTGG
>OU343224.1:294811713-295078857 GCA_910596185.1 Chrysanthemum makinoi
AAATGATGGCAATGGTGGTGGATGATTTGGCCTAGGGGGAGGCAAGTCATCCAAGTCCTCAAGAAAGGATTTGGTGAAGTAGGTGGGTGAAAATAACTCCATATGAATGAGAGTTGGAGACCTTGGTGAAGGTGGTGAGGGTGTTTTGGATGTTTGGATGGGTGCGATTGGAGGTGAAGTTGGTGTTTTTGTTGGTGGTGGAGGGGTGATCACAATGTGTGATTGAGTAGGTGTGGCTAAGGTAAGGTTTGTATCATCTCGGATGGGAGATGAGATTGTGAGTGGAAGACTGGGATGAGGAGCTAAGGTTACTTGAAGCAACAAGGCCTTACACTAATTCTAGCGGTCTTCTTGCAAGGTTTTGGAGATGATTTTGTCATTTTGACTTTGGTTTTTTTTTACTAGATGATAGTAAGAATGAAGAAGGTGTGAGGATGATTATGGTAAAACCTCTCAATTTATAGAAGTGAAAAATCATGGAGAAATGTGTTTGATTTGATGTTAAGCCATTGAAGAGATGAGGTTCCTAATGATTTGGAAGTGGGTTGAATGCTAGTCATATCACCCAAGTCAAGCCATTCAAGAGAGATGGAGTGAAGAAGAAAAGATTTGCAATAAATGTGTTCTAGTGAGTGGAATTTCCTAATATTAGATCACCCAGTTTGAAGGTACCAAAATTTTGGTTCCTTCCTTTATGCAAAAGGGCTCCTTGGGTGGATTTTTCAAATTTTTGAATTTTGGTGGGAAATGGATTTCTTATATTCCTAAGTGAATTATACTAGTTCTAATAAGAGTATAAGCAATTTAGGATTGATTTATAAGCATTGGATGGTAGTTTGGAATCACGAAATAGTCGAAATTGAGAAAGTTACCTGAAGGATCCACGGCACCAAAACTTACGGCGGAACCTAAAAGGGTGCCGTGCTGGTCCACAATACAATACGGCGGTACCAATTTACATAACGGACGGTACCAAATTTATGGTGCCGTCCGATCCGTGAAGTGCGAAAAAATGAGGATTCGTTTTAGGTGTCGGGACTTTGAAACACGAAATTCTTCTCAAACACATGTTATACTAAACATTTGTAGTTAGGAAAAGCAGATAACATATATATATAAACATAGTGGAGCATGTATTTTGAGCAAGGCTTTTTGATTTTCACATTATAGTGAAAATGGGTAAAATTGATAGCATACTTGCGCTATCCCCCTGCATGAAATTGTTAGCATTCACCATTGTTTCGGGTTATATTATCATCCTACATAATAAAAACAACGAAATTGTATCAAACATTAATGAGAATGCATTGTTCCAAACACTCCTTAAAATTACCCTTATTTGTCCAACTTCTTGTAAATCTTGTTCATCATCCTACCAAGGCACTTGAACATTCCCTTAGTTTGCTTGAACTCCGATGATTCATTCTCTATTTCGGGAAGAGACGCATAATACTCATGAGGCGGAAGCCGAGAGCTTGGAAGACCATCCTCGGAGCTATTTGATGATGATGATGATGGAGTTGGAGGTTTTGCTCTCTTGCCTTTTGTCTTAGCAACTCGTGCATCACTCAAAGGTACAAAGATGTGAGGGATGAGTTCATAGTGAAGGTGCATTCCTTTTGGGGTTGGTGGAATTGGTGCGAAGTTTCTATAGAGACGGGTGAGAAGCATCCCGTATGGAAGAGCAACCGATCCTTGAGTTGGAATATCAATCATTCTCCTAGCTATGTAGTAGGCTAAATTGAATGGTTGACGGGTGGACAAGTTGTAGAGCATATGACAAAGGCAAGCGTTAATGTGATCCCTATTTCCTATGGTGCTAATGACGTTGGCTCTAAGTAGCTCCTCCCATTTCTTAAATTCGGGCTTAAGTTCATTTAGCTCCATTCCATATGGATCTCGGTTTACCTCCTTTCCCTTCCGGGTAACTCGGGTTGTATCACCCTTTGGGTTAAAGAGGTGTTCACGGATGACATCCTTATCGGCCAAACGGGTTTGGTAGGGTAGAGAGCGGTCATTGATTGCATCAAGAGCGGTGAGTGACCACTTATCCGTGTAGACACAAGTTCCTCGTTTGGGAATTCCTAACACTTGAGCAAAGTTGCTTAAGGTGATGGTGTAGTCGTTTTGATTGATTCTAAACCTAAGACAAAGTTCATCATCGTCTTCATCATTAAAGCTGGTCACACTAGCATAGAATTCTAACACAAACCTAGGACAAATTGGTTCATCGATGTCAAGAAGACAATCGAATTGAATGGCGGCTAGTTCTTCACGAGGTTGGTGTTTTCAAAAAAGGATGAGTGAATGGTTCTACCCTCATGGAAATACCTTGATTCTAGACCCCTAAATATTTCTACTTGTTCCTTGGTAAGTCCTTTGGTTTTGTGGTGTTTGGGAATGTAGTTAAGGGTGTCTTTGTGATCATAGAATCTTGCGGCTACCATGGTTATTCCTAAGGACAAGAGTTAATATGTTAAAAAATGAGAATAAGTTTTAACGTTTTTGGTTCTAGTGTGTTCCTATATGAAAACAATTTGGAGTTGCGGTTATCTCGACTCATTTTATGCACAAAAATGGTTTTAGTGGGGTGTTTGGCAAATACCATGAGATAACCCAAATGCTCCTAATTCAATGTGGCTTCATTTGAATATACCCGGGGAATGCATATTAGTTATGCAATACCTTTAGTATTCAAGAGCATGCAAGTAATGAAAATTTAACGTTTCTATTTGTATTAGCAATGAAAAACAATTGTTTTCCTACAAGTGAGAAGCTTTTCAAAACTTTTGACATGGGGTGTTTGGTTGTTTGAATAGGGCCTTATATTCATTATCTATCAATTAGTGGGAAGCATGATTTGTTTATGCAATATGATAATGTAGTACCTAATTTTAATGACTAGTTATGCAATTTGCCAATTGAATTCATATTTGGTATAAAAGCATACATAAAAACCCATGTAATGATTTGTAATAGTTTTGTGCATAAATAAGAATCCTAGACTCAGAATTAAGAGATGAAATGTAGTTAGGATACTTACAATGATGTTATCTTCAGTGATTAGTGAGTGGGAAGATGACAATAATAAGCTTGGTTTAAGTTTTACACGTTTTGGTAAAGTGGGTTTTGAGGAAGAGGATGATTTGTATATAGCGGTTTTATACGTAGACACCACGGACCAGGCGGCACCAAAAATTTGGTTCCGTCTTTGTTGTCGTTGGTTTGCGTGGCTACTGATAGCGGGTACAAGACAAATTTGTTTAGTTTTGACTATTCTAATGTTTTGGGCTATGTTTATCCTACATGTTTGGTTCCATTAACCCTAAACCAAGTCTAAGAAGATTAAAAGGTTCTCGTTTAAGAGGCTTAGTTAAGATGTCGGCAATGTTGTCTTGGGAGGATACTTTCTCGATTGAAATGTTTCCTTTTTGAACATTGTCGCGAAGAAAGTGATGGCGGATTTCAATATGCTTTGTACGAGCATGTTGAACGGGATTCTTGCTGAGATCGATGGCTCCTTTGTTGTCGCAAAGTATCACAATGTCGTTGAGATGAATTCCGTAATCTACTAGAGCTTGCTTCATCCAAAGAGCTTGTTGACATGCTTTTCGGTGAGGCGTACTAAACTTCGATTGGTTGAGATGGCTAAAACCGTTTGCTTCTTTGCAAACCATGAGGTGAGACAATGTCCAACAAAAGTGCAAATACCACTTGTACTTTTCTATCAACATAATCACCGGCATGATCCGAGTCGGCATACACTATGGTTTCTATACCCGTTCCTTTGGGATACCATAATCCTAAACACGTTGTTCCCTTAATGTATCTAAAAATCCTTTTTAAGGCTTCTAAGTGTGATGCCTTTGGGTTTTCTTGGAATCGAGCACATAGACAAACACTAAACATAATGTCGGGTCTACTAGCCGTAAGATAGAGTAGGCTACCAATCATTCCTCTATATTTAGTGTTATCTACGGTTTCACCTTCTTCGTCCTTGGTGAGTTTAGTGTCCGAGGACATGGGTGTCTTAGTTGGTTTGGAATCTTCAAGACCAAATTTCCTAAGCATGTCTTTTATATATTTAGATTGGTTAAAGAATATGCCATCTTCTAGTTATTTTATTTGAAGTCCTAGAAAGAAATTTAACTCACCCATCATACTCATTTCAAACTCGTCGTGCATGATTTTAGAGAATCATCACATAATTCTTGACAAGTTGATCCGAATATAATGTCATCAACGTATATTTGAACAATGATAATATGTGATTCCTTTTTCTTGGTAAAAAGAGTATTATCTACTAATCCCATAGTATATTTGTTATCATTAAGAAAAGTCTTAAGTCAGTCGTACCAAGCTTTTGATGCTTGCTTAAGACCATACAATGCTTTCTTGAGTTTGAAGACATGATGTGGTTTCTCAAAGTCGGTTGAAACGGGAGGTTGAGCAACATACACTTCTTCGCTAATAAACCCATTAAGAAAGGCACTTCTAACATCCATTTGAAATAATTTAAAATCATAGGCACATGCATAAGCAAGCAATATTCTAATAGACTCAAGCCTAGCTACAGGTGCATAAGTTTCATCATAATCAATCCCCTCTTGTTGATTATAACCTTGCTTCTAAAGCCTAGCTTTGTTTCTAGATACTATCCCATTTTCATCCATTTTATTTTGAAAAACCCATTTTGTTCCAATTATAGTTTGATCTTTAGGTTTTGGAACTAATTTCAAACATCATTTCTAACGAATTGGTTTAATTCTTCTTGCATGGCAATAACCCATGATTCATCTTTTATTGCTTCATTTATGGTTTTCGGTTCAATGGTGGATACAAAACAAAAATAATTACTTTGATTTTGGGCTTGTGACCTTAAGGTTCTTTGATTAAGTTGTCCTATGACTTTTCTAAAGGATGACTTTTAGATTCTTTGATGTTGACAATTTCTTTATTTAATGGTTCATCTTCCTTGTTATTATTAATTATTTCTTGACCTTCTATCATTTGACTTTCAACTAAGTCATCATCTACCAAAGGTGATGTCTTAGAGGGAGGTGGACTTTCGTCGAATGTTATGTTCAACGATTCCTCGACTATCATTGTTTCTTTGTTTAGGACAATGTAAGCTTTACTAGTTTGAGAGTAACCAAGAAATACACCTTCATAAGACTTTGGGTCAAACTTGGTGAGATAATCCTTAGTATTAAGAATAAAGCATTTACAACCAAAGACTCTAAAATATCCTAACGTTGGCTTTTTACCTTTATAGAGTTCATATGGTGTTTTGTTTAAGAAAGGGTGTATTAAGACTCTATTCAAAATATATGTAGAAGTGTCAACGGCGTTACACCAAAACTTTTGAGGAATGTTTTGTTCATTAAGCATTGTTCTACTCATTTCTTGAATTGTTCTATTTTTACGTTCTACTACTCCATTAGATTGAGGTGTTAGGAGGCGGAAAAGTTATGTGTTATACCATTTGTATCACAAAAGTTTCCAAATTGAGTTTAGTTGTCAAATTCACGACCATGATCCGTTCGGATCGACACAATTTTGACACCTAGAAGATTTTGAATTTTCTTGCTAAGTATTTCAAATTTATCAAAAGCTTCATTTTGGTTTTCAAAAACAACGTCCAAGTAAACCTTGAGTAATCATCTACTATGACCAAAGTGTATAAGTTGCCTCCATAGCTTCTTATAGCGGATGGTCCAAACAAGTCCATATGTAATAATTCTAGACACTTAGATGTGGACACCATATTTTTAGATTTGTGACTACTATGTGTTTGTTTACCAATTTTGCAAGCGTCGCAAAAGTGTTGGTCATATTTAAGTTTTGGTAAATTCCTAACCAATTCTTTTGAAGATAGGTTTTGTATAAGTCTCATATTAGCGTGACCTAAGCGTCTATGCCAAAGAGATGAGCTATCGTCTAATGTTGTTAGGCAAAGTTTGTCATTATATGTTTTATCTATTTTCATGACGTATATGTTATTTTTCCTAACTCCTTTAGCTATGGTGATACCATCTTTTAGTATTTTACTACCATTTTCATCAAATAGTACTTTATACTTTTTATCACATAGTTGGCTAATACTAAGTAGATTAAATCCTAACCTATCCACATGAGCAACATTTTCAATAGTTAGGGAGTTATGAGCAATCGTACCTTTGCCAATAATTTTGCTTTTGAGATTGCTACCAAGGTGACATTACCTCCGTCATACTCTTGGTATGATGAGAAGAGACTTTTGTTGCCCGTCATGTGTCGTGAGCAACCACTATCTTTTATCCATTCATCAGGTTCCAATCCAACTTTCAAGCATACCTAAGAGGCAAATAACTCAAGCATTTGGTCCCCAATATCTCATGGGTCCATTTGGGTTACATATACCATTTATTTGATTCATGTATGGAAACGATGGGTAAGAGTTCCATGGCATGTAATCAGGAGTTTGATATGGTCTAGGAAAGTTTTGATTCCAACCATTGTGTTGGTAGTTGGGTTATACGTTGTGGTTGCTCTTAGGAAAGGGGCGTTTGGCAAAAGGAGTTTTATATCGTTGTTGAGTAGTTTTGATCTAAATTCATTTTTGACAAGTTCTACTCCTGAAGTAACAGCTGGTTTTAGTTTAATACTATTATTGGTTTTCTTTGTTATTTTAACAAATTGATGCGGTCCGTATGCGAACATTCGTTCTGTGAGGTACCCACGGCACCATTTTACAGCGGACGGAACCCTTATTTTGGTTCCTGCGGTCCGTCTTTATCTGCAGCAATTTTGACAGAATGTTCGTCCCTTTGGCGTTTTATTTTGACTTTTTGGAATTAATACTTCATTAAAACCTAGCCCATTCATGTCTCATGGTGTTTTATGAATTTTAACTATTTCATCGGCAAAAGCGATGTTCTTGTTAAACCTTTTAAATTTAGAATTGTTTTCGATTAAAACATCTTGTGTGAGTTTTAGTTTTTCTATTTCAAGTTTAAGCTCTTGACATGATTTACAATCATCGTCATTTGCTTTTCCTTTTTCTAGTCGTTTTGCTTTTTCTTTTAACTCATAAACTTCATTTTCCAAAAATTCCTTTTTGGTTTTAAAAAATTTATTTTTAGTTATGATTTTTAGACTTAGCTCACACAATTGATTATATTGTTTTTGCAAAGTGTCATCATCAATAGAAGAATAAGAAGAGTCGGAAAGTACCTCATTTGACTCATGTGCCATTAGAGCGATCTCTTCCTTGCTTGATTCTTCATCGTCTTCACTATCACTCCAAGCACCACTTACAAAAGCTCGTTGAGTTTTGCTTTTAGGTGGCTTGGGACATTCTCCTATGAGGTGACTTGCATCACCACATCTAAAACATTTTCTTTCACCTTTACCCTTCTTGTCATCCGATCTTTTGAATGGCTTCTTTTCTTCTCGAGGTTGTCTTACGAACTTTCCTCTTCTTCTAAAGAACTTCTTAAAATCTCTAACGGCCATGGCATATTCCTCATCTTCACTATCGGAGCAAGATTCGTCATCATCACTTGATTCCGCTTTTTGCTTTTAGAGCAACGGATTTGATCTTCTCCCTTTTCCTTTGATGATCTCCGAATCTTTCTCCATCACCATTTCGTGTACTTTGAGGTTACCGATCAACTCGTCTAGTGACATTATTGAGATCTTTTGATTCCTCAATGGCGGTCACTTTAGCTCTCCATTTGGGATGGAGTGCTCTAAGAAATTTCGTGACAAAGTTCTTACTACGAAAAGATTCATCAAGTGCTTTAAGTGATGTAATAATAGTGTTAAAGCGAGCAAAGCCACAATCAATGGTTTCATCTTAAGGAATAACAAATTGTTCATATTGTTGAACAAGAAGATCAATTTTGTTATCCTTGACTTGTGAATTACCTTGATGTGTAACAATTAAAGATTCCCAAATATCTTTGGCGGTTTCACACATAAAAATTCTTTCATATTCTTTTCTAGGTAAAGCATTATAAAGCATCATTTTAGCTTTATTATTTTTAGCAACTAGTTTCTTTTGTTCATCAACGGAAATATCCTTTGTTGTAGAACTAAAATCCCCTTTAACAATAATAAACCAAAGATCTATATCTTTTGATTTTACATATGTTTCAAAACGGTTTTTCCAAAAGATAAATCCATTGGTTTCAAAGAGTGGTGGTCTTTGCATAGATTGCCCTTTTTAAAGTTTTCAGAATCCATGGATCGTTTCAAGTTTATAAAATACAAGTTATTTTAGAAATTCTTGAGCAACGACGCTCTGATACCAATTGTAGAAAACTAGAAGGGGGTTGAATAGTTTACCAATTAAAAACTTTGTTTTGAAACTTATTGTAAGATCAATTGATATTGATCTTAGATATGTTAATGAAATATGCAAGCAATATGTAAGGAGTAAATAAGGAAAGAAATGATCAAACCACAACAAGTTGTTTATAGTGGTTCGGTCTACAAGGACTCTTTGCCCTACTCCACTCGAGTCTCACACTCGAGAACTTCACTAGTCAACAAGCTCCTTTCACCGTAGGAGAAAACCTTTACACTTACACTATTTCCGACACTAAGCTAGATGTCGAGTTCTTTCCAAAGGTACAACCACTCCCACACACAAGTATTTTGAGGACTAAAATACTAACCACTCACACTCACAAGATTATGATGGTTTAATACAACAATGAAGTATGAATCAACACAAGATCATACAACACTAAACAAACAAGACTTCCAACTTCGCGTTTGAAGCTTGAATGTGACTTGATCTTCTTTGCTACAAAAGAGATCACTAATATGATATGGAACTGAGTTAGAAAGGTTAGAGAGAAGATATGTATGAGAGTATGTTAGAAAGGGATGAAAAACTACTTGGCTTGGCATTGCTATTTATAGCCAAAATGGACAGGAGCGTCACGGACGCGGAACCCTTAAAAGGGTTCGCCCGTTACCAATTGGTACCCGGATCGGCAGATCAAGATATCAAATCTTTGCTAGTCAACTCTATCTAAGTGAGATTGTGCAAGATATGAAGAGTACAAATCCACACAAAATATCTAATGAAATCTTCCAATGATTTCCATGATGCATCACATGATGTCATATGTTGTATTTCTATTTTTAGAAATATGCAAGTACTTAAGTAGTGTTTGGTTTTAAGAACCTAACACATTCTAAAAACTACTATCATACATAATGATTAGAGTTATATCAAGATGTTACTAATCATAAATGTAAATGCTTGAATGATGAATATATTGTTTGAAAAAGCTTGTTTTAATATCTATTACACTTGACAAGCTTTAAGCTTTTATACAAATTAAATTTACTTTTGTCGTTAACAAAACTTAGGTAAAGATCAAAAATATAAATAACGTTTAATGACGATATTTGTATTAACAATAACAATGATATATTGTTTAATCCGTTGTGCTATATGTTATTGATCATTGTTATTATTGTGCTTATTGTTTATCCTAGATGAAGGTCTAAACAACCTAGAGTCTAAAACGGTCCTAAAAACTTATAGAAGATGTCGTTCATAAGTTTCAACAAAACCTGTGTATGATGAGTGTAATTTTATACATTTTTAAAGAGCCATTTGGCCTTTAAATCCGTACATATTTGATCAAATACTATCCTAAATCGTTTCTATATGAGTTTTAGGCACTTGGGAAGCAAATGCGGGAAATTGGAACATTTATGGCTCGATTGACAAGAAAACGACAAAGTCAAGAAAAATCGCAAAAAGGAGATGTGACGGCGTCAGGATTACTAAGTAACGCCGTCACATGAAGAGCAACGAAGATGATCAAGTTATAATTTTATCAAGTGACGCTTCATACAGCGTAGGTCTTGGTAGCCGATGTCGGGACAAAAAGTAAAGAAGCGTGGCATCACAACCCATAAAGGCGGCCATTTGTCACAATAAAGAAAAGTGATTCGGTTCTCGAAACCTAATGACTGGTGATGGCGTCAAACTTGAAAAGTGACGTCGTCACAGATGTAAATTTATATATATTTTTCATATTTTTCTCCTTCATTGTAACATCTTGGAGTGCAACTTGGAGAAACCTAGAGAGACACGAATTTCACAGCTTTTGTAAGGGTTTTTAGACCTCTTAACTTTCAAGTTTTATTGAAGATAAGTTGTTCAATCCTTAATCATTACAATATATCTATGTGTTGTGTGATTATTTGTTTATCTTCTCTTCTACTCCCTCCGTCCCAAATTAATTGTCCTCATTTGACTTTTTAAAGTCTTAATTTCTCAACTTTGATCTTAAATATTTTTATTTATTGTATATAATAATTGATGCAAAATAAATAAATGAATTGTCTTTTAAATATTTTTTCATTAGTGTAATTTTCATCAAGTATTACATAACACATACAAAAATATTAAGGATCAAAGTTGAGAAATTAAGAAACAAAAAAAGTCAAATGAAAACAATATTTTGGAGACGGGAGAAATATTTAACATGTTAGGCTAAATTTTTTAGTCTTTGCTTATATTTGAATGAAACCTAGTTATTGATTATTAATTATCGTCTCTTTTTTAGTTAGTTGTTATTGCATTATGAGTAGGAAAACTGGCTAGATCTTAGGATATTTGCTTGAGCGTCCGACTAAACGCCCTGCTACATAGTGTTAGTGTGTTGATTTGTTGTACTTAATGCGTGTTTTGCGTTCGCTGACATCAATATAGACTCGACGAGAACAAAAAGTCATAGTGTTAGGGATTGACAACCCTTAGCGATTGATATTAAGGAATATAACGCGCTAATTAAAACAAGGAAGTGACAATTCGACTAATCAATACGAGATAACTATGGAGTAATAAGATTCTAAGTAAATACATTTTACTTATCATATGAGTTCACCAATTTATCTTTTTTTCATATTTAGTATAATTAGTTTATTTTAGTTTAATTATTAGTTATAAAAAACAAAACTTTTAAACCCTGAGATTTTACTTTGCTTTCAAAATAATATAAAAATACAAAAATAATCATCCATTGATGAGTGCTTATTCACTCATCATTTTTACCCATCTAAGACCACAAAAATGACCAAAAACACCCAAATATGCTACAAATATACTCGGAGTGTGTTTTATGTCTTGCAGGTACAAAAGGATTGAAAACAGAGCAAAAGCGGACAAAATCGAGCCAAAATCGAGAAAAGTCTTGAAAAAGCGGGCGAGAGTGATTTTCTACGTTCTTTGGTCAAATTAAGACCCGAAACGTGTTTTTGGAGTGAGCTTGGGAAAACAGTCTCAAAACCAAACCCTAAACACAAAATTACCATTTTACCCTTTACCCGAAACCAGATTCCCATTTTACCCTTTAAAACCCTTTTTAAATCAAACCTAAACAATTTTTTTATTTGAAACCATTCTTTTTCTTAAAAACCATTTTTAGTAAAAGCAAATTTTAGTTAAGGAAAAAAAATAAATAAAACCCTTTTAAACCCTTCTTCCCTTATTGAACCCCACTTCCCTCATTGACCCCCCACCACGTGCCTTTTAAACCCCTGCCATCCCCATGAACCCTCACCCATTTTGACCTTCACCCTCCCAAACCTTTAAAACACCCCTTTTTACCCGTTTCTTCTTTTCCCTCTCTTTTTCCCTCCTTCTTTTACCCAGAATCACAACCCAGGAACATCCCTAATCCCCTTTTACCCAGCTAGACCCAATTCCCAAACCTACTAAATTCCCTCATTTCCATGCCATCCACCTTGGCAATCCAGAGGCACAAAAAAGCTCTCCACAGAATTGGTGAGATTGATTCAAGTAAAGCGTACCTAACTATTTGATGGCTGGGATTAATTCAAGAAAGCACAAGGATGGTTTTGGTTTGTTTGCTCTCACAGGAAAAGCACAAGGAAGGTAGAAGACCCTAATTCAGTTCTTAGTATAAATAGTAGTGTGTGACAAGGCATCTAGGTTTTAATTTTCAATAGTTTTTGTAGTTTCTATTCAGTATTATATTCTGTTTTTAGTTTAATGAGAAATTTTTCAGTTTGCAAAATTATGTGTTCAAGTGTTTTCTTTTTCCACTGTGCATTAAGCAATATAGTGCTTATTATGATTCTGCTTATTTAAAGTTCAAATGTTGTTTGTTAGAAGTTAAAAAAAGGTGTTAAGTCAGCTTGATAAAAGAAACAACTCTAGTTTTTAAGTATTTTTCAAACACAACACCCTCATAAGGGGTGTGTTTAGTTTAGTCTCATAACTGGGTCAAAGTGGTTTTACCCTTTGACATTTAGTCAAATTGATTTTTCGTATTTTAGGTCATTCGGTCATTGGAGTGGATACAAAATTTTTGCAAAGGTTTGATTACAAAAAAAAAATCAATCTGTCAAAGTTCTAAAAGCATAAGAACAGCAGCTAATGCTATTGTTCATAGCCTGTTAAACTGCTTATTGGAGATTCACACTTCTCAAAATTTGTTTTTACTTACTCTTTATACATTAGACTTCATCTGTTTTTGGGTCTCATGCTTGTAGGATTAGATTAGCATAGTTTAAAACCCCATCAAAAACACCCACTTTGTTCCATGTTACGGGTTACGTCTCCGATGTATGGTAGCACACACCCCTTTTTGACAGCTTATTTATAAGCTGTTAAAAATTTCCTACTTCTCCCATTTAGCTTTTAGGTTCTTTAGAATACCTAGTTATCATTTGCCTTTGTTTAGGACTTTAGAGCTACTTTGAGTGCTTATTTATAAGCCCAAACTTTACCCTTTTGTCCCTGACCATGCAGTCCCACAGTAGCAGATTCCTCTTTTTTTTCTTGAGCTAATTAGTGCTTAATCTTGGCCTATTTAGATTCCTTAGGTGACTTTTAGTGTAATTAGATTAGATTAGATTGTTTTCAGCTTACTATGTGCTTATTTGTAGCTTGCATTGCTTAATTTTTCCATTTTTAGCTTAAGGTTCCCCTAGTGTAGCTTACTTTCCAACTGCTTATTCCCCCCCCCCCCCATTTTGTATTCATATTATTGATCTTAGGTTTAGTTTAGTTTAGAATATATGTGTTAGCTTATTTTTGTTCTTAAACTGCTTATCTATTGCTTATTTGTGCTTAAAAGATTGTTTAAGGGGTGTTTGGTTCACTGTGCTATCTATGGGGTAATAAGCTGTTCCAACAACTTATTTGAAGTTTTTCAAAATTTGGGTTTTTACAAAAAAATGCTTATTTCAATCTAGTTTACAAGTTCCAAAATAAAATTTTGAAAAAAAAATGTTCACAAAAAGTGTAGAGAGCCAGGTTTGAACCTCGGTCTCTCCACACCCACGACCTCACACCATTTCCTGTACATCTCTCTTTGCTCTCAAGTGTTCGCGTTTTAATACTTCCCATAGTTTAATATTTAAGCTCCTTTTCAATTTTAATATTATTAACTTAGATAGCTTATTCACTGCTTATTTCAAAAAGCAGTGACCACTTTTTTTTATTTTTCTTAGATTCAGTACCATTTAAAGTATTTTGTGTAATTTTATCAGATTTTCCTAAATTAGTTTAGTATTTTTTTTATTATTTAATTAGTTTTATTTAGTTTTTAATTCATAAAAAATAATTTAAAAATCAAAAAAATACCCGGCTTTTTCCTAAAATTATTTTTAGTCATTTAGAATGTAGGAAAATTAGTTTTGCACCCTTAGGCCTTAAATTGAAATAATTTCACTTTTGACTTCGGGATTAGCCCTAGTTTTCGCGTTTTTTAGTTTTAGTACCTTGTGACGTAATTTAGCATCGTTTTAGTATTTCTATTGTTTAGTAGTTGTTAAATTAGTTATTTTCTTTGTTTACGTGCTTTATTTACATTCTCGTGCTTTAATACTTAGAAAACCGTAACCAAAAACTCAAATTCTTAAAACCTAAATTCAAGTTCTAATCACAATCCTCAACGAATCCTTCAATTCGCACCTCGTTGGGACATGACCCCGGTGTCACTTGCCCGGTATCACATATACCACATTTTTGAGTTTTGACACGTTAACCTTTTTCCTAAAGGGTTGATTTGTCGATTCTTGCGTACATTTGGTATTTTGATATTTGTTATATATACTGTTTGAGACGAATCATCCCTCAACCTTTAGACTTTTTCCGTCATACATTCCGAGCCTACCCAAACTATTCCTCTAAAGAATGATCAATCCCCCATTTCTTACCTATACTACACTACAATGGTTAGGTACTATGCCTAGGAGAATTGTAAACTTCTTGTGTTTACAATTATCTGCATCAAGTTTTTGACGCCGCTGCTAAGGGGAATAGTCTAGGTTTCGATTTCTATCTCATTTAGGTCTAATCACTAGATTCCTATCAAGAGAGATTTTTCTTTTTAGTTTATTAGCTTTCTCGTAGTCTATCTTTTTCTTGGATTTCCTTTGTTAAATTACTTTTCATTTTACCACCATAGTGAATGAGATGCCTTTTAACCAAGACCCACCACACCAAGATCCACCAATACCACCTCGAGCCCGTACCCTAGGTAGAGCACCGAGCCACAATGGCTATCGAAATACCATTGAGCTTCCCAACGAAGCCAATATGTCTCCTTTGCGATCCGACGCCATCCGGTTGGTGCAAAACGGATGTGCATTTCATAGAAATCGTTCCGAAGATCCATATCAACATCTTAAGGATTTTTTTAAAATTGTTGATTCTATTGCTCTTAATGTTGATACTCGAGACACGACGCGGTTGGCTTGAGCGTCTACCCGCAGGATCTATCTCGACTTGGGATGATCTTACTGTGGAAAACTAGAAGTGGGGGTTGAATAGTTTTGCCGATTAAAACTTTGTTTTAAAGTATTTAGATTGACTTATTTCAATCCATTTAGATAGTGTGTTCGATATTGATAGATAGACATATACATAAATAATGCAAAGAGATAAAGAGTAAAGGAACACAAAACCATGATACAAGTATTTATAGTGGTTTGGCTACAAGGACACCTTTCTTGCCCTACTCCACTCCCCAAGTACCCAACTTGAGAGTTTCTAAGCACTACACAACACAAGCTCCTTAATGTGGTGGAGAAGCCTTCACAACATCATTTCACTTCATCGATTTTCAAGGCTGAACCGAGGTTCTTCCACGGTAGAACCAAACCTATCATAATGTCGCCTACACTTTAACCGGTGCAGAAATAGATACCGAGTTCCATTAAAAAGGAGGAACTACTACCCAACACTACAACCCAAAGGAGACAAACTCCTTTTTACAACACTTTAAAGGATATCAATATCCTTTAACCCAAACTACACATATATACATCGACGCCCCATATCGAATGTACACCTTCGGCACTATACACCAATGCCTTCAACTTGACTCACTAATGGATGGAGAGAAGAACTATCAACAAGATGCACTTCAGTGGTCTTGATGATGACGAATCTTAGCAACTCATGACCTTGAGCTTGCACGTCTTCAAGAGGTTTTGATCTCGCCTTTAAGAGGAACCTAGAGAATCACACAAAGAGAAAACTACATAGAATGATCCTTTGGATATGAGGTTAGAGAGGTTAGAACATAGAGATAAGATTTTACTTTTTCTTTTATTTCTAAGACTTCTCTTTCTAAGACTTTGACTTGCACGTCTTCAAGAGGTATGTCACGTAGAATACCTAAACTTTAATCTACTAAGTATAGGTCAAATATGTGATAAAAAGTGCAACGTTCTATTTACTTGAAACCGGTAGTAAAATGTTGAAAAATGGTATTACTATAGGAAGAGGTATTAGAAAACATGAAGTCTACGTTATTAAAATCGGAAACGAACCAAAAGAAAAACTTTCTCTTATCTCTATGGATGATACTTCGATCTTATGGCATCGAAGATTGGTGTATAATATCTCGACTTCTTCAATATTTATCATCCAAAGAACTTCGTAAGAAACCTACCTAAACTAAAATCTGAACATCATTTATGTGATGCTTGCAATATCGGAAAACAAGTCCATGCTAGTCATAAAGCTAAAAATATGGTTTCTACATCAAAATGTCTAGAATTACTACATATAGATTTATTTGGTTTGTCCGCTATCCAAAGTTACGGAGGTAACTTTTATACCTTAGTTATAGTGGGCGATTACTCTAGGTACACATGGACTAAATTTTAAGAATAAAGCGAAGCGTTTGATCACTTCAAAATCTTAAGTAGAAAAATCAAGACAACTAGGAAGTCCTATCGGTGTTAATGCGATCCGAGCGGATCATGGTCGGGATTTGATAAATGAGTTGGTCGAGCCTTTTGATGCTAATGGTATTACTCACAATTTCTCGGCTCCTCGCACTCCACAATCAAATGGGGTAGTTGAAAGGAAAAAATCAAACCCACAAGAAGAGTCGCACCATGATTAATGAGCACTCTATTCCTCAGAAATTTTTGGTGCAATGTAAATTGGAAACACATGAACTTATATTCTAAATTGAGTCTTAATTAGACCATTCTTAGGAAAAACTCCATACGAGTTGTTACGAGGCAAAAAGCCTTTGTTAGAACACTTTCGAGTCTTTGGTAGTAAATTTTTTATACTTAACACAAAAGACTACTTAACTAAATTCAATCCAAAATCAAGTGAATGTATTTTCTTAGGATATTCTCCTAAGAGTATAGCATACGTAATACTAAATAAAGAAATCATGAAAGTTGAAGAATCTTTAAATGTCAAATTTGACGATAGTCCACCTCAAACCTCTTTATCTCTTGTCGATGACGAGTTAATCGAAAGTGATGTCTTATAAATAAAAGAAAAAGTAAACAAGGAAGATGGACCATTAAACAATGAAATTATCAATGTTAAAGAGTCTAAAGATCATCCCGTAGAAAAAGTCATAGGAAAATTAAATGAAAGAACTCTAAGGTCTCAAGTCCAAAACCAAAGTAGTATCTTTTGTTTCGTGTCAACTATAGAACCTAAAAACACTCAAGAAGGTATAAAATATGAAAGTTGGGTTATGGCTATGCAAGAGGAATTAAATCAATTTGTTTCTAACAATGTTTGGACACTTGTCCCTCCACTTAAAAACCAAAGAATAATTGGAACAAAATGGGTATATAAAAACAAATTAGATGTAAACAGTGTCATGTCTAGAAATAAAGCTAGACTTGTTGCTCAAGGATACAACAACAAGAAGGCATAGAATTTGATGAGACTTAAGCTCCCGTAGCTAGATTAAAGTCAATAAGAATCCTTCTTGCGTATGCTTGTGCTCATGATCTTAAACTCTTTCAAATGGACGTCAAAAGTGCTTTTCTTAATGGCTTTATAAATGAAGAAGTTTATGTATCTCAACCTCCGGGTTTTTTCGATTTTGAAAAACCTAATCAATATTACAAACTAAAGCTCTCTATGGTCTTAAACAAGCCCCAAAGGCTTGGTATGATAGACTCAAAGTATTTTTAATTAAAAACAACTATACCATGGGGTTAGTTGACAACACACTTTTTACAAAGAAAAAGGAGTAAAAAATAATTATTGTTCAAATATCGTGGGCGATATATATTGGATCAACTTGTCAATACATGTGTGATGATTTCCGTTGATACATGTCTGGCCGAGTTTGGATTCGGCTTGACTCTCCCTGGGCCATTCGTCGTCTTCTCGAGCCCTAAGTAGACCTGTCAACAAAGAGAACCCGTTAGGAGTGGACCGAGGGCGGCAGGTCGCCTCAACGATCAAGTTAGTATCGTCACGATGTAGCCTACAAGAGTTAGGGTTGGTGTAACCTATCATGTTACTGTCCTCAAGAAGGGGAGATCCAGCCATATATTTATATAGGGCATGGATTAGGGTTTAGTAGAGTGGGCTGCTTATGCAGCCGAGACTGGCCCATTCTGGCGGTCAGGACTATCGTCCACAAGCCCCCCATGTCTAGTATGAGATAGTACATGGCTATGTTATGCTAGACTTAAGTTACTTCTCATGGCGCGTAAGGCCCAATCAATCATGAAGGCATGGCCCATGTGTGCACAACTCAAGTGCACATGGGGCCAGACCATATTCTGCTGACCCAAATGCAACGGTCGCACTTGACCCATGGCTATTTGTCTGTTTTAGCCCATTAGACTATATCGAATCCGGGACCTTATAGAGCGTCTGTGGTGACCATGTTCCATCACTGGTAACACCCGTTCTTATGACGGGGAGGAATGCCCTTATAGTTGGGGTAACAGTGACATTGAGATTGTGAGAGTCTCTAATAGTGAAAGTGGATCCGTATCTTTTTATCTGGGTAAGGCGTACCTTTTGTACCGATGCTTGTGCCCGACATGGTTTTATTGAAAGGCGATGCTTACGTAGCGGTAGTCACGCTGTCTTGGCGACAAAGAGATGCGACAGAAGGCGTGCTTCTGTAGCGAAGATCGCAGCGTGTCTTGGCGACAAAGAAGATGCTGACGAGAAGGCGTGCTTACGTACTTGAAGTCTTGCTTATGCGCATTACATCCGTCTTTACAACCGGCGAGAGGGGCGTCTCCCTAGCGTGACAGATGGTCGCGAATATTTAAATCCGTCTTTGTATAGGGCTTGCAATACCTCTTACATACGATCTGCTTCCAAATATACTGCGTGGCGTATGGAAAGCAGTGGTACTATATACCACGGTAGCCCCCAAGTTTGATGGTGCTACTCGTGTAGAACATTAAACTTAGTTATTCAACAAAACACTTAATGCAAATATTAAAGTATATGCCACTGAATCAAACATATAAAACCTACTGAAGTGAAGCAATATATAGCACATAGCATGTGAACTTAACACATAAGAGAAATGGCGGTCACGAATTACCCCTATCAGCGAGGTTTACAAACTACATAAATAATTAATTGTTTTAATATAATTAATTATTTTTAATATAAAAAAAACCGGATAGGCGATACCGTGACCATGACAATAGGCGCGGAGAATGGATATATCGTGACCGCATAGACTTCGAGCGTTTGTGGATGATCGCTTGACGAACATAACATGACCCGCGGCCTTTTTCGATCTTTGGCTCATGGCGATTGACTATCATCGTGGTGTTTGCTTTCATTGCTAATCTGCGAAGATGTCAAGCGCCGCGACTATGAACAGATTTATGCATTGACTCGTTGTTCGATCGATACAAACAGTGCGAATAGGCATACCAACGGTAAAAAGCGATTATCTGTAGCGAATTAATTGTGGCTAAAAGATAGAATAGGTCGATCGTGCGGACTTTTCTTTTATCTTAATGAGTGTATTCATACCGTAAAGTCGGTTGGTGACAATATATGGTGGGCATACGAGACAAAATATTTTGTTAGTCCCACGGATGGCGCCAATTGACTTTGATATCAATACCACTCATTAATCGCCTGTCCGGTCCCCAACGCGAATTAATTCGCGGCTAAAAGATAGAATAGGTCCGATCGTGCGGACTTTTTCTTTTTATCTTAATGAGTGTATTCATACCGTAAGTCAGCTGGTGACAATATATGGTGGGCATACGAGACAAAATATTTTGTTCGAGTCCCACGGATGGCGCAAACTTGTTGATACATAATCTGGCGCGGGCTGGATTCGACGACTCTCCCTGGGCCGTTCGTCGTCTTCTCGAGCCCTAAGTAGACCTGTCAACAAAGAGAACCCGTTAGGAGTGGACCCGAGGCCGTAGCCCCGGGGTCCACCTCCAACGGTCAAGTTAGTATCGATGCGTGATGAGTGTGTAAATACTCATCATTTTTAGTCAAATCTGAACTGCAAAACGTTTAAAAATGCTTAGAAATGCATCAAAATTTTGAAAATATTCCAAAATTGCATTTTATATGTTTCAGATGCAAAATGTTTAAAAACAGATGAAAAATGAGCAAAGTTTGCATAATTGGCAGTTTCAGTCCCCCAAGTTTCAAAGATTGTCAAAAATAGTCCCTGAGCCTTAATTTCAAAAGAAAAATCACCAAAGGTCCTTTTAAAATCATAACTTGTCAAAATTAGTCCTTTGGTGAAAAATGTCAAAAGTTTTGAGAAATTACAAAATTGGTCCTTCAAGTTTGAAATTTGGCAAAATGGCCCTGGAAAATTTGAAAATGTCAAGTTTGGTCCTTGTATTATGGAAGCTTGTCACTTTTGGTCCTTTAGAGCAACTTTGCAAAATGGCAGCCTAGGTCCTTGAATTTTCGAAATTACAAAAGAGTCCTTGTATTAAATACCTTTGGACCTATCAAATACCTATTGTGACCTGCATCCCCTTGGACCCCCTGTCAAATAACAATTTGGACCCCTTGGCATTATTACCACCCGGTCAAACCAATTGGTCAAACACCCCAAGCGCGCCAAAAAGTCTTCCCCTCCAACTGCTTCTCTGCAACAAGCAAGCACCCATTCCCCCTCTTCTCCTCCACTCAACCTTGTTCCCCCCACTGCAACTACCCTCCAAGAAGCATTAAATGCACCTCCCCCCCCCCTCACTCAACCTTCCAGTGGATAAACCAATTTTGGCGCCAAAATCTCATTCAATGGCCATGATCACTTCCAGACATCCAAAGGCCCATATTTTTGATGGGATATGTTCAGAAGAGAGAGAGAAGTCACATGGAGTATAAAAGGAAGCATGAAGAAGCTAGTTGGGGAGTCTAGTAGTTTTTATTTTTTTACTTATGTCGTTTTTAATTCAAAGCTTTTAATTTAATGTAATATCTGTAATATTTTGTTTCTAAGTATCAAAGTAAGGTTATTGTATCAGTATAATCAACTTTTAAGTATCAATTCAAGTTATTGTTTACATTTCAAATTTTTACACCACTGTTGAAAGTTTCAGTTTTTATTCCTTACACCCAAGTTTTAATAGCTTGTTTCTCAGTTTCTATAAGCTTATATAAGCTGATTATAGCTTTTTGTAAGCTTAAATTCAAGTTTCGAGCTAGTTTGGAAATTGGTCAAGAAAGTCAAGCTGGGGCCAAAAATTGAAAGAGATGGATAATGGGTATCAGTGATGGATTTGGGTTAATTGAGAGATCATGGGTTGGATAAAATAGGTTAGGGTTCGGTTTCACAGTGTCAAGCCATAGTGGCTAAGGACATTTTGTAAGTCATTCTCAAGTTTAATAGCAAAATCTGTTTTTTGGTTATAAAATTTCAAACTGTTTAATTAGTTGCACTTAGGTTAATTTAACTTGGTTTGATCATAGTCATTAGCTAGATAAGTAGTTGTATCATAAAAATTTGCAAATCAATAATTAAAGGTGTGTTTGGATTTGGTCCTTTAACTGTCTTAGAGGTTTATGCAGTGGTTAAAGTTTGTTATTTTAAGTTTTCTTAGCTCTTATATACTCATATCTGTCTTACTTATGTGCCTGCATACTGTCAAAGTCAAAATCCATCTCATTGGTCTTTAACTGGTTCACTGTTGAGATTTTTAATAAGCAAATTCTTGTTTTGTGTTTAAAAGTCATAAACATAGCTTGCAGTATCTTCATTTCATCATTTTACATCATTATCAGTCCTTAAATTGAACCCAAAGTTCATAAAAGTCAACTACACACAATTGCTTCAAAAGTCAAATTGAAAAAAAATCAGTTTTGAGCCATTCTAAGATGAATTTTCATTGATTCATTTCTGGGTTTTAACAAGTGAAACTTGGTGTTTAAAAAACTTCAGATGGTCTCCTTTCTTATTACTATTTTTGTGGATTTTTACAAAATTTTTATAAGTCTCAAAAAGGCTTGTGATTATGGGCTTATATGCCCTGTGCATTAGTGCACTGAGGTTTGTGCAGATCTTGCATGCTTGTCACAGGGCTCATTAGAGCTACCCAGGTCTGATTTTTTGGTTCATAGGTTCTTGGCCAGGTCTTCGTGTAGGTTCCAAGTTTTGTTTTTGTGTCCAGCTTATTTAAGTGCTTGTTTTTAAGCTGCAAGTAGCCTCCAGAACTGTTTTGTGCTTAAACTCAAATAAGCCAAATCTTGATATCTTGCAATCCAGTGGTTATGGCTTGTTGATTTTAGTTGCTTTAGAGTTCTTTTAGCATATTTTAGCTTGTGTATCAGTTTGGTGCTTGTTTTGTCCCTCTAGCTTATCCAAGTGCTTATTTCATAAGCACTTTGCACATCAGTTTCAAATTCCTCCACATAAGCACCTGTTTTTCCATTTTCCCTAGATTCCAAATATAATTTTAGAGTTTTCCTGAAATTTTCAGATTTTTCCAAGTCAGTTTGCTATTTTTCTTGATTTTAATTGGTTTTTAAGCATTTTTAATTAGCAATTAATACAATTAATTAAGAAAAGGTTCAAAAAATAATTTTTCATTTTTATTAAGTTAAGATAAATATAAAAAGACAAAAAAATATTTTTCCAGATTTTTCTTAGTTAAATTTGTATTTTTAAGTCATTTAAGTAGTTTTAAATAGTTTTTAATTCATAAAAAATAGAAAAATAATCAGAAAAATACAAAAAATAGTTTTGAAAATTCTCTTTTGATATTTTAGATTTTTCCAAGTCATAATTTTATTTTTCTAGCTTTATTTCATATTTTCTTGTATTTTAGGTTAATATTTAATAGTTAAAATTAGTTTTTAATTAATAATAATTAATTAAATAGTTGTAAAAATAATTTTCTTTTTCTATTAATTTTCTTTTATCATTAGGTTTGTAAAAATATCATTTTCATATTTTTAGGGTTAATATTGTGTAAGTTTCACATTTTTATTTGTACGTAACGTAGTTTTTAATTAAGTTTTATAAAAACATAAAAACAAAAACATCATTTTAAAAATAGTGATAGCGTTTATTTAATATTTTTTTAATTTCCATTTTAGCCCTTGTAGTTTATGTACTTTTTCCTTAGTTATAATAAATCAGATCCTTCTTTTCCGTTCAAATCTCTCGATCACTATACGTTTGGTGATCCATTGCACAGCTCGCTGGGACATAACGACCCGGGGAAGCCCTATACTCCCCAGATCTTCATTGCATTCGTTTCTGAACCGTTTTAAGTTCCTTACGGTCGGCCATTCACAAGTGGCCGGTTTGAGTGAGAAAACTTGACGGTTTGGCGCGGATCAAATTTTTGGCGCCGCTGCCGGGGAGCTGTGCTGATTATCTTACGTCTAGCAGATTAGTAGTTTGAATACTCACTCTTTGTTCATATCATCCATCTATATCTATATATATCCATATTTTCTTATAAAAAATCCAAAAACCCAAAAACATCCAAAAACGTATAAAACACAAAAATATTTTCCTTTTGTTTCTATATATGTATCAAATATAAAAAAATACAAAAAGATTTGTCGTTTTCTTTAATAATAACAACTTAAAAGATTACCACCGCAAACCAAGGCAGTGTACTACCTAACTGGGGGTACGACCATAATAAGTTCCGGAACCAAAGATTAAAACTTGCCTTTGTGTCCTTGTGAGTGGTGTACCTTTTCAAAGAAGCCATTCATCTTGTGATTATTGGTTTAAGTTCACTGTTGTTTTGCCTCGATTTTGTTTTAATTGGATTTGTTGTTATATCTACTTTTCAAAACAATAAAACCCAAAAAGATTCTTCTTTCCCCATTTTCATAATTCTCTTGTTTCCTTGAGTTACGTCTAGTGTATGCGCACTCGCTCGCAAGCTCGTAGACGTATCTTTAACCAAGAAAACGTACCGAGATACGTACCGTTGAACATCCCAGCATGGCTGGAATCCAAAGGGAAGGACCTCAAGTCCAACCCGATCCACAAAATCCAGCTCCCGATCTCCGAACGATGGAGGAGCTTTGCCAACCCACGATGAATGGACGGGGCGGTCCAATTGCCCCGGTCAACATCGAAGCCACGGACTTTGGACTTAAACATCACATGATTCAACAAGTCCAAAGCTTTTGCCAATTTCACGGATCACCGGGTGAAGATGCCAACAAGCATCTTGACAAATTTCTCACTGTCACCCAAAGTATGAAGCAACATGGGGTCTCCGATGACGCCCTTCGCTTATACCTATTTCCTTATTCCTTGACGCTTCATGCCACCGCATGGTTTGATCGTCTTCCCAAGAACTCAATCCATAGTTTCGATGAAATGATCTCCAAGTTCTTGGCGAAATATTTTCCACCGTCGATGGTGACGAAACTAAGGAATGAAATCAGCAATTTTAGGCAGCTTCCCGACGAGTCCTTATTCGAGGCATGGGAACGCTATAAGCTTTCAATTGACCGATGTCCGAACCACAACATGTTGCTTGTCACCCAAATAGATACATTCTATAACGGGTTAACACTGAGACATCGTGACACAGTCAATGCTGCTGCCGGTGGTACCTTTATGAAAAGGCGACCCGAAGAGTGCTATGATCTCATCGAAAACATGACTGCCCACCACAATTATTGGGATTCCTCTGCCGAGAGGAGTGAGTCAACGAGATCCACCACCCTTCCATCTTCGGAATTCACCACTCTCAACAAAAAGTTGGAAGAAATATCCGCCGCCATGCTTAAAATGAATCACACAAATGCTAATCAACAAGTTAAAGCCGTGAACAAGAGTTGTGAAACTTGTGGTGGTCCACACCCTTATTTCGAGTGTCCAGCCTCCGGTGGTTTCACTCAAGAGAGCGTATATGCTACTCAAGGTTCCTACAATTCGGGGGGTAACTCCTACCAACCGCAAGGGGACCGTAACCTTCTAAGCTATCGTTCTAACAATTACCTTGGACCACCTGGTTTAATCAAAATCGAACAATCAAAACAAATAATCGTTTAATCAGAATCAGAATCGGAATTTTCACAATCAAGGTTCTCAAAATCAAGGGAACTATAATCAAAACCGATTCCAAGCTCCACAACAAACTGTTCAAGCTCCACCTCCTCAAGCTTCCATTGACATTGTTAGTTACATCAAAAACAATGAAGCTAAGATGGTGTCCATGCAAAATCAGATTACCTCTATGAGAAATGATTTTACATCTGAGATTAGAACAACTAGTAGCAAGATTGATCAGCAAAATAGCAAGATCGATAGCGTGCTTGCTCTTCTCATGAGTCAAAACAATCAAGCTTCGACTTCAGGATCTCTTCCAAGTAACACCATTCCCAACCCTAAGGGTGAGTTGAATGCTATTACCACTCGTAGTGGTAAGTCATATGATGGACCCTCGATTCCTAGTCCTTCTCCGGTGAAGGATGTGGAACGAGAAACCGAGGTGACAAAGGACGAGGTGCATATCTCAAGCCCACGAAGTACCGCACAAGTCCAACCTTCGGTCGTCTTACCTCCAATTCCGGAACCCGTTGTTCCAGTGACCAATCCTAAGCCTTCACTTCCTTATCCTTCAAGGCTTAATGATCAAAAGGCCCGCGACAAAACTAATCAACAAATGGAAAAGCTTATCCAAATCTTTCAAGATTTGCACTTCGAGATTAGTTTAGCGGACGCTCTTCTTCTTATGCCCAAATTCGGTCCAACAATCAAAAGTCTGCTGACTAACAAGGAAAAGATTTCCGAATTGGCTAAAACTTCTTTGAATGAGAATTGTTCGGTTTATCCTTAAAAGCTTCCCGAAAAGCTAGGAGACCCCGGAAAATTTCTCATCCCATGTGATTTTCAAGGAATAGTTCAATGCTCTGCCTTGGCCGATCTTGGTGCGAGCATTAACTTGATGCCACACTCCATGTGGAAAAAGCTTTCATTACCTCCGCTTACACCTACATGTATGATCCTCGAGCTTGCGGACCGTACAAGTTCTCGTCCGCTAGGTATAGCCGAGGATGTATTTGTGAAAGTAGGCAAGTTTCATTTCCCCGCCGACTTTGTTGTTGTCGAATTTGATGCCGATCCTCGAGTACCCCTCATTCTTGGGAGGTGCTTCTTAAAAACAGGTCGTGCATTGATCGACGTTGATAAGGGGGAAATCAATTTGAGGTCAAACAAGGAAGCCGTTACCTTCAACCTCGATCAACTTACGAGATATTCCCCTAGTTATGAAGATACTTCCGTCAACATGATTGATGTCATTGATGTTGTGTCGGAGGAATATTCTCAAGAACTTCTTGGATTTTCGAGTGGCAATCCCACTTCGGTTGATCCCATCGTTGCTCTCTCTCCCACATCTCTCACTCCGTTTGAGGGAAGTAACTCTATTTCGAAAGAGATTGAAGCATATTTGTCTAGTGATTCGGTTTCATGGGAAATTGATCACGCCCCTATTGACATCGAGGGAGATATTCTTCTCATCGAGAAGTTGCTCAATGATGATCACTCATCACTCCCTCCTCAAGAACTTCATAAAGAGGAAATCAAAACCATTGAAAAATCTGATAATCCTCCCGAGGTCGAACTTAAGGACTTACCGCCTCATCTCGAGTATGCATTTTTGGAAGATGACAATAAATCACCCGTCATCATTGCTAAGGACTTGAGTAAGGAAGAAAAGACCGCTCTCATAAAGGTTTTGAAGTCACACAAGCGAGCCATCGCTTGGAAACTTTCCGACATCAAGGGGTTGACCCGAGAGTTTGTACCCACAAAATTCTCCTGGAAGATGACTCCAAACCAGCGGTTCAACAACAAAGAAGGGTGAATCCTAAAATTCATGAGGTTATCAAAGCGGAAGTCATTAAACTTCTCGATGCCGGATTGATTTACCCTATTTCGGATAGTCCTTGGGTGAGCCCCGTTCATTGTGTGCCCAAGAAAGGTGGCATTACCGTTGTAGAAAATGATGA
Organism: Chrysanthemum makinoi; assembly: GCA_910596185.1. Lineage (NCBI taxonomy): Eukaryota > Viridiplantae > Streptophyta > Magnoliopsida > Asterales > Asteraceae > Chrysanthemum > Chrysanthemum makinoi. Next base: position 294,838,430 of record OU343224.1, read on the forward strand.
AAACGAATTGATTCCTACTCGATTGGTTACGGGATGGCGTGTTTGCATTGACTATCGAAAGTTAAATGAAGCTACCCGTAAAGACCACTTTCCTTTACCTTTCATGGATCAAATGCTTGAGAGATTAGCGAGAAACGAATACTATTGTTTTCTCGATGGTTTCTCAGGTTACTTCCAGATACCCATTGACCCCTAAGATCAAGAAAAGACCACATTCACGTGTCCTTATGGAACATTTGCCTACCGACGCATGCCTTTCGGCTTATGCAATGCTCCCCGGCACGTTCCAAAGGTGTATAATGGCCATTTTCCATGATATGATCGAAAAGACTATGGAAGTCTTTATGGATGATTTTTCGGTCTTTGGGAATTCTTTCCAAACATGTCTCTCCCATTTGGACAAGATGCTTGAACGTTGTGAAAACACGAACCTTTGTCTAAATTGGGAGAAATGTCACTTTATGGTCAAAGAAGGCATTGTCCTTGGCCATAAGATCTCTAAGAAAGGGATTGAGGTTGACAGAGCTAAAATTGATGTCATTGCAAAGCTACCTCCTCCCACAACTGTCAAAGGAGTAAGAAGTTTCCTTGGTCATGCCGGTTTCTATCGACGTTTCATTCAAGATTTCTCAAAAATATCCCGGCCAATGACCCGACTTCTTGAAAAAGATACTCCCTTCATCTTCTCTAGTGAGTGCATTGAAGCTTTCCAAACTCTTAAGAGGAAGCTCACGGAAGCACCAATTCTAGTTGCCCCCGATTGGGACCTACCATTCGAGCTTATGTGCGATGCAAGTGATTTCGCCATGGGTGCAGTCTTGGGGCAACGCAAGGCTAAACATTTCCAGCCTATACACTATGCTAGCAAAACTTTGAACGAAGCTCAAGCACATTACACCACGACGGAAAAAGAATTACTAGCCGTGGTGTATGCTTTCGAGAAGTTTCGGCCATACTTGATCTTGTCCAAAAGCATAGTGTATACGGATCACTCGGCTCTCAAATATCTCTTTGCTAAGCAAGATGCAAAGCCGAGATTGCTCCGATGGATTCTCCTCCTACAAGAATTTGATATCACCATTCGTGATAAAAAAGGAGCGGAGAACCTAGCGGCTGATCATCTTTCCCGTCTTGAAAATCCTCATCAAGGTGTGCTCGATAAAAAGGAGATAAACGAAACGTTTCCTCTCGAGACACTTAATGTGGTATCTCATCGTGGAGATTCTAGTACCCCATGGTTTGCCGACTTTGCAAACTATCATGCGGGTAACTTTGTTGTGAAAGGGATGTCGTCCCCAACAGAAAAGCAAATTCTTTAAAGATGTGAAACATTACTTCTGGGACGACCCCTACTTGTTTAAAATCTGTGCGGATCAAGTCATCCGACGGTGTGTGCACGCCGGAAGCCAATGACATTCTCAAGGCTTGTCATCATGGACCCACGGGGGGACATAATGCCCCGAACTACACCGCCAAGAAGGTGTTTGATTCCGGTTTCTATTGGCCCACAATTTACAAAGATGCCCATGACCTCGTCAAATCTTGCGACTCTTGCCAACGTCATGGTAACATCTCTAAAAGAGATGAAATGCCTCAAAATGCCATTCAAGTGTGCGAGATATTTGACGTATGGGGCATTGACTTTATGGGGCCGTTCCCGTCTTCTCGAGGGAACAAGTATATACTCGTGGCGGTCGATTACTTGTCTAAATGGGTGGAGGCGAAAGCGCTACCTACCAACGACGCCCGAGTAGTGGTGAAGTTTTTAAAGTCTCTCTTTGCCCGTTTTGGAACTCCTCGTGCCATCATTAGTGATCGCGGTACACACTTTTGCAATGACCAATTCGCAAAAGTGATGCTTATACGGTGTCACCCAATCGCGTCTCTCCACCGCGTATCCCCCACAAACTAGTGGGCAAGTGGAAGTTTCGAACCGTGGTTTGAAAAGAATCTTGGAGAGGACCGTAGGTGAAAATCGTGCCTCTTGGTCGGACAAATTAGAAGATGCACTTTGGGCCTTCCGTACCGCCTACAAAACACCCATCGGGTGTACTCCTTACAAGCTCGTGTATGGAAAGGCGTGTCATCTCCCGATCGAGCTTGAGCACAAAGCCTATTGGGCCTTGAAGCATGCAAATTTTGACCTCAAGTCTTCGGGTGATCATCGGAAAGTTCAACTCAACGAATTAAATGAACTCCGTGATCAAGCCTACGAGAACTCTTTGATCTACAAAGAAAAGACAAAGAAGATCCATGACTCAAAGATTAAGAACCGCGTTTTCAACGTTGGTGACCGAGTCCTTCTTTTAATTCTAGATTGAAGATCTTCTCAGGAAACTTAAGACCCGTTGGACCGGTCCATTCACCATTACCAAAGTGTTTCCATATGGCACCGTCGAATTATCTCAAATAGACGGGCCAAACTTCAAAGTGAATGGACATAGGTTGAAGCACTATTTTGGAGAGGACATTCCCCCTGTGGTTGTACCGGATTTACAAACTTTCCCCATGAACCAATGAATGCGGGGATCGAGTCAAGCTAGCGACTCGGGAATCAAAAAACAGTAGCATGCAATATGGGTTTTCACCCATATTTCTGACTTCTTTCTATCTTTCTACCACCCTAGTGGGGGGGGGGTTGCCCCACATGTTGTGTATATAAGTTTCCTCAAAAAAAAAAAAAAAAAAAAAAATTCAAAATAATGGCCGTAGTATTTCCCTTTTACGTTCTTTGTTTCGGCATAACCGCCGGTACTTTGAATATTGAGGGAAATATTCATTTCTAGTGTGGGGGGAATTCTCACGAATTTTATCATGTAATTATACCACCTAATTCCCCTATTTTTGGCCAAAATTTTTTTTTGGAGTAAGTGTTTTGCACTTACTCATTTGGTTATCAGTCCGCCATGTCTAGTAAACAAAAGGATTGGCTAATCCAGGAGCAAACGGCTCTTGGTAAAGATATCTCAAATCCGTTGACGGCTTGCAATTTGCCCAAAATTGTATGGTATTCAGCTCACCATATCCTAAAAAGTGAAGAGATGGCTAGCCCGCAAGTTTATGGCTTTTGGTAAAGGCAGTGGAAAAACCATAATTGGTAATCAGCTCACCAAAGATAATATTGATAATTTATCTAAGAGTTGGCTAGTCCAGAGCAAACGGCTTCTGGTAAAGACAAATCAAATCCGTTTGAAGCTGGTGGTTTGCTCAAAATCACATGGTTATCAGTGTACCATGGTTCTTACTTGAACTAAAACATTTGGCTACTCTAGAAGTAATGGCTTTTGGTAAAGAGTTTCAAATCCATTAAGTTTTTCTCAAAAGATTGCTAGGGACTAGCAATAGTTTAGTGTGGGGATTGATGAGTGTGTAAATACTCATCATTTTTAGTCAAATCTGAACTGCAAAACGTTTAAAAATGCTCGAAAATGCATCAAAATACTAAAAATATTCCAAAATTGCATTTTATATGTTTCAGATGCAAAATGTTTAAAAACAGATGAAAATTGAGCAAAGTTTGCATAATTGGCAGTTTCAGTCCCCCAAGTTTCAAAGATTGTCAAAAATAGTCCCTGAGCCTTAATTTCAAAAGAAAAATCACCAAAGGTCCTTTTAAAATCATAACTTGTCAAAATTAGTCCTTTGGTGAAAAATGTCAAAAGTTTTGAGAAATTACAAAATTGGTCCTTCAAGTTTGAAATTTGGCAAAAATGGCCCCTGGAAAATTTGAAAATGTCAAGTTTGGTCCTTGTATTATGGAAGCTTGTCACTTTTGGTCCTTTAGAGCAACTTTGCAAAATGGCAGCCTAGGTCCTTGAATTTTCAGAAATTACAAAAAGAGTCCTTGTATTAAATACCTTTGGACCCTATCAAATACCTATTGTGACCCTGCCATCCCCTTGGACCCCCTGTCAAATAACAATTTGGACCCCTTGGCATTATTACCACCCGGTCAAACCAATTGGTCAAACACCCCAAGCGCGCCAAAAAGTCTTCCCCTCCAACTGCTTCTCTGCAACAAGCAAGCACCCATTCCCCCTCTTCTCCTCCACTCAACCTTGTTCCCCCCACTGCAACTACCCTCCAAGAAGCATTAAATGCACCTCCCCCCCCCCTCACTCAACCTTCCAGTGGATAAACCAATTTTGGCGCCAAAATCTCATTCAATGGCCATGATCACTTCCAGACATCCAAAGGCCCATATTTTTGATGGGATATGTTCAGAAGAGAGAGAGAAGTCACATGGAGTATAAAAGGAAGCATGAAGAAGCTAGTTGGGGAGTCTAGTAGTTTTTATTTTTTTACTTATGTCGTTTATAATTCAAAGCTTTTAATTTAATGTAATATCTGTAATATTTTGTTTCTAAGTATCAAAGTAAGGTTATTGTATCAGTATAATCAACTTTTAAGTATCAATTCAAGTTATTGTTTACATTTCAAATTTTTACACCACTATTGAAGGTTTCAGTTTTTATTCCTTACACCCAAGTTTTAATAGCTTGTTTCTCAGTTTCTATAAGCTTATATAAGCTGATTATAGCTTTTTGTAAGCTTAAATTCAAGTTTCGAGCTAGTTTGGAAATTGGTCAAAGAAAGTCAACTGGGGCCAAAAATTGAAAAGGAGATGGATAATGGGTAATGCAGTGATGGATTTGGGTTAATTCAGAGATCATTGGGTTGGATAAAATAGGTTAGGAGTTCTGGTTTCACAGGTGTCAAGCCATAGTGGCTAAGGACATTTTGTAAGTCATTCTCAAGTTTAATAGCAAAATCTGTTTTTGTGGTTATAAGAATTTCAAACCTGTTTAATTAGTTGCACTTAGGTTAATTTAACTTGGTTTGATCATAGTCATTAGCTAGATAAGTAGTTGTATCATAAAAATTTGCAAATCAATAATTAAAGGTGTGTTTGGATTTGGTCCTTAACTGTCCTTAGAGGTTTATGCAAGGGTTAAAGTTTGTTATTTTAAGTTTTCTTAGCTCTTATATACTCATATCTGTCTTACTTATGTGCCTGCATACTGTCAAAGTCAAAATCCATCTCTTTTGTCTTAAACTGGTTCACTGTTGAGATTTTTAATAAGCAAAATCTTGTTTTGTGTTTAAAAGTCTTAGACAAAGCTTGCATTAAGTTCATTTCATCAATATACTTCATTATCAGTCCTTAAATTGAACCCAAAGTTCATAAAAGTCAACTACACACAATTGCTTCAAAAGTCAAATTGAAAAAAATCAGTTTTGAGCCATTCTAAGATGAATTTTCATTGATTCATTTCTGGGTGTTAACAAGTGAAACTTGGTGTTTAAAAAACTTCAGATGGTCTCCTTTCTTATTACTATTTTTGTGGATTTTTACAAAATTTTTATAAGTCTCAAAAAGGCTTGTGATTATGGGCTTATATGCCCTGTGCAGGGCACTTAGCTGCACAGGTTTGTGCAGATCTTGCATGCTTGTCACAGGGCTCATTAGAGCTACCCAAGGTCTGATTTTTGGTTCATAGGTTCTTGGCCAGGTCTTCTGTAGGTTCCAAGTTTTTGTTTTTGGTGTCCAGCTTATTTAAGTGCTTGTTTTTAAGCTGCAAGTAGCCTCCAGAAACTGTTTTTGTGCTTAAACTCAAATAAGCCAAATCTTGATATCTTGCAATCCAGTGGTTATGGCTTGTTGATTTTAGTTGCTTTAGAGTTCTTTTAGCATATTTTAGCTTGTGTATCAGTTTGGTGCTTGTTTTGTCCCTTTAGCTTATCCAAGTGCTTATTTCATAAGCACTTTGCACATCAGTTTCAAATTCCTCCACATAAGCACCTGTTTTTCCATTTTCCCTAGATTCCAAATATAATTTTAGAGTTTTCCTGAAATTTTCAGATTTTTCCAAGTCAGTTTGCTATTTTTCTTGATTTTAATTGGTTTTTAAGCATTTTTAATTAGCATTTAATACAATTAATTAAGAAAAGGTTTAAAAAAATAATTTTTCATTTTTCTTAAGTTAAGATAAATATAAAAAGACAAAAAAATATTTTTCCAGATTTTTCTTAGTTAAATTTGTATTTTTAAGTCATTTAAGTAGTTTTAAATAGTTTTTAATTCATAAAAAATAGAAAAATAATCAGAAAAATACAAAAAATAGTTTTGAAAATTCTATTTTGATATTTTAGATTTTTCCAATTCATAATTTTATTTTTATAGCTTTATTTCATATTTTCTTGTATTTTAGGTTAATATTTAATAGTTAAAATTAGTTTTTAATTAATAATAATTAATTAAATAGTTGTAAAAATAATTTTATTTTTCTATAAATTTTCTTTTATCATTAGGTTTGTAAAAATATCATTTTCATATTTTTAGGGTTAATATTGTGTAAGTTTCACATTTTTATTTGTACGTAACGTAGTTTTTAATTAAGTTTTATAAAAACATAAAAACAAAAACATCATTTTAAAAATAGTGATAGAGTTTATTTAATATTTTTTTAATTTCCATTTTAGCCCTTGTAGTTTATGTACTTTTTCCTTAGTTATAATAAATCAGATCCTTCTTTTCCGTTCAAATCTCTCGATCACTATACGTTTGGTGATCCATTGCACAGCTCGCTGGGACATAACGACCCGGGGAAGCCCTATACTCCCCAGATCTTCATTGCATTCATTTCTGAACCGTTTTAAGTTCCTTACGGTCGGCCATTCACAAGTGGCCGGTTTGAGTGAGAAAACTTGACGGTTTGGCGCGGATCAATGCGATGTAGCCTACAAGAGTTAGGGTTGGTGTAACCTGTCATGTTCTGTCCTCAAGAAGGAGATCCAGCCATATATTTATAGGGCATGGATTAGGGTTTAGGCGTAGAGTGGGCCGCTGTCTACCGGGCCTGACCCATTCCTGGCCCAGTCCGGACTATACGTCCACAATTTCTCAAAAATCATACATGATGAGTTTGAATGAGTATGATGGGAGAATTAAGTTTTTTTCTTGGTCTACAAATCAAACAATTAGAAGATGGTATCTTCTTCAACCAATCCAAATACATAAAAGAAATGTTAAAGAAATTTGGATTAGATGAGTCAAAACCAATAAGAACACCAATGTCCTCCGATACCAAACTAACCAAAGATGAAGACGGTGAATCCGTTGATAACACCAAATACCGTGGCTTGATTGGTAGTCTTCTCTACCTCACGGCTAGTCGGCCGGATATCATGTTTAGTGTACGTCTTTGTGCTAGGTTTCAAAAAGACCCTAGAACTTCACACCTAGAAGCCTTCAAATAAATATTTATATATATTAAGGGTACAACTCAATTAGGATTATGGTATCCTAAATGGAAGGGGGTAGAAACTATTGTATATGCAGATTCTGACCATATAGGTGATTACGTTGACCGTTAAAGAACAAGTGGTGTTTGCACTTTTATGGGGTGTTGCTTAACATCTTGGTTTTCAAAGAAGCAAAAAAGGCATTAGCTATATCTGTTTGAAATTGGTTTTCACAAACACACAATCAAGCACACATATGGTTCGAATGAGTTAGGTTCTAGAGAGTGAAAGTGAAGAGAGTTAGGAACTTCTTGAGAGAGGAACAAAAGTATATTATGAAGCTCCAACCCTTTGCCTTGCTAGGCAAAGGGTATTTATAGGTTCTTACATGAAACGCCTCCTACGGGCTGTGGATCAGGCATACAGTGGGTAAAGACCCATTCGTCCTCTACGATGTTACTTAACTAACCAATACCTATTACTAAATGACTACGAATACGAGCTTTCTAACGATTACATATACTTGAGGTGACCGAGTCTTTAACTACCGGATTTTCTAAATCCTAACAATCTCCCCCTAAGGGAGGTCACCTCAATTACAAACAGATATTATATTTTGGCGTTCTTGAATTCTTGTTTAAGTTCTTTGCTATGTAGCTCGTAGCCTTTGATTCTTCATGTTCCGCATGTTTTTTTTATCAAGTGGAGTTCTTTAACTGATCCACGGATTTGTTGTTCTTTGAGCCTTTTAGAGATCATCAGCCACGTTAAATCTCTTGACTCATCCTTTGTTGTATTGCCTTTATGTGAAGTTGTGATGATTGGACAGACATGCTCACAATTTTGGATCATGATATCTTCTCATCAGAGTAGCGGAAGCTTTGTTGATTCATGATATTTCTAGCAGCGTAGCAAAAGCATGGATTGAAAATATCAGAGCGAGTTGATGAAGATATGCACTTATCATGATTTCTTTAGAAGTGAATGTGATGTGTGAGCATGCGGTTATGGATTGACTCCTCAATTCTGATCAGCTGTAACCGTCGGGTGTCCTTGCAAACAACAGTTAGCAATAAAGCGCACGAAGGTGTCTTTGATCACTTTCGTTGAATGGGGTTGCAAGAACCACGGGACCCCCTTTATCAATACAAGTACTGCATGTGATCAGGTAGAATTCCGAAGAACTTCCTTGACAGGGTTTCGCAGCTAATCAAGTCGTTCTCAAACCGGAACGTCTCAAAGAAGACAGCACGGAGAAAGTGAACCAGCGAATTGAGATTCACTGATTGATGAAAAATGATTTGAAAAAAAATCGTGTATTGCTTAATATAAAGGGTTTTGCAATGCAACGAAGGTTTTAAGGAAAAATCAATTATCAATCATAAATACCCCTTTTATTTTTGAAAACTTAATACATAGTCGATGTACTTAGAGAAAAGAGTTATTGAACCCAACGACCGGTTTTTCAAAGGTATCCGTCAATCCATTTCCTGGACCAAGGTTGATTCAAGAGTGAATCGCCCCATCATTTTTATCCAGTTTTCACAAGTGTGGAAAACTAGAAGGGGGGGGGTTGAATAGTTTTGCCGATTTTAAGTTAGTTTCTAAAAACTTTAGATTCGATGTTATGTGAAATCGTATGGATGAAGATAAAGTATAGATCTAAGAGTAATGAAAGTAAATAAAGTAAAGCAAGGGAAAGAAATCACACAACCGATTTATAGTGGTTCGGCTACAAGGACACCTTCCTTGCCCTACTCCACTCCCCGAGTCACCTACTCGAGAGTTCAAGCACTATGTCAACAAACTCCTTCAACTTGGCGGAGAAGCCTACACAACGTTGCTTACACCTTTTTCTGCTATACCGAGTCCGTAACACGGAGGACCAAACCAACACGACTATTACACAACAACTATGTGAAATATCAAGTACAAGATCTTTGCTACAGAAATCTTGTGGAGGAACAAATCAATCAAGGATCCCTTGCTTGGATGACTTGTAGTGAGCTCGTGATCTCGCCTTAGAGAAGGATCTATATGAGAATCACAATAGAAGAAAGAAGAACAACTCTCTAGATCAAGTGATCTTTTGTTAGAAGAGAATAAGAGTATATGAGAGATTTAGAAAGAAGAGGGGTGAAGAGAAATGAAGAAATGGCTCTCTATTTATAGACAAAATATTGCCACTGTTCCACGGATCCCTCCCTTAAGGGATCCGTCTAGTGTAAAGCTAAGGATCCATGGGACGCTCCCCTTTGCCCATGGGTTTTTTGGTTATGGGTCATGGGTCATGGGTTGGTCCATGGGTATTTCATTAGATACAATGTATCTAATAGATGCAATGCATCTAGTCAAATGGGTATGGGTCAATACCATGGGTTATGGATATGCTCCATGGGTTGTGATTTTTACGCATCCTAATAAACTATTAGAACAAGTGATTTATTACAACAACTTGTATTAAATGACTATATGTAAATGCTTTACAAAAATAACATGTATCCTTATAATTTTACTTATTATAACATTATATTTGTTATCAACAAAACACAAAAAGATCGCTAAATATTAATAAACATTTTTACAGTTTATTTGTATTAACAATCTCCCCCTTTTTGTTGATGACAAAACATAATGTTATGATGAGTAAAACTTAAGATTAGATGTATGTTTTGAAAGCCTAAGTTTTACTTCTTCTCCCCCTTTTTGTCGAAACAAAAAGTTTACCCAACGAAGAAATAAGATGTGGAAAAATAGTCCACGTATCGCTTACTCCCCCTTGACGGTAGCTCCCCCTAGATTGGGGCGTCAAGTGAGAAAAATAAAAAAAAATCCTACAAAGAAAAGGTTAGTAGTAATATGCATAAATAATCTTGTGATTGACGAGAATCAAGATTGGGAGCCAAGGTATGTAAACAAGGCCTTGTAATAAAACAACAAAATGTAGTGGTATTTATGCCACATACAAGCATGTAAAAGTAAGAACAAGACTTGTTCTTAAAAAAAATGACTCAAAAGAAAAATACTAAGAAACATAAAAAAAATAGTAATAATAATTCCTTCCATGCTTGCATAAGGTTATGGATGGAGGGTTTAATGAGTAATGATATTGATGCGATCAAGAATGAGGTTGAGTATGACTCGCATTTCTTCTCTAATTTCTATTGCAATATCCCTAGTGGATTGGCAATGTTCACAATGTAAGTGATGTGGGTAATGAGTGCGGAAGTTTTCCAGGTTGTTTTGATTTGTGAGATGCGGAAGATGTGGTGGAAAAGTTGGAAAATACGGATCAAAGTCCGGAATGTTTGGAAGTGGTGGTGGAAAAGAACCTAGATGTTCTTGTAGCTCAATGGGAGCTAAGGGTGGTGAGGTTTCAAGGTCTTTGAAAATTGTGTTTGGAGAAGTGGGAGGTGTCAAAAAGGCTATTTCTTTTTGTTTTGGTTGTTGAGATCTTGTTCGAGTCTTAAGGAGTTCCAAAAGAGTGACTTTAGGTGGTGAGTTGATGGATGATGAAGTTGGTGTACTTGTTGGTGATTTCAATAAAAGAGATGTGCCGAAACCGCCAAGTTATCTCACACAAGCTAGCCACTTGTGAATGACTAACCGTAAGAAACTTAAAACAGTTCGGACACTGATTTAAAAACCAATAATAGATGAGAAGTGTAGTATACGGGTAACCCAAACGTGTTAGGTTTGAGCACCGAGATCGTTAGACGAGGGTTGAATGGAAATTCCAACTCACGTCTCGATTATCGGGATTTGAATAAGAGAAGGGGATAAAATGATGTTTTCTAAACTACGGGATCAGGAAAGTAAATGGAACTAAAATCTATGGGGAAAACCTAAGAATTAAGGCAAACTACGCAATTCTACACTAAAATGCAAATACGGGATTAAAACGAAACGCGAATAAAATGCAACTACGTCTAAATTATATCCTAAAAATGCTTAAAATTACTTTTACTCTAGAAATGTAATTTAAAAACTATTTTACAATTAAAACTATTTTTTTGGATTTTTCTGAATTTTATTCTAATTAAAAACTAATTTTTAACTATTAAATCTAAATTAAAATACTAAAAATTATGAAAATTAAGGAGAAAAATGTGAAACTATTTTTATAAAATCTAAAATACCATAAGAGACTTTTCAAAACTATTTTTGTAATTTTCTGATTATTTTCCTATTTTTTACTAATTTAAAACTAATTTAATCTAATTTAAATTGTGAAATATAACAAATAAAAGGGGAAAAATATGGAAAAATCTTTTTTATGCTTTTTATATTTTTCTTAAACTGGGAAAATTGAAAAATTATTTTTTGGAACTTTTTCTTAATTAATTGCAATAAAAGCTATTTAAAAATGATTAAAAACTGTTTTTAAATAAGAAAAATACTAAACAGTGACCAAAAATTATGAAAAACTCAGGAAAATTCTAAAATATTAATCTAGTTCTAGGAAAAATATAAAATCACAAGCTTATGTGTGAGATATTAAGGCTGCAATGTTAACTGTTAAGAAATAAGCACTTTAGAATAAGCAAACTAGAACAATAAGCCACCAAACTGTTTAAGCAACTAAATTATACTATAACTACTCTTAATCAACTAACTACTGCTACTCCTAACCTAAAATAAGCAGTCTACTCAGGATTAAGCTTAACTGATTTTCTATCCAAAAGCTGATTCAGGTCCCTACTTTGAGCTGTTGCACAAGCTAACCTAAGAAGCTGAAGTGAAAAACAGATATGTGGTCTTCAAGACCACCTAGCTCACTACAACTGGGCCCAATATGAGACCCTAACTACTTAAAATAAGCACTGTGCAATTCTTTGCAAGATCTGCAAAAAACAGATTTTTGACATGTTTGACTTTTAAGAACAGTTTGGAAATTTGACTTTAGTGAGATTTAAGAAGCAAATCATGGACTGAATTCAATGTAATGATATGAAATAAGATCAAATCAAGCAACTTTAACAGATTCCACACCTAACTGTAGTGATTACAGAAACTGGTTTCAACAGTTATGAGATCAAGACAGTTTAGAATGAAATTTTGACTTTTATGAAAAACTGAGGCAAAGTTATGAATGTCTTGAGTCTATTTTATCTAAATAAAGCTTAAGCAACTGATCTTATCAAGAATCTATCCTAAAACTCTAATGAATGCACCTGATCCAAACAGCAGCCTAAGGGGAAAGAACAAGGCATTAGAACACTAAACAAACTTATCCTAATTAGCTTCAAATGGGATCTAAAGAGTAAACAAGTAAAGCTTAAACTACAACCTTCCTAAATCAGAAACAAGCACACTAGAACTACAATGAATAATCAGATGAGCAGGTTTGGAATAAACTGAAATGGACAGGACAGTTAAGACAAATTGGAACTAAAAACTTGAAATCATGATAACAACTGAGACAAACTATAGCTAGGAAAATATCTGCAATCAATGGTACATACTGATCATTCAATTTGCACCCTCTAATCAACCATGAATCACCTTAAATAGCTTAAACCAAACACCCTCTTAAGACAAGCATAATCCATTTTATACTACAAACTTGATGAAAGCTATCTAAGGCAGGTATGAAATGAACAAATTAACCACAAACTCCACTTGTTAACACATTAAAACCAGATTTTCACCAAAAACATTGTTGACTTATGAATTTTGACTTTTTGCAAAGCGAGTTTTAGAGAAGCTTTAAGAAATCATGAACTCACAAAAGCTTATAGAAGCTTCTGTGAGTTAGATGAAACAATAATAAGCACTTAATTAACATAATGAATTAAATGACAATTAATCAAAATCATGAAGGAAACTTGCATTAATGAAAAATGATTACAAACTTAAATTTAAAGGCTTACACTAAATGAAAACATGTAAATGACAAGTAATGAAATGGCCAAAATTCCTTTAAGACATAAGGAATTGGACGAATTCTACATTGTGAGGGAATGGGGTATAAATAGCAGATGCTTGGAAGACTTGGGATCCCATTCAGAAGCTCCTAGATGCTCAAATATCAACCATTGATTCATCATCTTGTCACCATATCCATTCTACACCCTTGGATCACTTGGATGATGTGTTTCGCCCAATGAGATTGCTTCATTTTGCCACTGTGGCAGTCCCATGTGCTGTTAACCTCTGACACATTGTCAGATATCTTTTAGAAGCAACTTAAGTGAGGGTAAATGGGTGTAAAAGGGTTGAGGGTAAGGAGCAGTGAAAAATGGTGGTTTGCTCTGTTTGGGCGCGTATGGTTGGGTTGGGTTTATTTTATATTTGTTTGATAATGGTTTGACCGGGTTGAGATAATAAAAACGGGTAAGTGTTGGGGAAAATGGGTAAACCGTGGGTTTTGGGTTTAATATTGGACGGGTGTGTTGGATTTTAGTTTTGGGCTTGGATAATAATATGGGCCAAGGGTTTTGTACATGGATTATTGGATTTGGATTATATTGGATATATCTTGGACTAGAATTGAACCCATTAGCAATATTAGGGACCAAAGATGTGAAAGCTGAAACTCCAAGGGCCAAACATGTAAATTCTGAAATCATCTTCAAGGACCATTCTTGACAATCTTCAAATAAACCAAGGGCCAATTTGCAATTTCTGAATCTTCAAGGGCCATTTCTGCCAAAAACTCAAAGTTGAGGGGCCATTTTTGACATTTCTTCAAACTTGGTTATTTCTTCCAAAAATCATCCTCGGAGAATAAAATCTTCATAAATGCTCAATTTTGATCTTCCGGCTCGGCTTAAGCTCTCTTAATCTCTCGTGCTCGGATTTATGTCTGATTTGGCTCCTTTTTGCGTGTTTTTTACATATCCGTACCTGCACAAGCACAAACTCAAGAAAACCACAAATATTAGCAATAAACGGCTCTTTCTTGGTTGTTTTGGGTCTATTTTGATAATGAAAAGGTATGTGTTTTAGCACATACCAACGGAGGTGCTATAATGGAAGCATCTTGTGGTGAGTTAGTGGTTGGTGATAAGCCATTCGATGATGGTTTTGCTAAGCAACAAGGCCGGATGCTAATCTGTGCGGATTTTCTAGATTTTGATTGTGGTATTTTGGAAGGCGGGAGGACAAAATTTTGGATTTATTGACATGGATTGTTTGCACTAGGTGATTCATCTAAGTTGGAAGATCTTTTGGAAGACATGGTGGTGTTTGTTTGTGATGATGAGATGAATAAGTAAGCAATATTGGGAATCCTACTTATAAAAAAAATAATGCATTGTAATGAATGCTTGACCCAAAGTGTGGATTAAAATCTAATGATTAGATATGAATTTAAGGCATGTGATCATGAGAAAACAAGCATTAAATCACATACTCCAAAATAAAGTGAGAAAAATAGAAGATAAAACTAGCTTCTGTCTCACGGATCCCATGGATCCTTCCCTTGAGGGATCCGTCCAGCATTAAGGCTGGGATCCGTGGTACTGGTGATTCAGGCAGCTCAAAATTTTCCTTTTGGAAACATTTGTTCCTTGTGTGTGCCTATATGCAAACCATTTGGAGTTGCGGTTATCTCGACTCCTAAAGAGAAAAGAAAAATAAACTAGAAGTGAAAAAGCATACTATTATGTGAGATAACCCGAGTGATCCTAATTCATTGTTGCTTAAATGAATGTACCCGAAAACACATATTAGTTATGTGTCCTCTTTAGCATTCAAAAGACATGAGATGCAATGAAAACGGGTTTTTACTTTGTATTAATAATGAAAAAGCGATTTGTCCTAGACGTGAGAAATGGCTTTTGTGAAATTGATACGGGAAGAGATATCATTTTAGAAAACATTTTGAAAAGAGGTTTCTATGTGCGAATTAAAACGTTTATCCTTTGAAAAGAAGATGTGTATGTAAATACGTGTTTGCAACTAGTACTTATTTTGAAAGAAAATAAGAGAAAACTATGAGTTATAAGTGAAAAACTTATCTTGTGTTTTGAAAAATTCCCGTATTGCTTGTGAGTTGTGCGTGAAATAGAGATCCTAGACGCAGAAAGAAGAAGGCTAGTGTTTACATACCTTGTAGAGTTAAAAATTAAATTACGACGATTGTTCCATGAGACCAAGACCAAGACGAAGTAGGTTGAATTGTTCCCGCTTCAACGGTTTGGTGAGGACGTCGGCTATGTTGTCTTCGAACGCTACTTTCTCAATAGAGATGTTCCCCTTTTGAACATTGTCTCTTAAGAAGTGATGACGAATCTCTATATGCTTTGTGCGAGAATGTAATACCGGATTCTTGCTTAAATCGATGGCACCTTTGTTGTCACATAGAATGGCTATGTCACTTAGATGAATGTCGTAGTCAACTAACACTTGTTTCATCCATAGTGCTTGTTGGCATGCTTTGCCGGCGGAGACATATTCGGCTTCGGTTGTTGATATTGCTAATGCCATTTGTTTCTTTGAGAACCAAGATGTTAAACAACATCCCATAAAAGTACATACCCCACTTGTACTTTTTCGGTCAACATAATCACCTGCATGGTCAGAATCTGCCTATACAATTGTTTCTACTCCCGTACCCTTAGGATACCATAATCTTAATTGAGTCGTACCCTTAATGTATCTAAATATCCTTTTGACGACTTCTAGATGTGATGTTTTAGGGTCTTCTTGAAACCTATCACATAGACAAACACTAAACATGATATCCGGCCTACTAGCCGTGAGGTAGAGAAGACTACCAATCATGCCACGATATTTTGTGTTATCAACGGATTCGCCGTCTTCATCTTTTGTGAGTTTAGTGTCGGATTACATTGGTGTCCTAATTAGTTTTGACTCTTCTAAACCGAATTTCTTTAATATTTCTTTAATGTATTTAGATTGATTAAATAAGATACCATCTTCCACTTGTTTGATTTGTAGACCAAGAAAGAAACTAAGTTCTCCCATCATACTCATCTCGAACTCATCATGCATGATTTTATAGAAATCATCACACATGTCTTGACAAGTAGATCCGAATATAATGTCATATACATATATTTGAACAATGATTATATATGACTCCTTTTTCTTAGTAAAAAGTGTGTTATCAACTAACCTCATGGTGTAGTTGTGTTTGATTAAGAACGACTTGAGTCTATCATACCAAGATTTTGGAGCTTGTTTAAGACCGTAAAGGGCTTTCTTTAGTTTATACACATGTTTAGGTTTTTCAAAATCGATGAAGCCCAGAGGTTGAGCTACATATACCTCTTCATTAATAAAACCATTTAGAAAAGCACTTTTGACATCCATTTGATAAATCTTAAGATCATTAGCATAAGCATAAGCATAAGCAAGAAATATTCTTATAGACTCTAATCTAGCCACGGGGGTATAGGTCTCATCAAAGTCTATTCCTTCTTGTTGGTTATACCCTTGGGCAACGAGTCTAGCTTTGTTTCTAGACACTACACCGTTTGCATCTAACTTGTTTTTATAAACCCATTTGGTTCCTATTATGATTTGATTACTAGGTGGAGGGACAAGTGTCCAAACATCATTAGAAACAAATTGATTTAACTCTTCTTGCATAGCCATTACCCAACTTTCATCTTTTATGGCTTCTTGTGTGTTTTTAGATTCTATGGTTGAGACAAAACAAAACAAGCTACTTTGGTTTTGAACTTGAGACCTTAATGTTCTTTCATTTAGCTTTCCTATCACCTTATCTACGGGGTGATCTTTGGACTCTTTAATATTAATGATTTCTTCATTTAAAGGTTCTTCTTCTTCGTTTTTCTTTTTCTTTATTACAATAGCTTCACTTTCGACAATCTCGTCATCGACAAGAGGTGGAGAAGGTTGCGGTGGACTTTCATCAAATTTAACGTTTAATGACTCTTCAACCTTCATTGTTTCTTTATTTAATATGACGTAAGCTTTGCTATTAGGAGAGTAACCTAGAAAGATACCTTCGGTTGATTTAGGATCAAATTTTGTAAGGTAATCTTTAGTGTTAAGTAGAAAACATTTGCTACCAAAGACTCTAAAGTGATCTAACGTAGGCTTTTTGCATTGAAGTAACTCGTATGGAGTTTTACCTAAAATTGGTCTAATTAAGACTCGATTAAGTATGTATGTTAAGGTATCAACGTCATTGCACCAAAAATTTTGAGGTATGGATTGCTCATTTAGCATGGTGCGACTCATTTCTTGTAGGGTTCTATTCTTTCTTTCAACTACCCCATTCGATTGTGGAGTGCGAGGAGCCGAGAAGTTGTGAGTAATACCATTAGCGTCACAAAAAGCTCCAAATTGCACTTCATTATCGAATTCCCTACCATGATCCATTGTAATAGAAACTATAGGACTTCCTAGTTGTCTTTGGATTTTCTTGCTTAATATTTCAAAGTAATTAAACGTTTCAGTTTTGTTCTTTAAAAATTTAGTCCATGTGTACATAGAGTAATCATCCACTATAACCAAAGTGTAGTAGTTGCCTCCATAACTTTGGATAGCGGATGGACCAAATAAATCCATGTGTAGTAATTCTAGATACTTAGTTGTAGACACCATGTTTTTAGCTTTGTGACAAGAATGGACTTATTTTCCTACATTACAAGCATCACAAAAGTGATGTTTATATTTTAATTTAGGTAGATCTCTTACTAGATCTTTGGATGATAGCGATTGAAGAAGTCTCATATTGGCATGACCCAATCTTCGATGCAATAAGGTCGAAGTATCATCCATAGAGGTAAGACAAAGTTTGTCTTTAGGTTCATTACCAATTTTAATGACGTAGACTCCATGTTTCCTAATTCCTCTACCTATGGTGATGCCGTTTTTAATATCTTACTACCGGTTTTGGTAAAAAGTACATTGCACTTTTTATCACATATTTGTCCTATACTTAAGAGGTTAAAGTTTAGGTTTTCTACATGACACACATCGTTAATGGTTAGAGATTTGTTAGAAATCGTACCTTTACTGATGATTTTGCTTTTGCTATTTCCAAAAACCACATTTCCTCTATTGAAGGATTCATATGTGGAGAATAGATCTTTATTGCCGGTCATGTGCCTCGTGCACCCGTTATCCTTGACCCATTCATCCGGATCTAGGTCGACCTTTAAGCACACCTAAAAAAACAATTAACTCAAAAGTTTGGTCCCCATTTGTTCATTCCATTAGTGTTAAACATTCCATTCATGTTAGACATGTATGGATAAGGTGAATATGCATTCCATGGTGCAAAGTTTTGAAATGGAAAACCATTTTGCATATTTGGGTTCCATCCCATTTGATGGTTACTTCTCGGGTAAACATTATTAGGTCTCCTAGATGTGTTTGGTTTTGAAAATGATGGACCTTTTTTTCTTACAAAACTTTGATTATATCTTGGGGGTGGTTGTCTAATGGTAATATGAGTTGGTTTCTTCTTATTAACGATGACAAAATCAGTTCTAGAAGAGGAAGCTATGTTATTACCACTGTTTGCTTCAGCAGACCCACGGATCCCTGGTTGTACACTAGCCGGATCCCTTTTTGTTGGATCTGTGGGATCCGCCACAACAGTGGCTTGTTTTTCTATTGCGTTTCCGAATTGTGTTTCTTTGTTTTCACTAGTTGACACATTAAATTGCTGAATACCTAAACCTTTTTGGTTGTTTCCTGTTTTAAAATTATCTAATATCATATCTAGAGTATTAGTACTCATTCTAGCAATTTTAGAATCTAGTTGATCAACTAGTGTTTGAAGTTGAACGCAAAGTTCACATTCGCCACTTGCTATCTTGCCCTTTTCTAGACGTTTCAATTTCGCCCTTAACTCTATGACTTCCTTATCTAAACGTTGGTTTTGATTTTTCAAAAACTTGTTTTTGTTGAATACTTTTAAGCTAATTTTGCAAAGTTTATCATATTCATTATGCAATGAGTCATCATCTATTGATGAGCTACTATAGTATTCGTGACATACCTCGTCATTTGCCATGAGACAAATTTCTTCGTCCTCCTCCTCGCTCATTCCCCACGAGCCGCTCACAAATGCCTTTTGATCATCACGTTTAGGACACTTACTAATAAAGTGGTTTGGGTCCCCACATTTAAAGCAAACACGATCATCCCTAGGCTTCTCATCCTCTTTGCTTTTCCGGAATCCTTTCTTGTCGTCATACGGTTGTTTAACGTATCTTCCCTTCCTTTTAAAGAACTTTTTGAAGTCCCTTACCTCCATGGTATACTCCTCGTCATCACTATCCGAAGAGGAGTTCTCTTCATCACTTGAGGTCTTCTTGGCTTTGAGGGCAAGATATTTGTGCTTCTCTTTCACCTTTGAGGCTTCGGAATCCTTAGCAAGGACAAGCTCATAGACTTTTAAATTGCCTATGAGTTCATCAAGGGTGAGGATTGTCAAATCTTTTGACTCTTCGATTGCCGTCACCTTAGATCTCCACTTGGATGGAAGTGCCCTTAGATATCTCCTAACATGGTTACGGCTAGAAAAAGATTCATCAAGTGCTTGTAAAGATGTAATTATAGTATTAAAGTTAGCAAAAGAATGATCTATAGTTTCCTCATCCGATATTGAAAATTGTTCATATTGTTGAACATATAGATCTATTTTATTGTTTTTCACTAGTTGATTACCTTGATGAGTTACAAATAAAGAGTTCCAAATTTATTTAGAGGTTTTGAGCATGGAGATTCTTTCGAATTCCTTTTTGGGTAAAGCATCATACAAAACCATTTTAGCTTCACTATTTTTGGAAAGCTTTTTCTTAATTTCATTGGAGAGTTTATCATGAGGTATGTTAACTAAAACTCTATTTTCATCTTTTGAGGTGGCTTCAAAATCGCCTTCAACAATGATGTACCAAAGATCAATATCTTTAGATTTCACATATGTTTCGAATCTATTTTTCCAATATATAAAACCATTAGTTTCAAGTAGTGGTGGTCTTTGCATAGATTGCCCTTCCTTGTAGTTTTCAGAACCCATAGTGATCGAAAAGTTTTTAAAATACGGTTTACTTTAAAACTTTTATAAACTTAGCTCTTGATGTCAATTGTGGAAAACTAGAAGGGGGGGGGTTGAATAGTTTTGCCGATTTTAAGTTAGTTTCTAAAAACTTTAGATTCGATGTTATGTGAAATCGTATGGATGAAGATAAAGTATAGAACTAAGAGTAATGAAAGTAAATAAAGTAAAGCAAGGGAAAGAAATGACACAACCTATTTATAGTGGTTCGGCTACAAGGACACCTTCCTTGCCCTACTCCACTCCCTGAGTCACCTACTCGAGAGTTCAAGCACTATGTCAACAAACTCCTTCAACTTGGCGGAGAAGCCTACACAACGTTGCTTACACCTTTTTCCCGTACAAAGCTAAATACCGAGTCCGTAACACGGAGGACCAAACCAACACGACTATTACACAACAACTATGTGAAATATCAAGTACAAGATCTTTGCTACAGAAATCTTGTGGAGGAACAAATCAATCAAGGACCCCTTGCTTGGATGACTTGTAGTGAGCTCGTGATCTCGCCTTAGAGAAGGACCTATATGAGAATCACAATAGAAGAAAGAAGAACAACTCTCTAGATCAAGTGATCTTTTGTTAGAAGAGAGTAAGAGTATATGAGAGATTTAGAAAGAAGAGGGGTGAAGAGAAATGAAGAAATGGCTCTCTATTTATAGGCAAAATCTTGCCACTGTTCCACGGATCCCACGGATCCCTCCCTTAAGGGATCCGTCTAGTGTAAAGCTAGGGATCCGTGGGACGCTCCTCTTTGCCCATTGGTTTTTTGGTTATGGGTCATGGGTCATGGGTTATGGGTTGGTCCATGGGTATTTCATTAGATACAATGTATCTAATAGATGCAATACATCTAGTCAAATGGTATGGGTTAATACCATGGGTTATGGATATGCTCCATGGGTTGTGATTTTTACCCATCCTAATAAACTATTACAACAAATGATTTATTACAACAATTTGTATTATATGACTATATGTAAATGCTTTACAAAAATAACATTTATCCTTATAATTTTACTTATGATAACATTATATTTGTTATCAACAAAATACAAAGAGATCGCTAAATATTAATAAACGTTTTTACGGTTTATTTGTATTAACAACAAGTTTGATCTTTCGAGAAGATCTCACATGTTACCCACCAAGAGCTTGTTTGATGTTGGCTCTAGAAGGATTTCCATCTTCATAGTGAATATTTTAACATATCACTCGGATGTTCTGGCAATACCACAAGGATAACGCGTAGGACTCTCAAAATATATTCTCACATTCCACATTGTGTCTTCCTTAATTGTGTCCTAATTAGATTTATTGATGATCTCTTGGCTCTAGACTCAATAGTGCATATTTGGTTTCCTATGCCGGAGACTAGGGAAAGGGTCTCCTTCTTTAATATCAACAATCTCTAAAAGAAAGTCGATAGATTATGTAGGTTCCCTGTGAGAATGATACAAGTCCTTTTAAGAGGAACTTGAGTAGCTTGGGAAGTTTAGTGCAGTGCGTCACTGGGTCCATGACGTATTGTCTTCAATACCGATGCTACCTTGGTAACAAGAGGTAGCATATGAATTGAACCCGGCTGCCCTAAGGTTGAATAAATGGAGGTCTATTTCTTTTCACCCTTTTCACATTCAATTATTTTTCATTCTTCAACCCCTTCAGTGCTTACCGAGACTTCATTACTAGAACCCTGTTGAGTTTGTTCCAGTTCTAGCTCAATCACAGTCGGCACTCTTCCCTTATTCTTATTTTTCTCTCCTTTTTTCATCATACCTATGGACTTCTACACTATCTAGTGGATTGTCCATGGGTAGATCCCTCCGGCTCTGGCGGGATCATGGGAACGAATACCTAACCTAACCATCCTTATATCTCCATGCATAAAATAAATTGGTCGGTCTTTTGGTATTGTTCATTCCGCCTCGAAACCAATTGAAAACCATTTGAAAATCAATCAAGGTACTTGTGATATAAAGTCAAAGTATTTTGTACCTTAATTGTTTTTGATATTTTAGAAATGATCCCCCTCAACATGTGCTTCAAGTATTACAAATCATTTTAGCACATGGGGGCAAGAGGACTTTTGAAATCTTAGATTGAGAATGAAAGATCCAATCTTTGATTAATATTTTTTAAAATGATCATCATCACTTCCCGATCAAATATTGTATTTTAAGTACTTTTGATGAAATATTTTGGGAAGGATGAGGTTTTCTTTTTATTACTCCCCCTCAATATGTGCATCGAGATTCGAAAGTGTTTTGCACATATTAGATGGAACCAGCACTTTGAGATAAATTAATCACGTATCAATCCTTTTTGGTTTAAGATAGATGCTCCCCCTTAACATGTAGGGAAATTTGAAATCCTTAACATGTGCATGGAAAATTTGAAATCGTTTGGCACATGTAGGGAGGAGAGCTTGATATTATATTTCTAAAACCACTTATCGAATTATCAGTTTAAAACCAATTTAAATCACAAATTCTCCCCCGATCACAATTTTCAAATACTTTGAGAATTGTGATCTTTGTTGATTTAAATTATTCTTGAAAGCTTTTTGAGGAGAAATGTGACTCGCTTTTAAAACATTTAACTGATAAGAAACTCCAATGATCAATCATGCTTAGGTATCTTATGAAAACACAACAGTAACCTTGGTCTAGATTCAATTGTACAAAAAAATTATTCTTTTTTATTATTCAAAAGTAGACCTTGTTCGTTTACGTGTCAATTGTTTGAAAAATAACCTTTTGAATTGTTTGAAAACATTCTCCCCCTCAATCAATGACTTAAGTTGTTGATTGAGTGATAGAGATTTTGACAAATGATAAGTCCAGATGATTTTCAAAATAATGTCCGAGTTATTTTCAAAGCAATTTTGTTTTCATTAAACGACAAATATTTTTCAGAAGAATCTTTTTAGAAGGAAAAATGTTTGTGAGGAAACATTTGGTTTTTTGGCGACAAACTTTCCTTATGAACTTTTGTTTTTAGAATCAGAGCATGAGGTTTTAGGTTTCAAAACATTATGTTTAATCCTCAAATCTTCATCTTTTATTATTTTTCGTTTATAACTCGTAAACATTTTTTTAACACAAAATGATCTGTCGTTATAAAATATCGTTGTTATGCACGGGTACCCGCGCCTAGCGGTAACGGTGTCTAGTTTTCTGCAAAATTCCGACGACCCATAAGTTTCTTTCAAAAAACTGTATTTCTAGCGTTAGAGAATCATTTTCGAATAACTATAATTCTGATGCGTGGTTGCATAGCAGCAGAAATATACAGTTTTTTAAAAAATTATGTGAAGTCGATCTAAGTGTGGGAGTATATTTTCTAATAGGATTGTTTTAAGTTATTAAGATTTTAGTAATAATAGATTCAAGCATTATAAAAAGCAACGGTATCATGTAGTTGGCAATATTATATTGTAGTTTAGAGGTATAGCCAACGTGTGTGACCGCATTTTCTTGTGTGTTAAGTAATTTAGGCAGTGATAATTTTTTTTTAAACATTTGTAGCGTTTATCATTTGGTGTATGGCTTTCAAACTTGTAACTTTACAAATTTAATATCACCATAATAAGATTATCTTGTACTATCAATTTGCATAGATATTTAAGCATTGTTCAAAGCTATTTGTTTTTTGTACAAATAATTATCGCTAAAGATAACAATACTATTTAATTTTTGTGATTCTAATAAACTTACATAACATTATTTATATACTGGACAAAGGGCTATACAATATACATTAACTTTTAAAAGACGATTCATATATGCTAGTCCTTTAAGTGGTGCAAGACAAACATTTTTTAAAATAACATTATACAAATGACAAAGTACATGTGTCAAAGCAAAATAAACAACAACAAACTACAATTACTTTGTTTTTCATTTTTTCAAATTTGTCACGGGTTCTAAAACTATTTCATCATTTCTCATATAATTTTGTCAAATATGAAACCCAGTTCGACCCGGGTGGTTCAACCGGTTGAACCGTTCCGGTCAAAAAAATAGGTTGATTTAAACCGAGTCAACCCAACAGGTTTGTTCGAAAACCGGTCAAATAAAACCGGGTCAACCCACTGGGTTTGAAGTGTCCCGGGTCAACCCGGTTTTCGATGTGTATTAATAGTTTCTTTTTGAAATATATGTCTTCAACATTTCCACTTTTAGTTTCAACTTTTCACTTTTTACTTTTTGGTTTTTCCTTTATATATATAGTATATAGCAAGATACCCGCGCGTTTCGGCGGCGGGTACCCTGTGACGATTAACCGGAGAAATAGAACTCGATGAGATCTGATTCACCAGTTTGTATCGGTTTCAACGGGTCCTCTCTGGTTCGTTTTCAGATGGCTTTAATTGGTTAGCTGAATTGGTGGCGACACCGGTTCCCGGTTGAACACGTTGGTCCGGTCTGGTTTTCAAAACTATATGTACCATCAACTTGTTAGCTTGTATGAAGTTTTGTGTGTTTTATTATTTGTATAATGTGTATAATAACATGTACTTTTCATTTTAGAGTGTTTTAAATATAACATTAGTTAGTGTGTTTAATTATTTTATATTTTGGATTATGTTATAGCTTCTTTATATTGTACGTTAAGAAAATTTTTATTATCTTTTTTAGTAAGAGGTGTTTTAATTGGTTGTTTTTAATTTGGTAGATGTGCTTTTAGTTGGTTGTACAATGTGAATAAATTATTGTACTTTTAAGTAATGAGATGTTTTAATAAGAGTATTAATTACATTATGCATTTCTCTCTCGATTGACCAATTTCAACTTTTCAAGAATTCACCTTTAACTATTTTTCTATTATATATAGCATAGATCCTACAGAAACTAATATCGCAACTCACACACACAACCAAGAGCACAGGTTGGACTTTGCCAAAACCAACTTCTCATTTTTTTTGGACCCAAGACTTGTGGTTGGGGGTTCATTATTTTAGCAAGGACTGGGAGCAACACACGTCTTTAAAGCCTTATTACACCCAAATTTATTATTGTCTTTTGAATAATTTGTGTTTGTAGAGACTATTAAACTCATGATATGGTTTTATGCAAGTATATATAGGCTATTAGCAACTTTTGATGTTAACTGATTATTTCCTAATCATTATGCTGTTAATCCATTTTTTTTAAGAAAGGCAACAATTATTATAAACCCGCAAACGGAAAAAAACATACAAGCAAAAGGCATCTCTCCCCAATTAATCCAGCAAATTAAAAGGCGAAGAGACCCAAGAGAGCAAATAACATTACAAAGGACCGAAAGTGTCCTAAGAAAACCAAGGCCTATATAAAAACTATCCCAATAAGACTTACAAATAAAACACTATCACTTGCCATGAGACTTTGAAATATGGCCACATGCATGCTTCTATTCTTTGTCCAATCAGGAGCAAAAAAGTAGAAAAAAGGCAAAAGACATACGAACCAAACGCCACATGCAAAATCTCACTGAAGAAACTACCCACTAGAGACGAAAAGTAGACAGCAAAGGACACAAAGGACTATAAATAGACCGGACACAGCCAAATTGCCAAGCTACAGCACCCTTGTACCCGTACTGCCAACTCCAATCTCACTATAGCAAACCAAATGAACCCAATGAAAGAAAACTGCCAACACCTGGGTTGAGAACAGTACCTGGAACTTTTATAGCATAACTGAATTACCCACTTGATTGAAACTGTCACGAACTGCAGCAAAAAGAATTAACCTGGGAATAATTATAACCGTAATTTTCGAGGGTCTTGTAACCATTGTTGCCAATCTATCGCTTTATATTTCTTAGATCTTCTCACTATCCATTCGAAGCTCTTGAGTTGAATGTCTTGTATAATCTTGTTAGTACTTGAAATTTTCTTACCAAACACACGAGCGTTCCTTTCTTTCCAAATGAAGTAGCCGGATGTCCAAATTGTTGCTTGCCAAAGTAAAGCTAAATTGGGGGAAACGGTAACATTCCCACTATGAATGAAAAGTTCATCAATAGTGAAAACGTTAACATTCCCAACATTCCACCAATTAAATAGTTTGGTCCATACACTCATTGCAAGGTCACATGTGACAATGCAATGAGTACATGTTTCCACACTATCGTTACAACACGCGCATAAAACCGAGTCTAAATCGATGCCTCGCCTATCAAGTTCCACACGAACCGGTAATCTTCCTTTAAGAGCTCTCCACACGAAGATGATGACTTTCTTAGGAACCAACGTATTCCAAATCGTATCATGACCACCATTATCCACATTAAGAATCTTCTCCTCGATCAAACTTGTGAGACTTTTAACTTTGAACTCGCCATCATCACCAAGAGTCCACCTCCATTTATCCCTACAATCAATAGAAACAACCACATTTCGTAATACCTCAATTAAATCTAACCACCCTACCCCTAATGCTCCTATTCCAATCCCACGCCCAACCCCACTCATTGTCTACCCACGAGCCCTTATCCAACACACTACCCTCTTTCCAATTGTCTAAGTGAAAAAGTCTATGAAACCTATCACAAAGCCTCCTATTATCCACCAATCTATCGACCCAAAACCTAATATCCCTCCCATCTCCCAACACCCCTACAAATGACGACGAAAAATCTAATCCCAACTCGTCCAACTCCATACCAACCTTCACAATATCACCCCACACCCCCCACCCCCACCCCCCTTTGACATCTCCCCACCCCACTCGTTATTACCCCCAAGACCCCCACATGCACCATGAATACTTTTAATGACCTTAACCCATAGACCCTCCCCTTCCCTTTTAAATCTCCACCACCATTTCCCTAAAAGCGCCAAATTTTTTGCCCTAAAAGACCACGCATTAAGACCCCCCCTTCCCAAAAGAAGCAAGAATTGTATCCCATTTGACCCAAGCAAGCTTTTTGCCCACCCTAGAAAAAGTTTTTTCTAATTCTCTCAAGAGATTTAATCACACTCAAAGGCACACGGAACATCGAGAAATAATACAATGGCAAGCTACCGAGAACCGAATTAACCAGTGTTAACCGACCCCCAAACGACATCGCTTTAGCTTTCCAACCTGTCAAACGATTCTTGAATTTTTCAACCACGGGTTTCCAAGAATTCTCCCGACTCATGTTTTCACCAATTGGTAATCCCAAATAAGTGAAAGGAAGTTCACCAATATCGCACCCCATCCAGTTCGCCATATCCCCTAATTCATCATCATTAACGCCCAAACCGTAAAGTTTACTTTTACCATAGTTAACTCTTAAACCGGACACCTCTTCGAAGCATCTAAGGACACACATAAGTGACTTCGCATTCTCTTTGTTCCATTCTCCAAAGAAAATGGTGTCATCCGCATATTGAAGATGAGAAATCATGACATGATCCGACCCAACCTTTACCCCTCTAAAAATACCCTTCTCGACCGCTTCGTTCACAATAGCATTCAAACCTTCCGCTGCCAATATAAATAAGAAAGGTGACAACGGGTCACCTTGGCGAACACCTCTCTCGACCCCAAACTCCTCCGATGGCGACCTATTGACAAGAATGGATGTAGAAGACGAATTGAGACACGCCTCTACCCATTTACACCACTTATCCCCAAATCCCATCTTCTTCATAATGCACATTAGAAATTTCCAATTAATGTTATCATATGCTTTTTCGAAGTCCACTTTGAAAATCAAACACTTTTCCTTCGCTCGCTTCATATACGACATTGTTTCATTTGCAATAAGAACCCCATCAAGAATATATCTACCTTTAATGAAAGCGTTTTGAACCTCCCCAACTACACACCCCACCACTCGTTTGACCCTTTCCGCTAAGACTTTTGTAATTATTTTATAGTAGCACCCTATTAGACTAATTGGGCGAAAATCCCCCAAACCAATAGGATCACTAGTTTTAGGAATGATGGTAATAAAAGATGCGTTACACCCCTTCGAAATCTCCATAACATCCCAAAACCATGAAATCGCCCTCATCAAATCCGTCTTAATAATGTCCCAAACCTTTCTAATAAATTTGAAGTTAAAACCATCGGGACCCGGAGCTTTATCCCCTCCACAACATCGTATTGCATCCCAAATTTCTTTTTCTACAAACGGTTTTTCAAGGATTCGAGCATCCTCAACAGATATTTTTGTTATCCTATTACAACAAAATCTCGGCCTCGACTTATTACCTTCGGAGAATAAGGTTTTATAGTGTCTAGCCATTTCCGCTTTAATTATCTTAGGATCTTCGCACCATAGCCCATTAACCATGAGGCCTCTTATGTTACATTTGTTATTGCCCCTCTTAACAAAAGAATGAAAGAACTTGGAGTTTTCATCTCCCTCTCTATCCCACTTAATTCGAGTTTTTTGACGAAGCATGCTAGTATATTCTCTCTCCTTAGTCTCCCATTGTTTCCTGGCTTCCAACCATGCATTTCTCTCGACATCGCTAAGTGTTCTTTTCTCCGCTTCAAGTTCCCATCTCATGGATTATGCTGTTAATCCATCATAGGCGATATTTCAGATACTATTATGTAACAAAACTATATAAATCACTCATTGTGAAAGAGTTTTTATATTCACAGTTCAATAAGTATTTGCACACTAATGACTAAACGTTACAACGTTACAACTCCAGAACTCTTAGTCCTACCTAGTGGACTTTGTTTTGTGCTAAACCTACTTTTTATAGCCCTTTTCAATTCATTATGGGCCCTGGCTTTTATTTGAAAGCGCTTTTGTACTTCATATAGGCATTCGTTGTGTATATATAACTATATATTTTGTTAATGAACCAAAGATAGGTTATACGCTGACATTTTTCAAAATTTGAATTAAAGTTTGCCAGCTTTGATTTACTTTTTTTATTTTTAATGTTTCTTTATTTCTACTTTATATCTTTTATGAATATCGCTTGCTTGAGAAGAATCACCGTAACATGTTTTAGAATTATTGATATGTCTTTATCATAGATATATTGTTGCGAGTCTCGTTGGAAGCAGTCTCTCTACTCTCGGGTCTATCCTGGGATTAGGGGTACGATCTGTCTACATTATACCTCCCCCATACCCTGCCCCGGCGGGATTGGGTTCGTTGTTGTTGTTGTTGTTGTATAGATATATTGTTGCGAGTGTATTTCTCTAGTTCATAATTTTTTAAAGTAAATTACATAAATTGTTTATGGTTAACATACAGTTGCGCCTTTCATGCCTAACTCTTAAAATTACACTGGTCTTCTTTGTAGTTATTTATTTTGCATTGGCAGGTCCTTTTACTAAACGAGTATTTGCTTTGATTGCTAAGTCTATAGGGATTAAACGGGCGTTAGTCCTTTTAAGTCCACAAAAACCAAACGGGCGTTAATTCTTTTAAAATATTTTATCAAACACCTTTCATGCACTCCTCAAATACACACATCTTCTTAGTAGTAAATAAAATTTGGCCTTTATATTATTCGAGTCTAAATCAAATTTGAAAAAATAAATAAATAAACAAAAAAACTAATAAATATAAAAAAAATAATAAAAAATACTATGAATCCGGCTTTTGCAAATGATTGAATTTAAAGAAAGGAGAAATTGCATATATCCCTCGAAAGCATCATAATTGTATATCTATCCAACCAAAACTCATAATTTCATATATATATATATAAATATATATATATATATATATATATATATATATATATATATATATATATCCTTTCAAAGCCTTAAAATTGTCAACTATATCCAAATTATTATTTTTAATATATTTAATAAAAATGTCTAATAGTTATAATTGATATATAAAATGACGATTATACCTTTATTCTTATTACTTTTTTTTTACAATTACAAAATATCCGTTTGAATTTTATTATGTCATTTGATCTATATATTAGGAGTTTACGTTTAGATGGAACGATAGATGGTGTTGTTGATATTCTTATTCAATATTCGTTGATACTAGACACAGTTGAGTCGCCGAACATGGTTGCTCTTTCTTTTCTTAGAAAATAGTTGAAAGATATTTTGTAATTGTAAAAAAGTAATAATAAGAATAAAGGTTTAATCTTCATTTTATATATCAATTATAATTATTAGACATTGTTTGTATTAAATATAATTAAAATAATCATTTGGATATATTTGACAATTTTAAGGCTTTTAATATATATATATATATATATATATATATATATATATATATATATATATATATATATATATATATATATATATATATATAGGGAAGGGTTATTTTCAGAACTAAGAAAAATGCGAGAACTGCGAGAACCAGCGTCAATCAATCATATTTTTTCTTATATTAATTTTTATTATTAAATTCAAAAGGTTATAATGGTAAAATTACTTTTTTTTATATTTGATTTTTTTTTAGAAAAAACGTTTTTTTTAGTTCTCGTGATTCTAGGGATTCCATTTTTTTTAACATTGTGTGCACATGCGTTTTGCATTATGTGATAATTGTATTTTCTGTTTATGCATATGTGTTTTGTATTAGCACATGTATGTATAAAAAATATTACATAAATATGTATACAAACAACAAAACTTTATTAATACATTTGTGTAATTTTATACAAACAACACAACTTTATTAAATAATATTACATAAAGATGTTTTATTACAAAATATATGAAGCGTGCACATGTGCATAATACAATGTATTTAATAGTTGGTTCATCTTTTAGGCATGCACATGTATTCCTCGTCTTGTTCAAAAAATCATGAAATCTACACATTAGTTTTTAATCCTTGCGCACATGTGTTTTACTCATTGGCCACTCTCGATCTCTTTGTATGAATATGTGCAGTTGAGTTCGTCCATATGCCCTTATATATACGTATGTGCATTCTTCATATTACACATTATACTCTATCCTGTAATCACAAACAAATAATAAAGTAATTATTTAATCATAAGAACTAACAAAACATATATGCACAGTTTTTTCATAACAACTGAAATTAAACAAAAAAAAAACAAGTTTATGAAACTGTAAAAACACATACGCATAAAAGGTTTCAAATTCACAACTGTAAAAACACATATACACACTCAAAAACACATGTGCACACTGAGACGATAAGAGCAAAAAAAGTAAGATTTGAACCGTTGCATATTCCACCATTCACAAACCAAACAAACTCACGATACCAAACCAAAAACGTTCGCTATAAGACTTACAAAACAAAAAAAATAAAACTAAAGAAAAATTAAAACTAAAAGAATATTTCTATTTCTTAATTAAATACATACATACGAAAGGCCTATATAAGAGTGTACCTCCGAAAGAGAAGGAATTCCGAGTATCCGAAATAAAACAGAAACCTTATCCTGAAACGCATGCTTTTCTTGAGTGGTTAACTCCCCAAAAGAAATAAGATGCACATTTTTCAAATTCTTGAATTCATTTCCTAGCTGCTCATCATCACACCAACATACGAGACCGAAGAATTGATTCGACGAAACCCATTTATCTTGCATAGTTGGAAGGATCGTCATTACCTTTAACTCCATACTTTTCTTCTAGTAGTCAATATCATCATAACTCAAAACCCCCGAGTCTAATTCAGCACTCCATTTTAAAAAAACTTGGAAAACCTATCACATGAAATATAACAATCATTAAGGAAGATTTCAACCCATTAATATGAAAATAGATTGAAGATGTGGCAAACTCTGTTTCTGAAACAATAATGCCTTAAAATTATACCAAACCGATCATGTTGCCGCCTCTAGTTTATTACTACGTACTAAACAAATTAGATGGTAACATTAAAATATTAGCTAACTTGAAGTGGAAACCAGTGCAAAAGTCAATGAAGACTATAACTTTAATCTAGAGCCTCCTAAATTGCACATTTTCCAAATAAACGGACCACTAGTCTTGTGAAAGTCTTAGGGTCCGTTTGGTTTCTGGTATTTGTAAAAAGTTTAGGGATCATGGTTGAGTTTACTTGTTTGGTAGCTAAATGTAGGCCCACAATTTGGGGATGAAAGCCACATATCTGCTCTCTACAAATCTCTACCGAGATACCACCTTTTGCTCAAAAGTATCATGCAACATGTATTTCTTTATTTTATGTGGCCCACTATTAATATCTACCACTTATTTATTTTATTTTTCTAATTTTATAATAACAAATTCATATTTTAAATTCTATATTCATTTATAAAAATATAAAATATATTTTAAAATATTATTTTCTCTCTCTTCCCTCAAATCCAAATCCAAATCTTAAACCAAATTCAAATCCAAATCCAAATCTTAATCATAAACCCGTCTACAAACCAAACGGACCCTTAATTGATCATATTTAATATACCAATTACGTATGAAACTAATAAGAAAACCCCCAACCCATTCGACATGTTGCCCAAGTCATATATTCGTAAATATTATATGGCTATATGCATAACAAGTACAAAGATATGGTCATACTCACTGTTTTAACTGCCTGATAAAGATTTCATATTTATGCATATCAACATTAAAAAATCAATTTTATTATATTAATATTTCAAACAAAAATGTTTTTTGATAAATAACAAGAACAGATTGATATTACCACGGTCAGATCCGGAAGAAGGTCGCAACAAAGATGGATCGTCTGGAAGAAGCAGGCGGTCACAAAATCTTCATCATTTCGTTTTTCTTTTTAAGGGGGTAATGATTGATGGATCAATTAGGTGGTGGTCAAGAACAAAATAAGAGAAAGAGGTGGCTAGGGTTTTTTGGGGTGGGAGAGAGAAATGAAAACTGAAAATTATGATGGAGGTTCTTTAATTAGTTTATGATATCAGTTACCAAAAAATTAGAATATTAAAATGTTAATTTTGCCCTCTACTCTCAAATAAATGCAGGAAAACTAACATATTTATTTACAAAAATGCCATGTGCAATCTCAACCATTGATGACATAATCCAAAGGCTAGGATCGGTTCTCGCATATATATATATATAAATATATATATATATATATATATATATATATATATATATATATATATATATATATATATATATATATATATATATATATATATATATATATATATATATATATATATAGGAAAGGGATCCGGTAAGAAGAATAACTAAAATGAGAAGAATAAAAAGAATTTATATCCACACATTTCAAATAAAGGAGAGATTTTCAAGAGGAGATGCATCTATTTTAATATATCTAAATATATGGTATATTTCTTCTTATCATTCTTATTTTATTTTTTCTTCTTATTTGATCCTAACTATATATATATATATATATATATACATATATATATACATATATATATATATATATAGTGTAGCGTTCAATGCAAAACCATTTTTTTGTACAGAACCTACAGAACCAGCCTTTTTACTCTTAATAATGCATAATGTACATTGTATTTATGCATAATGGCATCTTTGTAAATAATTTGAGTTATATAATAATTAAAAATAATCAGGAAGGGCAATTGATGTATTTTGCATTCACCCCTAAAACAAAGTTATAAACCGTCTTTTAAGCCTCTCTCCTCTCCTCTAGATCTGACAAATCAGAATTTTTTTCTCTCCTCTCCTCTAGATCTAAGGGAGGAGGGAGTGGTCTCGGGTAAGGGATTCGGGTACCCTTACCCGAGCGGTAACACCGCCGCCACCACCACTTTTGGGTACCAAAATCGGGTAGCATTTTCGGTTTACCAAGCCGAGCGTTTTAAAGTGATGGAGCGTTGGATTTTTTTACCGTTGGGAGCCAAACGGCTATTTACATGGTTTGAATAAAAAAAAAATCCCTTTAAAACCAAATAACTTACTCTCTTTATTTTAAAATAAAACACACACTAAAATCTCTCAAAAACAAAAAATAATTACCAAAATGTCTTCCGATTCTTCCGAATTCGAATGCATTATTCCGTCTTCGTCCGACGAGATATCCACGGGTAGCTCGTTGCAATACTTGCTTCAAGCGACTCAGTATCTTGAAGACACGGCAAGCTCTAGCCGAACTAGCGTAAATCGTCAACGGGAAATAGGTCTTCAAACGTTAGAGAATGATTGGTTCGTTGAAGCACCAAAGTACAACGAAGAGTACTTTAAAAAAAATTCGAATGGAGAAAAGCATGTTTTTGCAAATAGTGGGCGACATTGAAGCGAGATACCCATATTTTCAAGAAGGCTACGACGCGCGTTCGAAAAAAAGTTTCACGGCGAAACAAAAATCACTTCGGCCGTTAGGCAACTCGCAACCGGTAATCCCCCCGATGAGTATGATGAATATTTATGCATGGCTGCAAGAACGTCACGTGAAAGTCTTGATTATTTTTGTGAGGCCATCATTGAGTTGTACGGTCGAGAGTACCTACGTAGGCCGACAACACACGACCTTGCTCGCATTTTCCATGCCCATGATTCGAAGCATCACCTCCCTGGGATGCTTGGTAGCATCGACTGTACACACGTCAAATGGAAAAATTGTCCTAGACATTTGAGAGGGCAATATACGAGAGGTGACTATGGTGTTCCCACTATTATACTTGAAGTCACCGCGTCACAAGATATGTGGATTTGGCATGCTTTTTTTGGTCCACCGGGGTCAAACAACGATATCAACTATTGAATCAGTCTGACTTGTATCTTACAGATCGAAATGGAACGGCGATGAACAGTTCATTCAACGTGAATGGACGCTTTTACAAACGCGGCAACTATTTGACAGATGAAATCTATCGTAAGTGGTCCACATTTGTTAAAGCATACCCGTATCCAACCGACCCAAAGGAAAAGAGATTTAAGAAGTTACAATAGGGGGCGAGAAAGGATGTCGAGCGAGCTTTTGGTGCTCTCAAAGGAAAATGGAAAATTCTCGATCGACCTCTCCGAGCTATGACCAAAGCGAAGATTGCCAATCAGGTTCATGCGTGTGTTATTTTGCACAATATGGTTATAAAACGTGAGGGGAGGGCAATCTCACCGGTTCATATAATGGATGAGCCGGTCCAGCCAGTGTTCGACGACAGTGTGGTAGCGGAGTTACTAGACGAAGTTCTCCATGACCGTCTTCGATATGATCTCATGGAGCACGTAGCACGTCAATACTTGCCGCATCTCGATGATTAGTGAGTTTTTTTATTTTAATCTAGTTATTTTTAAGTATTATGTTATGTTTCTTTTTTTTTAAGTATTATGTAATGTTTTTTTTTTTTTTTTTTAATGAAATGGTATGTTTTTATTTTAAATATTGTATGTGATTTTATGTATGAAAAAAAAAATCGGGTATTAGGTGACCACTCCATCCACTTACGCTCTGTTCTCAAGTCTAAATTTTAAATAACGGAAGGGGAAGGGATGAGAAGGGCAAAGTAAGGGATGACAATGTGAAGAAACTGGTTATTTTTATTTGTGTTCTTGAGTTTTTATTTTTAAGTTGCAAAGAAAGGATAGAAAGCTACCCAAATTACCGATATACCCTCAAAAAGATAATTTACTCATCGTTTTTATGTAGCAGCCATCAACCTTAATGCTATTTATGTAACTAGTTTTTAATGTATCTAATGAAACAGTGTCTTTTTTATCAACAGTTCAACACTAATTTTTTTTTAATCATTTTACGTTTTCGTCTAAGGCCTCAAAAAATCAAAGGATCCCTGATGATCACATCATAGAACAAAATAAAAACCTCAACCAAATATCTTGCTGCGCATAACAAATATCTTATGTCAAACCTTAACCAAAGTGTTGATTAACGCATTCTTTGTAAAACTATGCACTTACAAAGTCTTAGACATCTTCACACCAGTGAAAAAAAGAAAGAAAGAAAGTCACTAGTTTCTAATCAATGCAAATCATAACTGAATGCTATCTAATATGTTGATTTATATGTAGTTTAAAGAATATTATATAGTGATAAACCTATTACCCATGGAAGAAAAAAGTAACCAGCAATGAGGTTAAAAAGCAGCTACGAAACGTGTGGTAACTCAATCTTTCAATCAAAGAAATCGTGGTGAGTTTGGTGATGCTTTTAACATAG
This sequence comes from Chrysanthemum makinoi, assembly GCA_910596185.1. Classification (NCBI taxonomy): domain Eukaryota; kingdom Viridiplantae; phylum Streptophyta; class Magnoliopsida; order Asterales; family Asteraceae; genus Chrysanthemum; species Chrysanthemum makinoi. Next base: position 294,874,725 of record OU343224.1, read on the forward strand.
ATTGAAATTATTCAAAGGATAAACTTACTGTGATGAAGATAGAACAATAGACGCTGGCAATTATGGAAGAAATTGTATCTGTTGTGAATTGTTAAAATTAGGTCAAACATATAAAACATAATGAATATTGAGGATATATTTGTAATTTTACACAAGCCCATGATTTAACTAACCCACTTTCCTTCCTAATCATCCCAATATTGGGAGGAACAGATATACACAAAAAAGTCCATAATTTCCCTCCCTCTCCCATTCCGGTCCCGTACTTTTCCTTTCTAAAAAAACTTAAGAACACCAATATTTTTGATTTCCCTTCCCATCCCCTTCCATTCTTTTAAGAAAAAAACTCGAGAACAGAGTGTTAGGGTAGTGTTAGGGTAACATTAGGTAATTTTGAGTTTTAAGGTTTTTATTGGATAGAGGTGATGAGGTGACCACTCCCTCCTCCCTAACAATCACAACATTTACACCACACCGGAAAAATTATCTCCAATCACTTTAATTATATTGTTCGACTATCTCCAATCAATTTATTTTGGCAAATCGGAACTATTTTATAAAGTATTTCGATTTGGTGGATCTCGATTAGAAAAGATGATTTGGTCAAGCGGATATGGAACCGGATAGTGGTTTGTCTTTCCGACTTGGTGGATCTCGATTAGAAATTAGAAAAGAGCAGGTTTGTGAATCTTTATAATTATTTCGAAATGGGTTTGATGGGTTCTTGGTTATTTTTGTTATTTCGAAATAGGGACAGTTGTTTTGAATACTAGTTTGTCTTGGTACACTAGATATTTTGAGTAAAAACATGAATGGTAAATTGTGTTATATGTTATATTTGTGCTTTTGCTTAGAGCAAGTAATAGTAATATAAATGGTATTTGATAGCAATCTCAATGGCATATCCTTATTGAAGTTGAAAAGTTAAGTTCAATTACAGTGATGTATCCTTAATAAAATTCAAAAGAGAATGCGTATTTTAGCGAAAAAGAATGTTTGGCATGCCTAAGCTTGTACAATATATATGTTCTTTTGTGTGCAGATTGGTTTGATGGTTGACTACTCCATTTTGTGCTAAATTGGTTTTATAATGATTAGTTCTCAGTGACTTTCTGTGATTCAGTATCTGCATATGCAAATCGGTTTAATATTACATCTTGTGCTGAGTTGGTTTAGGGTGTAAGATAATTAATTAAATGTGAGTAGAGATATAATAATCATGTATGTTCTTTTTAATGTGCAGGTATAGCAAAATATTGTTATCACAAAAAATTGTTGAGTGCACATATGTTTTTGGAAGATGGGCACATATGTTCTAGTAAACTTGACGAGAAAGCGCAACGTGCATATATGTTCATGGAAGAGTGCATACATGATTTTGAATAACGTGCACAACTAAATGGCCACCGGAAACAAGCATGTTTTTCGAAGGAGTGCACCTATATTCTAATGAATTTGATGAGAAAGCGCAGCGTGCACATATGTTATTGGAATGCGTGCACATATGTTCAAAAGAATTGGACAAGAAAGTGAAAAACGGCGTGCATATTTATATTTAACAAGATACTTGTACATGAATTGTATTTTATTTAATATTAACTTTTGTGTATAGTATATGTGTTCTTGGTTTGTTATAAATTGTTAGAGGTTACATGTGTAATTTTATGTTTTTGATCGTAAATTTCGATAATCAAATAATGTACGCTTGAAACATATATGCAATTATCATTTTAAGCAAATAATGACGTCTAAATGCAAGAAACACATGTTAATTTACTATATTTAAAAAAAACACATGTGCACTTGATTTTTCTAAAAAACATGTTTGTTAAAAAAAACATATATGCATCTGGGATTTTTTTTAACATGCATGCTGTAAAAAAAAAAAAAAAAAAAAAAAAAAAGTTAAAAAACGTTTTTAATCAAAAAAATTCAAAATGAAGGTAAATTTTTGTTTTTACTATTATACCCTTTTCATTTATATAAACATATTTAATAATAGTAAATTCTTATTGGTTGAAAGTGGTTCTGTAAAGTTCTGTTAAAAATAATGGTTCTGCATTGAACGTGACCCTATATATATATATATGCAATTATGAGTTTTGGTTGGATATATATGCAATTATGAAGCTTCGGAGGAATATATATATATATAAATATATATATATATATATATATATATATATAATAAAATAAGCTTTTGTACAAGCCTACTAAGCACCTTGCATTAAAAATTCGTTTAATGCCATACCATATTTAGAGCAATAGTACAAGTTTCTGCTGCACCAATTTGTCACCAACAGATATGTCAAACATTGTTCCCAAACTTCTCCCATACGATTCTTCATTCAGCAGTTTTAATTCACCATTTTATGTCAATTCATTAAATGTATTCGGTTACAATCAATCTACACGCTCCTCATTACAAATCCATCTTCTTCACCGATTCAAATTTCAAAAACACATACAAACATTACAAACTGATAATTTACGCTCCCATTCAAATTGATAGGTTCAAAAATCAATACGAAATCCTTCTCAAATCATTCCACAATTTGATTTTTTTGTTCATCAAATTAAAACAGGTAACGAATTTGATTTTTTTGATCCATTTTTGTGTCGGATGTTAGTTGATTCATCATTTTCACAGTCTTCTTTTTTAGGGTTTAGATTTAAATCACATAATAAAACATTTGTGATTGAATTACAATACGTTTTTTATTTGTTTATAGCAGGTTCTATATGTAACAGGTTTCTATTAGTTTTTTCAATTTAATTTTGTGTCGATCGATTTTGATATGTGTGATTCGATTGTTCTAATATTTTTTTCAATTTGATATGCAGGTGTACAATGCCCTATCTCAAAGTCCTGTTTAGATGATAATTGAGAGATAAATACAGGCTGGGTCTTTTCATCTATAATCTTTTTGGCTACTTTCATTGTAGTATAGTTAACACACTATGATTTTCATTTGTAATCTTTTTTACTAAAGGATTTTTTAGATACTGGAGTATCAAGTCATAAATATGTATGAAGTTGTTAAAATGTTAAGTTTACCAAAAAATCAACTGAGAACATAAAGTTAATTTGTAAAAAGTATTTAGAGCTATATGTATAATACCTTGGTGACCCTCTTTTTTTGCTGACATGTAGATTTTTACAGGGATTTAAGGTATGCAGATATCTTTTTGTTCTTTGTGATAATGACCCTGCACTGTGGACAAGGTTTGTCATCACTCTATTATTGTCAAGTTTTATATCATGGTAAACTTTGTAGATAGATGAGTTATTTACAATGTTATTATAACGTTACAGTGATGAGACTAGGGATCGTCCAAGGCCTTTGCCTGTCATTAAGGAGCTAAAGGAGGCAACTGATGTAACTGATAGAAAGGGCCCTCCTGCCTGGGATTATGATGTGAGTTGATGCAACTTTTTATTATAGGATTTTGTTGTGTTCTACATATTTTAATGTGATTACTGATGCGTGTAAAATTGGTATTATATAAAAGCAATTCTAATTTATGGCTATTGTGTGCAGGAGGAATTATTATAAGATTTTGCTATGTGCTACCACCGTTAGTTCAACACTTATATTAAAGATTTGTAGCATCTGATATAGTGATGTTTGACATTTCTTGCAGGGTACTTCATTCCTGATATTATGGTGGCGACAATTATTGGAGCAACGACAGGTGTATTTGTGTGCCATATGGTACCAGTTATTGGTCATTCTTGTGCGAGATCATCCATTCTCAAGTTGTTGTTGCATACCAGTGTCATTGCATTGGCTGCCACATTCCTGTTTTTTCCATATAGTATAGATGCGCCAATAAGGGTCATTTTACAGCATAATGTACATCAGGTATTGTTTACAGACATCTTTAAATGTTTTCTTTACTTGTGTGTATGTCTATTGGTTTCCTCTTTATAAGCATTGGTCGGTAGGTCACAAAATTAATTTGTAGCTCTTATTTTTATGATTGTTATCATCATTTATAGGCAGCTCTATAATTTGGTTAATGGATGTGGTCACAGTAGTTATAAAGTTTTTAATCTTAAGGTTGTTTAATGGTTGTGGCACAGGAAACAATAGCTAAAAGGATGTCGTCATAGTAGTTATAAAGTTTTTAAGCTTAAGGTTGCTTAATGGTTGTGGAATAGGAAACAATAGCTAAAAGGATACGGTGAAATTGGGTTTTGGTTGCTTAATGATCTGCTACTACTTTGTTAGTTATGAACTGTTAGCGAATATGCATTCATGTCACCTAAAACAATAGATTATTCATCAGATTATTCTATTGAATTATTATATGCGATAAAGGGGTTAAAGAATAAGATAGTTGAATTCAAAGATTTGGTATATAGGTTTCACCTTTCTATTAAATAGTTGTTAATATTTTGAATTTTAACAACTATTTAATGCTATAAACAGGTTATATGGGTCAGTTTCGTGGTGTTGAGACTTATCTATCTATATCAAATTTGTTGAGACTTAAAAAATATCGAAGGTTTTCTATCATTTTATTGAAGTTTACATTGGGCTATTGAGACTCGAAAGAAAAATAAGATTTCATCAGGTAACATACCCATTTCAGCAGTGGGTGCGTTTGGGTGTTGAAATAGGTAGGTTTCGCTAATGAAATGTGACTAAATAGTGTATGCTTGGGGGCTGAATTGGGGGCTAAAATGGATATGGGATAGGGGACTGAAATGGGGGATCATATGGCTACATTTGGGTTCTTAAATGGCTGAAGTAGGTGTTGTAGTAGGCTGAAACGGGTTTGTTTGGGTGGGTTTGGCCACATAAGCTTATATGCCCAAAAATAAGCTTAAACAATCTTGATCACCTTAATGTCACCAAGGTATGTAACAAGATTGAAATTGTTAAAAGTTATCCAGGATGAGTTTAAGCACATATTATCTCATGGATCATTCTACTAAAAAAAGTTTCAGGGTGCGCAACATTTTTAATGCTTTTCCTCATTTTTCTCACAAGAAGAGTTGTTGCATGCCCATATTCTATGCTTGATTTAGGCGACTTTGTAATTCCAGGTATGGCATTCTTAGTGGGTGGCAAATATCTATAAGTTGTATGGTTTTGTCTATTAACATATTGGTATGTTCATCACGCATTTTTGTAGCTTCGTCATTGTGGTTTGATGTTTCAACATGGAGTAAGAGCAATTACTTCAAAATTGTATTCTCAGGATATGTAGTTGGCATGATCCTTACAATTGTTGTCATGAATTGGTTTCAAGATGCACAGGTCAGTAACTTGATTTGTAATTGCTATAAAAGTGACTTAGTGCCCAGTTCTAAAGTTGTTTTGATAGTGCCCATTATAAGATGTTTTGTTTTTGGTATCTTTAATGCCCAGGACCCACGAATGCATAAAGCTTCAAGCATACCCGCAAAGCTCTGAGATGTCAGATACGAGTAATCTAGACATGAATGACTTGCAATATGTAACTGTAATGGGAATGAGGCTCCGTCAGGATTACCAATGAATCATAAAAATAATGTTCGCGCTGGGCTCAACGTTCATGACTGCACGAGACAACGAGTATGTAAATATTTGGTTTGCCGCCATTTTTTTTTATAATTATAAAATAATTTGGTCAAACGGTTTAATGTGGTATAACTTTGTACACCTTTACTCAATGAAGTTATATAGACATTTTAATAACATTGTTAATTTGTAACTTTTTCATAAATGAATTTGATATAATAAGAAAACACATAAAGATTTTTTGTCATAGCTAAACACATCTTTAGAAGTACTAATTTGTTAACCAACTTATTAATACTTGCAACAAAGCAGAAGTGTAAGTAGAAATTAAATCCCTAACACCCCTGTAACTATTGTTGTTTGTTTCTTTGGCTGGTGATATCTTTAGACTCAATCAGCTTTTGGCGTTTTTTTGATACCGACTGTTTAGATCATTTTGCTTTCTTGATCCTGTCTAATTCTGGATCCGCTGTAATGAAAATGAGATAAGTTATTAGCCCTTTTTGAAATGTTGAGTTGCTTAAGTCCCTTTCTTTGATTACTTCTATGTACAGTTCATAACGTTAGTATAATTCTTTACCTACTTAAAAGCTTATTAGTAAACAAAATGGGCTTTATGCTAAAGCCCTCTTGAAATAGCTTTATGCTAAGATGTAAGTTTTTGAGCAACTCGACCTATTTTACTTGCCTACTATTCATTTATATAACAATATAATATAAAATTATGATACTGATGGATGGTATTGAAAGAAGGCTATAGCGAAAGCAAATATATGTGATAAAGAGATCCTTGGGTCATCAAGGCAGAAGGCCATATAAGCAAAAAAGAGGTTGATCGATCTTGATGTTAATAGACCTTTAACTCGATCACAGACCCAAACCATAACACGTTGTTCGTCCACTATCAAGTTTTTGTTTTATGTTATTAATGCATATATGTGTCAATCATACTTTTCTCCTAAACTAATACACTCTATGGTCAATTCACAGATACAATACAGACAATATGTGGCCCAACACCGTTATTGTAGTTTGAAGAAAGCGGCAATAGCCAGTTAGTCATTCTGGAGAGCAAAATTGGCACGCAAAGAACTAAGGAATCTTAAAATGGTAACTGTAACTTTCATAAGCTCTAAGATTTTTCATAGCTTAAATTCAAGCCTATATTTGTTTAGGAAAGTTCAACATATCATTGAACCTAATTTTTGTTACACTTTTTGTAAAGTCTTTCTCCTCTGTAGGCTACAAAGGAAACTGGTGTTCTACAAGAAGCCAAATCTAAATTGGAAAAACAATTTGAAGATTTGACCTGGAGATTGTAGGTGAAGAAGCGCATTAGAGTAAGTATCTATAAAGAAAGTTTCAAATCATTAATTATATTATTTACACAAAAGTTGAATATAACTTTTCTTAGGTTGTTTCATATCTGTTCATATGCTTCAACTTTTGCAGGCTGATGTGGAAGAAGCTAAGAATCTCGAAAATACAAACTTCCATAAAGTTTTGAAAGAAATGCAGGAACAATCCCAGCAAATGGAAGAAGTGATTCAGATACAACGCGAGGCTGCAAAGAAAGAAATTGAGCAAGCTCGTGCAAACAACGATATTTCAAGCAAGGAGATAGTTGAGAAGCTTACTGCCGAAATAAGAAAATCAAGGTAGAATTTATAAAGTCAAGCATATTTTATACTTTCTTAATTGTATCCCAATGTTATGGCATAGAATTTGTTACAGTTCAAATATGATTCAAAAGGGTTTATGCACTAAAAGTACACTTTTGATGATATTTGAAGGCCGCATAGTAATTAGCCTCTTGTGATTTTTAGACGTTATCACATTTTCATATTTCTTTTAAAATTTCGTGAATCCACGGGTCTTTAAGCTGGCTTTATTAAAGAAAAATGTTGGTAAATAGATTATGATACAATGAAATGAAAGCAACCCATATAGGGGAGATTTAACTAATTATTTGATTAAGGTGGCTTTGTTGAAGCATTTATTAAATACATTATATGATACAAGAACTTTGTTAAGAAATAGGAAAAAACAGAACTTGAAATAGGGTGAGTCACATGGTTCAACCCCTATGTCGTTAAGGCGTTAACTCCTATAATTAGCCTCATATGGCCTCTGTAATTAGCCTCATATGGGATGTCTTGATTCGATGCATTGACAAATTTGTCAATTATTGTCATTTGTGACGAAGATGGCTTTTGATTCGATGCATTGACAAATTAGCCTCATATGGGATGTCTTGATTCGATGTAAATGATTACTACAAACATTGTTTATGAAAACCTACTTCAAGACCTTTGATCAAACTTGAAAACTAATTAGTTGTTCTTTATTTGTTTTTTGCATCCATGATGTTTCCAAGTAAGAACCTATTTACCTATGCTTTAAGGATTAATGGAGCTAAAAACTTACTATAAAGACATAACTTTTGTTTAGCTTTACAAAAGCCGGTTTTCACACACAAACAAGTATATGCGGTTGTTTAAATGGTTTCTATGGACTATTGGGTGTACACCGAATGGACATTGACTATTATATTGATTAGTGCTCACAGACGTCATTTGCTATTCAAGACCATCAAATGTGGAGATGACAATGCATGGACGTCTATTATTTTAAATGTTACAAACTCAATTGATTGTCGAATAATTCACGTTTTATATCATTATTTCTCTTTTATATTAATGAAACATGTTGACGTTCGTTGTTTTCTTATTATCTCATTTTCATATTTCTTTAAAAACTTCGCGAATCCGCGGGTCAATCTATTTTAGATTGGCAACGCGATGGTTGTAAATCGATTGTGACTCACACATATTTTAAATTTAACAAATTTACGTTATTACTTTTATTATCATCTCATTTATCTATTTCTTTAAAAAATAACTCGGTGTCAACGGGTCTCTAAGCTAGTATATATATATATATATACGAGTATTGCGACCATCCGCCGCGTTGCGGCGGAGCTTTTTTTTTGACATTTTTATCTGGTAATTTATGTAACGAAAAAAAACGTGAGTTTTTGTAGTAAAGTTTTTTTGTATTTTTCTAGAAGTGTTTTTGCTTAGTTAATGTATTGTAAGTCGAATTTCAAATCATTCACTTGTTAATGTATGTAATGTATTTTTATTTATTTATTTATTTATTTATTGTGAAGTATATTTATAAAAAATGGAATTAAGTAATTTTTATTTATTTATTTTTTCTTTTCTTATTTTTTAGAAGTAATTAAGAACCTTGACTGCCACGAATGTATTCTTTTGATTTAATTCCTACAGAATCTGCTGTATGATGCTGCTCTAAGCTATTTTCACCTACAAAAACAATTTTACCTATTCAAAAAAAAAACATGATACTATTTGTACGGTAGGAGAAACATATTTAGAAAAAGCAACAAAAAATAACTTACAATGAGAAGGTATTGTATGTGAACTTGTAGAATTAGCAACCACCTTGTTTTGTTTTGAAAACACATGCACTGACTCGAGTGTACTATGCTGAAATAACCCACTCTTTTCTGTACATATTCTCTTGGTAGTATTCTCAGGACATGTATCAACATCCATAACATCGGATAGAGATCAGTCCCTTTTTAAAGACTGAAGTTGATAATCCATATCTTCAACATCCGAGGATAGATCCAAAGAAGGTGGACAACTAACAGTAGGAATGCGACGAATCGCCTTTTGTTTGGTCTTCATAACTATAACTACTACTTATTTGTGGCTTAAAAGGTATGCGTATATATAAATCATCAAGTTTTCTTTTCTCTTCAGGAGAGAAATTATCTATCTAAAATCATAGCAGTTATTGGACATGCAAGCATCTAAAGCATATTTCTTAAGTAGTCAGCAGCATAAAACATGGAACATGCAAACAACCATGCAGAAAAAAACTACCATACATAAGCAAACAAAAGAAAGAAACATAATGTTACCATGAGAAAAGTTCCGTGCAGAACCAAATTTTTCTAAAGATCAAATTAAAAGATCTCAACCATCCATGTGTTTTAAATCTAAGGGTGTAGATTAATTCTCATTTTAATATAATTAATTACCGAGGGGTATTTTTATAATATCACTCATGGTTAAAACAAGGTCATCTCATTTTCATTTCATTTAATTTCTTCATTTCATACACACGGTCTCTCTTTTGCTCTCACCAACAAAGGTTTCCCGCAGATTATTGTGAGTGTTCCGGAGGAGCAAGGAAGAGAAGCGGCCCAAAATTGGCGGCTAATATAGGTGGGGATTTTGACTCGGTATTTATTTTTCCTACGATTGGTTAACGAGGTCATCACCTTCATCGGTTCGAGAATCTAGGATTAAACTTCGAAGGTTACGCCATCATCATCTTGATCTGGATTCATATGTATTTCTCGGTGTATGTGATAAGTTTACTTTTTTGTATTTAGAAATGAATTAGGTGGTGTTTGGGAGATGAGTTTAGGTGAAGATATAGGTGAAATAATGAAATATGAATGGGTTGTGCATGAGGCTAGATAGTGTTATTTTATTTATATTCATCTTTCTTTCCACTAATTAGAATATGATGATTGATAATTGATAAAAAAACAAAAGCGAAACATCGAGAATTTTAGCCGAGAACACAAACAAATACTTGGAAGATCCCACTTTTTATACAAATAAGCGAGTTGGAAGATGCTCTATTTCACGACTATATTTTAACACACTTAATAGTTAGTAGAAACTCAATTCTCAATCGCAATGTTTAGTATACTTTTTATGTATGCAAACTATAAGTAGAAATTTGTTATCTTGTTTTAGTTTGTTGAACTTGTTGTTAATTGGGTTATTGTTTTTGTGAATTAATTAATAAGTGAGGTTGGGTGAGCAAGATCGATTATGAATATGTTGGGCTAGATGCTTCATTTGAGGACAAAAAAAATTTGGATCGGATTATAAAGGGATGCGTAGGCTTGCCAAATTGAGCTTAATGCTAGAGATGGCGTTGCTTTCAATTCGAAAGTTTCCTCGGCTACTTCATGATCGAGGTTTGTTAATTGTCTATATTTTAATGTTTAATTAATTCATTTAGTATTGAAGTGTATATTTTCGTTTGTTACATGATACGGAGTATTGTTTTTGTTAGTGTACTGCCTTAAAATGTATCATGTGTTACGTGTAGTCTTAATTTGTAGAAATGGGAACAATTAAGCATAGTTTGAATGTTTTGTAGCTGTACTGGCCACTTATATAATATATATGTGTAGCATAGTTTGACTAAATACGGTTTTATGATAGAATCACACGTGATCCAAGGAATCACATAGGGTTTGGCACGAATCACATGTGATTGCAATCTCTAAACTAATAAAATGTCGAATCCGTCATGTTTTGTTGAATCACACATGTGATTGCAATGAAAATTTGTATGCTTGATATTTTCATTTTTTATGAAAAAAGTGGTTATCGTGAGATTAGCTCAAATTTATAGAACATATATATCATGATGTGAGCTAATTCCTTATATCAAGATAAAATTGACCAGACTTCATTAGAGTGATAATCTTATACCATGTTTTTCAATTGTAAATGAGACCTTTGTGTGTTAATAATGTTATCTAAAGTTGAATGCTACATTTGTTGATTTGGAAGAAAAGTAGATTAATGTTGTTGTATATTTGCTACTAAGTTTAAATAGTCTATTTGATTGTAGCATGAGTACGTTCTTTTTTAATGAGAATACTTTAAATCCTACTTCACTTTAGGATGAGCTAAGAGATGTAGTTACCGAAAAAGAACTGCATAAGCGATGAAGATTATGAAGACATATTGGCAGACTTGAAAATAAAATGTGGACAATACGGTAAGTTCTCTTTAAAAAAATTGAGCCTTTTAAGGTTTGTTTTGAATATAGTCCTGATCTAAATATTTATACTAATTTTGCAGGAACTTTAGTGAATGTAATAATTCCAACGAAATCCTAATGGCGATCAAGTATCACGGGTTAGGTACCTCAAATTATTTTTTAAGGTAAATCACATGTGAATTGTACACACTAATCACATGTGATTTACACAAATCACGTGTGATTTACACGAATCCTTGCGTGATTTACAACGAATCATAAAAAAAAAAAAATCAAAGTGTGATTTACTTCTTGCTGTGTTTGGCCCTTGTTGTTTTGTATTGTTTTTAGTTTGTAATACCCAAATTGTGGGGTCTTTGTTTTTTGTTGGCCCTCTTCTATACCGCATCCGCTTGATTGAGGAGTTGGGATGCCATCATCGGTAATAAAGTCTTGTTGCCTTTAAAAAAAAGTTGTTTTGAATATAGATGAATAAAGATGATAAATAATTTAATTATTATTATTATTATTATAGTTAAAGTATGTTGTATTAAACACTACCTTTTTTACACCAAGTGGTCTAACTGTAGCCTTTTTTTGAACAAATCTAACTGTAGCCTAGTGAACAAGACAATGAGGTGCTTTGGAGATAACAAACAATGCAATTGAACCTCATACTTCTTATCTACTTCATTATTTATATCGATACAAATAGCCACTTCAACTTTGTTGGTACTTCGTTATTTAGATTCTAAATATTATGTTGATGAGAGAACCACACGTGATCATGAGAGAATCACATGTGATTTTGTATAAATCCACGTGTGATTGTCGTAAAAGAATCTCAAAACTAATAAAAAGTGTATACTTAAAATTTTTATGATAGAATCACGTGTCACCAAAGAATCACATAAGATTTTGTACATATTAAATGTGATTCTTTGTAAAAAGAATTTGAGACCTAATAAAAGTGTATACTTTAATATTTTATGAAAATCACACGCGGATTCACTAAAATTACATTGGATTTGTACAAATCCATGTAATATTTTACGAAGATCACATGTGATTTATTACTTTTAAAGATCACATGTGATTTTTTTGTAACACAGGGTTTCCCGATTCGACAATGCGATAAGGCTAAAATCACTTGTGATTTTAATATTAAAAGTCATGTGGGAAGGGTTAATTATTTGGATTTTATAGTCGACTTTATTAGTATAATTGGGAATTCATCAATTGTTTTGATGGCAAGTGGTTAATAGAACTACACGTGAGCCACTAAATAATCACATGAGATTTTGTATAAATCACATGTGATTATCGTAAAAAAATCTCAAAACTAATAAAGAGTGTATACTTTAATTTTTTATTAGAGAATCACACGTGATTCACTAAAAGAATCACATAGGATTTTTGTACAAATTACATGTGATTTCTGAAGAGCACGATCTTAGAATATTGCAATTGAAGCTCAAGTTCCTTTGATTTGCTTCTGTCGAGTAAACCGTCTTTAAGAACTATTTTTGTGTTTTTTTTTTCTTTTTTTTAAGGCAATATATTAACGAGAGAAAAACGCAACCAAAACCAAAATAAAAACAAAGACATCCATTTATCAACGATGATTAATTGGAGTGGACAAAAAAAATAAAACAAAACAAAAGCTACATTACAAAACTAAAGACAAAAATAAACAACAAAACTACATTGCATAAAGCCACAAACTGTGCATCAAATATGCCCCATCTAAAAAAAAAGCCTATCCCATAAAAAGAAAAACCAAGCAGAAATTCAACAAATGATGAGACATTGAGAATAACACACGACTGGGACCAAAGTATACAAGCAGTGATTGCTTCCTTTAATAAATCATAATTTCACTTAATTCAATGTTTGACTCGGTCAACTGGGCTACCTTTCCTTGAGTTATTTCAAACTCTAGTTTTGCCAGTGTATACATCTTTAGTTAATTATTCTATTATATTTTCCATTTTGTTACAAGTTCTTGAGTGTTTCAATCATTTGCAACATTTGCTTTCCTTAAGTTAGTTTAGGATCGTTCACTTTTTCTTCTAAAAGTTTGACTTTTCCGGCAAAGATCGATACTTCAAGATTATCCAATCACTTCGTTCTCGACAAACCACAACGTCTACCCAGAAACCTCACCTTGATTTCACCGGTCGACATCTGGGCGAACGTCCACATCTTCACCTTCATCTAAACCGGTGATTGTGTGTGAACGCAACGGTGATTCATGTGATCGACGGTGATTTTCGGCGGTTTATTGTGATGATCGAGAGAAAATTCGTGTGTTATTAATGAGAGAGAGAGTGAGTTATTAAAAGAGATGGAACGAGATATTTTTATTAAAAAATGTGGAATTACTCATTTGTCCTTATTTGTTATTTTTTGCTTTCATCTATGCCGTTGGATGAAAGCAGGATGTATGGTTGGGATTTTGTGTTTTGTTCTTTAGACACTCCTTGTTTGTCACAGATCTCATCTCATGTTACCATTACCTTCTGAAGTGGAGTAATCACCTTGATGATTCTGTCTGTAATTTTTTTGGGTTCATGTATCTTGTTTCTTTGGTCTAGTATGCTTCAGATCTTGTTTCTTTGTTTGCTATATTTTTTTTTTGGTTTTTCTGTAACATGCAATATATTTGTACAATGTTGATAAGCTTCTTCATTGGAAAAGAAAAAACATGTGGGTAGATTGTACTTTTAAGCGATGATTGACATTTGTAACCTAAATTCTGAAAGTATCTGGCGCATATATTAATGCGATATGCTTGTTTCTTTGTTTTGCTATATATATATATATTTTTTGGTTTTACGTAACATGCAATGTATTTGTACAATGTTGAAAGCTTCTTCATTGGAAAAGAAAAACATGTGGGTAGATTGTACTTTGCAAGCGATGATTGACATTTGTAACCTAAATTCGAAAGTATCGTACATATACATGATACGATTTGCATCTTTTATAAAACAATTTGTGGGCTAGCGTGCCACACATGTATTGAATTTGGCTAACTGAAATGGGCCAAGCATACAGCTGTTATTAAATGATCGTTTTGAATGACTTATAATATATATATATATATATATAGAGTAGGGATCCAGGTAAAGTAAATTAAAATAAAGTGGTTGAGAAGTGACCAAAACACGCATTTTAGATCAACGACTTGCATTAGATGCATTTCATTCATATAGATCAACATCTTGAGTTTGAAAGTTAATTTGATGTATCGATGGTGCAATTTGATTTTCATGATTAAAGTACTAAAGAGGAACAAAAAATAAGAGAAATCATGAAATCATCTAATATCGATTATATATCTTTTCGATTAAAAGCTAGAGACATAATATTAGTTATAATGCATTCTAAGATTATAGGGATCGTCTAATTTAGGTCGGTGTGCATTCTCTGATTTCAGGTTTTATAGTTCTTTCTTTTATTTCTATTTTAGTAATCTTCTTATTTGATCCTAACTCTATATATATATATATATATATATATATATATATATGTATATATATATATATATATATATATATATATATATATATATATATATATATATATGCGCAATTATGAGTTTTGATTGGATATATATATGCAATTATAAAGCTTTAGAGGGATATATGCAATTCCCACTACAAAAATGTGCAATAACAGTCATGTACCTGATTAAAACGGGGATACAATACAATCAGACATAATGATGTTGGGGATTTTGAAAACTTAAAAAATTGTTTTGTGGATGAATTTAAACCATCGGCTCTTCAATCGAATTATGGTTCTTCAGTCAAAAGATGGTGCTTCAAGCGTCGAGTTAGCGGTTTTAAGGTCATTGGAAGGATCGTTTGTTATGTAACAAATTTGATTTTTTTTAGATTTAGTGCACGGCAAAGGATAGATATAATTTTCTTGACATTGAATGATGTTCTTAAGACATGAAGATCTCTTTTCATTCAATACCAAAGCTTCAATTTTCTGTTTAATTGCTTGGTCAAAACTAGGGATGAGCATTTCGAACCCAAGAATCAAGAACGAACGGGAACCTGCATTCCCGTACCGATTGAAGCGACGTACCGATTGAAATCGACTCTGATGCAGAATTTCTGAAATAAGGTGAAAAAAAATGGAATGACCAGACTTCTAATTCGGTCGGAATGGGGACCCGTACCAAATGGAAATTCAAAACGGGGAAAACCCACTTTCTGATACCATAGGCGTGCCGTCAGAAACCAATTCTCTGCACCAACGTACTCAAATTAATTTATCTTTGGAAAAATCGCGTATCGCTTTTGATGTCATTAATGACTGCCCTTTTGATGGATGACATGGAGATGACTTACTTTTATTGTGCCATGTAGAACTGACATGTTACTGTCTAACATATAATGCGGGGATTAGGATCTTCTCATGTTCAAGTTGAACATGAGAGGTCATGTTAATTGTGTTGTAAAGAAAATTTATTTTTTAATAAAATAAATGTTCCACAATGAATTGTTTATTATTTTTCTCCACTCACATAACTTTCAACATGACCTCTCAATCTATAGTGTGGAGGCACCACATTGTATAGACAGACTAGGGCTGAGCAAAACCGAGTTTAACCACCAAAATCGACAAAACCGAGCTGACCGAACCGAAACCGAGTTTTCCCGGTTCTATTTCGGTTCCAGATTTTACCGAGTTTTGAGTTTCGGTCGGGTCGGGTCGGTTCGAGCAAAAAACGATCAAAACCGAAACCGAGAAAATCGAGTTTTCTCGGTTCAGGAGAAAATCGAGTTTTCTCGGTTCAGTTCGTTTCAGGTTTGTCGGGTCGGGTCAGGTTAACCGAATGATCACCCCTAGACTATAGACTGGCTCGAATTTACAGTAAACTAACCTTTTTATTATAGTTAGACCACACGTCAGCAAAAGCAATAGATAATAAATACACAATATTTTTTAAACATAGATGATTACAACATTAAATGTTACGCAGAGAAGCTACCATGTCATTTTGTCATTCGCTCACAGCCTATGTTTCATTGGTTTACTTCTGATGAGAATATACGAAAAATTAATGAGAATCGAGTTGCTTTCGTATTAAGTTCATGCATTGTTATCCTTGGCATAACATACTCCTTACATCAAACCATTATTGGCATAACCCCATCCACTAAAACCGAGCCCTTTGGGTTTACCGGATGAGACTATTTCCTCTGGGAACCCGAACAACCATAGTTGAGCTAGTTTTGCCTTACATACAAGCGATCTTATCAAAAATGAATTTTCCAGGTTTCCGAAAAGAGTACTCAACATTTCCTTGTCTGTTTTTTTCCCTTGCACAACAAAGTCTCTCCATACACCTATGGTTCGTTTCTCAGATTATAATATTATATCCTACAAAAGATAAAAACATAACCCACAGTCCCACACACTCTAAACAATGCCTCTATTTTTATTTTTTAATTCAGATTCATCATACACTAATCAATCTTGAGCCCAAAGTTACAAAGAGATCTTCCAATATTTTAGACTTCAAACTCGGAAAAAGAAAACAGAGATGGTTACATTTAATCTGTACAGAATAGTCTCCTACACTATAGAATTACCTGCAGCCAAGAGCAGTACCATGTGTTGCAAATGTAGAACCAAGACACCCGCAACCTCCTCAACCGCCATTGAACTGCCAACACAACAAGGGTCAGTACAGAATTATAGTTGCAATGCTAAATCCGGCTTATGAGGTGAACCAATCCTCAGCCCAACAGAACGCGGTGACCCAGATGGTCCCTGAAGCCCTACATTTAGGTCAGGTGGAACCGGAAGTGTAAATTGTCTATGGTTCGATGAAGATACCTGCTGCCAAGATGGTTTTCCGGTATTACCCGTTTCACCAACGGTACCATGTGCTTGAAGAATCCCCATTTTGGAAAGATTACTTCCCAAAGTACCATTTAAACCATTTTTACCATGAGGAGGTAAGAGTTTACTGTTTATTCCAGAATCTTCAGTTTTTGGCACTCTCATTTCAGCATCTGTGATAGTAGGATTTGGTCCTGAAGTGGACGGCATTTCGGGTTTGTTTAGAACAAAGTCACTGGCTAATTTGGGAGTATAGTTTTGATTCCCAGATGGAAAAAATAAGGAAGATGGATAAGAAGGTTCAGGTTCAGCAACAATGCCAGGAGCAAACGTCACACCAGGAGGCAAAGCTTTTTGAATTTTCTTTGAAGCAACTTTCCAGACAATCGGACCCATATTAGCAGCAAATCGAGCTAGGCTTCTAGAGTACCCATGCTCAGCATGAAGGCCAACCTGAATTAGGAAAATTAGAAGCAGCAAAATAGAAGGGCCAAAACCAGTAATTTTTTTCCAGGTATGGTCTGATTGACCCAAAACACTTATTCAATTTTTAAAATGTGATTTAGGAGGTTACATACATTAAATATACATGTTGGGTGACTTTTGACCCATTTTATTTTGGGTTGGTCTTTTCCTTTCTACCTTTTTGACCATTTAGAGACTTGACCCGAATCGCCATATACATATGTGCGAACAGCTAAAATATACAGAATAATTAGAAGTGATTAATAACATACTCCATAACTCCATCCCAAATAATCTACTCCATAACTCCATCCCATTGGAATTGCAAAACAAAAAATTTAATATTTAATTAAAAGTTTTAAGCTTTGAGAATGTTATGATCAAAGATATCTGATGTTATTCATTTGGTTCATAAGGCTACCTGTTATGTTGATATTGCAAAATGGCAGTTGACCAATTAATTTGGTCCATTCTTAAATTACTATGTAGTTTTGACCAGGTCATGTTAGCCGACAAATAAATTGATCCATTTTTTCTTATGTATATAACATTTCTGTGTTAAACATGATTACAAAAACTATCTTATAACAATAAAGAAGTAGATAGGATGTTGCATGCATTTTGAATACTTTGGTTTTTGGACTACTTTCAAATAGCGGTTCATTATTATTTTACCCATTAAAGATAAATTAGACCAACCAACTAATAAGTAAATGAATCTAAATTTTACCAACTCCGCTACTATGTTTTTTTAAAACAAATTTATAATTTTTGATTAATGTCAAATATTCTTGATGAAACAGACGGCATGCTTAACAAAGTAAAGTGTAGCTACAGCCTGCGGTACCAAAAACTACATTGAAAGTCAAGACAGCTTACCGCTAGCAGCTGTTTCCTTTCCCCGCCAAAGTTGGTTAGAAGGGAATTTTGAGCATAACTCGAAGGATGAAATTGCTTGTAGGTATCACGCCTGGACTCGTCAATAATAAAATTTTTGTTCCCGTATTTCAAGTCAGCCCTCTTGATACGAGCTGCGTATTTGATGAAACAACAAATTAGGAATGTAAGAAGGAACAATAGCCAGCATTTGAGTAAAATATGATAAAGGGAATTTTTTAGATAGAAAAGAGTATTCACTGAACTTCAATAATCTTTTCATAAACATGCCCCAACAACGAAAAAAAATTCACATACTTGGATAGTTGGATTCTCATGAGCCATAAACCATTAACAATTTGTATGTTCTCGATTCATACAAACTAACAAATCTTAAGTCAAACTTAAGGTAGTGTCAACATATGAAAAACAGGTAGCTTGTATATTAAAGCATATAGCATTCGGTATGTAAATTTGCGAGATTCCAGCTTACGTGAAGAAAGATAATGTAACTCGTGATTGAAAAAATCTAATAGCTTGGTGATAGATAAATATTATTGGTGTATGCATGTCGATTCTTTTATATACTTCCAGCATCTAGATAGCAGTAATACACCATAGCTATGACAAATGCAGATTAATAGAAAACTGTGTATGGTATTCGAAGCAATTTATACCATTTTTATACTAAAATAACCACATGAAAAGATGGTTTTAAGGATAGAAACCTGGAAACTCTTCATTCCAATCTGCTAAGAGTTCAGAGTGTTGAGAACGATGTGATGGAAGTAAACTGTCGGCATAGTTCTTATACATCATGGGTCCTCGTCGTAAATTATAAGGAGTAGACTCATTTGTGTTGTCTACAGTATTTGCTACAGCATTCGCTACAGTGGCACCTGAAGTGGAATCAGGACCAACAACGTCCGCTGGGGGTCTGCCAGGTGGCTTTTTAAGGTGCTTGCTTGGAGGCCTGCCTCTTTTAACTACCTTCGGTTGTAGCTCACCGTCATCACCCTCTTGCCTCAAATTTTCAAAATCCCTTTTTGCCAACTCTTGTATAGACCTCGCCTAAAATAACAGAAATTCATAAGTGGAACAAGATTTTCGATGTATGTTAAGTAATAGTTCACAACCACCAAGGTAAATCCTACCTGCCGGAAGAATACAGTATCAGATGGGTTATACTGCATTGCGTTAGAACAGATCAAAATCACATCTGCCTGTACACATTTAAATACAAGTTTGTTAGGTCAAGGTTCTGCAAACGCATGCTTAAAGAAGAGAACTAAGAGAGAACAAATAGGAACTTCCTTTTTGAAACAGAATCTTATTTATAGTCATATAGAGACTATGTATTCATATAATGCAGATACCTATGTATCAAACAGTGATTTAAAAATGATCAATCACCATAATTTATGCCAATTCAGAAATTATGTACCAAAAGTGCTTTTCACTCACTGTATTCTGCATTATAATCAATTCCAGTATAACTTAAGTATACAAGATGTCACGAAAGGTCTCAATTTGAGTAGTCAAAAGACACCATTGAATTTTCTGACAGAGGTAGTCTTAAATACCATAGCCTAGCAAAATAAGAACCATAAAGTGTACAATCACACAGGATTAACTAGCCACCAACCTCCAATTCTTCCAGATTCGAATAAAGTCCCTTATCAAGTTTGCTCCTAACGGTGCCGAAATCCATAGGGTGCTCGATGATTTCATGGTAATCAGGAAGCTACAGAAACAAAATTCCCCATATCAGTAGACTGTAACAAAAGTTTAACGTCAATTGCACAAACTTTCCACACAAATCACCTCATCAGGATCAACCGGTTCTGAGAATACCGCATGAGTGTCCTTCCTGCAGATAATATACACATACCCAACGAGCTTTTATAAGCAAACTAGAAAGCAATTAAGATATATTTGAGCAAAGGTGGAAGAAAAAAGAGACCCACTTTTGAAGTCTATCAAGAATGAAGACCAACAACTTTTTATCTGGTAAAGGTGTAGTAGTGGGTCCAGCTTCCAATGGTGATCCTGTCCACATATAATAAAGAACAACATACATCAACAACAAATCGAAATAACTAAATGCGGGAAATTTCCCAACATTCTGTTTAACCAAATCACCTTGTTGACTGTCCATCGCTTTCGGCGCCTTTTCCTCCTACAAAACATAAAACAGATACATCAATGGTGATAAAGAAAAAATAACAGCCCACCAACCAAATAGCAAGTACAAGTGAACAGAAGAATAACAGAAACCATTAAATAAGACAAATTTCACCTTCTTTTTTTTTTATGGGACATGATGCTCAAAATGAATGTTCTTTTTGTTGTACATATAAATAAATCCATCAATCAATCAACAATAAAGTAACACACATAACAATTAAATTTCCATAACATAAAGTTTATAAAAAAAAAAATTATATTTGCCACTATTTACTACAAATACAAAATTTGACCAAAAGTCAACACACACTGACTTCAAATTTCCAAATCTCAGAACAAAATAATAAATATAATAAATTTCCGAATCACGCGCGAAAATCCACAAAAATAAATCACATATTCTCTTTAATATTTCCCTCAATTTCATAAATTTAAATTTACGACATCATTTCACAAAACCCTAATTTTTTTAATTCCTGTATTAATTTTAGCATAATTAACTCAACCTGAGCTCCAATTTTAATATAAATTTTATAATTACGTCATCAAAATATAACAATTTGACACAAAATCACTAAACCCCTAATTTTCATAAAAAAAATACCTTAATTTGAGCAGATCCATTATCAACACCATCATCATCACCATTATTATCATCGTTATTATTAGAATCAGAGGCGTTATCAACTGAATTAACAGAATTTGTTGATAACTGAGGCAATTTAACAACTAGTTTCACTTTCTTCTTTTGCCTCTCATCATCATCGTCCGAGTATTCTTCTGATGATTGAGCATCGTTATGGTTGCGGCGCGTGGATCTCACGCGCTGCTGTTGTTGCTGACGTTTTTTGAGATCGGCGAGTGACGGACGGCCTTTTTTCTTTTTGTGTTTGGTGGTGGCTGGGGATGGTGTGGTGGTGGCTGATTTGGGCATTTTTTGGGGTTTCTCTCTCACACAGTGAAGGTGGGTATGTGTGTGTTTTGGTTTTCTCTCTCTAGAAGGTGTGTGTGAGTGTCTGTCTTTCTCTCTCTAGAAATATTGGGTTTGTTGTGGTTTTAGTGGGGGTTAAGTGAAAATGTTTGTTTTGTTGGTGTGAGTTTGGGAGTAAAGTCTGGACCTTGTACTTTGTGAAGTTGGATGTTATGTTAGACCAGCCGTTGCGGTTACTTCGTGAGTCTGGTCGACCCCAAGGTCGACGCGTTTTGCCCGTTACGCCCTTTAATGGCGTGTTATTGGGTGAAAAAAAGGGAATGGAGTCGTATTTAATTTTGAGTCGTTGGCAAACAAAAGCACCCCTAACGTTTACAAATGTGACTGTTTGGTCAGTTTATTAAAAAAATATTTAAAATTTTAAATAATTTATCATATAAATACTCTATTACTTATCTACTAGATGAGTCTTTCGGCTGCTTGTGATTGTCTAGTTTTCTGCAAAGTTCCGACGACTCATAAGTTTCTTTCAACAAACTGTATTTGTAGCGTCAGAGAATCATTTTCGAATAACTATAATTCTGATGCGTGATTGCATAGCATCAGATATATACACTTTTCAAGAAAATTATGTGGAGTCGATCTAAGTGTGGTAGTATTTTTCTAATAGGATTATTTTAACTTTTAAGTTATTAAGATTTTTGTAGTAACAGATTCAAGCATTACAAAAAGCAACAGTATTATGTAGTTGGCAATATTATATTGTAGTTTAGAGGTATAGCCAACGTGTGTGACCACATTTTCTTGTTTTGTCAGTAATTTAGGCAGTGATAACTATTTTTTTTACATGTGTAGCATTTATTATTTGGTGTGTGGCTTTTAAACTTGTAACATTACAAATTTAATATCACCATAATAAAATTATCTTGTACTATCAATTTGCATAGATATTTAAACATTGTTCAAAGCTATTTGTTTGGGGTAAAAATAGTTATCGCTAAAGATAACAATACTATTTAATTTTTGTGATTCTAATAAACTTACATAACATTATTGATTTACCGGACAAAAAGCTATACAATATATATTAACTTTTAAAAGACGATTCATATATGCTAATCCTTTAAATGGTGCAAGACCAACATTTTTCAAAATACATTATACAAATGACAACGTGCATGTGTCAAAACAAAATAAACAACAAAAAACTATAATTACTTGGTCTATCATTTTTCCAAATTTGTCAAGGGTTCCACAACTACTTCATCATTTCTCATATAATTTTGTCAAATTTGAAACCTGGTTCGACCCGGTTGAACCGTTCCGCTAAAAAAAACAATTCGATTTAAACCGATTCAACCCGACAGGTTGGGTCGAAAACAAGTCAAATTAAATCAGGTCAACCCGCCGGGTTTGAAGCGTCTCGGGTCAACCCGGTTTTCGATGT
This sequence comes from Chrysanthemum makinoi, assembly GCA_910596185.1. Lineage (NCBI taxonomy): Eukaryota > Viridiplantae > Streptophyta > Magnoliopsida > Asterales > Asteraceae > Chrysanthemum > Chrysanthemum makinoi. The sequence continues at coordinate 294,897,838 of OU343224.1, forward strand.
GTATTAATAGTTTCCTCTTGAAATATATGTCTTCAACATTTTCACTTTTAGTTTCAACTTTTTACTTTTTGACTATTTGGTTTTTCCTTTATATATAGTATATAGCGAGGGTACTTTCAAGACTTTGGCGGCGGTACTTGCGTGACGATTAACCGCATAAATAGATCTCGATGAGACATGATTCACCAGTTTGTATTGGTTTCAACGGGTCCTCTCTGGTTCGTTTTTGGATGGCTTTAATTGGTTAGCCGAACCGGTGGCGACACCGGTTCCCGGTTGAACATGTTGGTCCGGTTCGGTTTTCAAAACTATATGTAACATCAACTTGTTAGCTTGTATTAAGTTTTATGTGTATAATAACATGTACTTTTCATTTTAGGGTATTTTAAAAATATCATTAATTAGTGTGTTTAATTAATTTTATATTTTGGATTATGTTGTGGCTTCTTTAAATTGTACGTTATGAAAATTTTATTGTACTTTTTAGTAAGGGGTGTTTTAATTGTTTGTTTTTAATTTGGTAGATGTGCTTTTAATTGGTTGTACAATGTGAATAAATTATTGTACTTTTAAGTAATTTGGTGTTTTAATAAGAGTATTAATTACACTATGCATTTCTCTCTCATTTGACCAATTTCAACAATTCAACTTTTCAACTTTTCACCTTTGACCGTTTTTCTATTATATGTAGTATAAATTTTATACACAACTAGCAGGGTATCCGCGTGATGCGGCGGCGGGTACCCTGTGACTATATTTTCTGACAATGTAATGTTATGCGGCTATACTTTTATTAAACAATTAAATTACAAATAACAATAACTTTAGTTATTGTTGGGTTCAGAAAATACCCAAACCCCTTAATCTAGGATTTGAATAGAAAATAGCCCAAGTACTCATCCGTTAAACACAATTAGGTCGCTGAGTGCATAGCCGCTCAGTGAGTCATCTTTAGGATACTCAGGACGAGGCAATGAAGAAGTCTCTCCACTTCGATGGCGGAACTTAAAGGGTGAAGACTGAGTCAAGAAGAAGATGATGGATTCGGTGAGTGATGACAATAACTCACTGAATCCCTAAGACTCCTCTCCAACTACTTACGCTGAAGACAAACTGAAGAAGAAGATGAAGGATAAAGGCTGAAGAAAGAGCGGGACAAGGCGGGAGAAGTTTGAATCGGATAAAGAAGTCCTTATCAACATAAGTCAACTTTCCCTGAATGGCTAACTTACAAGCTCGGTGTCATCACTGAAATATGGAAAGCAGCCTTGTCCTTTACTTAGAATAGTCTTTGTAGACAGAGACAAAATACATCAGTATTTTGTCTTACGTATGATGTCAGATTTGTCACTTAGGAAAGAGTTAAAACTCATACATGTATAAATAGCATAAGAGATGGAGTGAAAAGATTAAGCTTGTGAATTGTAAAACACACATACACGCAAGCCATCTTTTCACTCCTCCAACTAACTTAGTTCCCGAGATAGCTCAATGAGCTCTAAGAGTTGTGCTTTCGGACTTAGCTGAGCTTAGAGAGGATTCACCCAACTTTGTCATTTCAATCCCAAGTACTATTCCGCAAGTACTTGGGTAACGTATTCTTTGTTGATTTATTTCTAATAAGAATATGATGTTGAAAATTACTTAGTGTGTTTTCCTTATGTTAATTTCAGGCATAGTTCACTATTAACTTGTTTTATAAACTTAAACTGTTTTAAACGATAGTGAGCGGGGAACAACAAGTGGTATCAGAGCAAGGCTAATTATAAAACTCGTTTTTAGGCCGCTATAAAAGTTTTTAAATTAGGATCCTAAATGGCTGAAATTGATGTACCCCAACTAGTCGATAAAAAGGGTGGAGCTTATTCATTTGTTGCCCCTAGACTTGAAGTTGGCAAATTCAACAAATGGAAAAAGCGAATGCTTTGCTATTTGATTGGGATGGAACCTTATTATATCAAGTGTATAAATGAAGGTCCATTTGTCCCAAAGCTGGCGAAGGGTTGCCCAAACCTGAAGCTCAGTGGACCCAGGATGAAAGGAGAGTGGTCAACCGGGACCAAAGACTCAAAAGTATCATAATATCTTGTCTTCCTGACGATAGTATGGAGTCTGTTATAAGTTGTAGTACAGCTAAGCAAACCTGGGATGACCTAGTTCATAGTCATGAAGGACCATCGATACCAAGGAAAACGGATAATGGACACGAAACTTGAGTATAACACCTTGGGCTAAGGACTCGAAACTCTCTCTCAAACTTACACTCGGTACAAAACTCTTTTAAATGAACTATCAAATGATGGTGTTAAGTTGTCCAAACATGAAATCAATGTTGGTTTTGTCAATAGTCTCCCGAGTGGTTAAATTTCTCTCGAGGGACTCGGGAATGCTAATCATATCCAAAATCTTGAGCTTCAATTTATGGGAAATTTGTCTATGAGGAAAACCTCATCAACAGACGATACCATGACTTAAAGAAGTCTCAGGAAGTCAAGAAGTCCCTGACCACCACCTCATCACCAATTTCAACTTCTTTCTTTTCTAACAATGTGGTTCAAGATTTCCAAGAAAACTCGGATGATGAATGAGATCAAGTGAGGAGTACCTAAATGATCTGAATGCTGAATTTCAGGAAAGGGCACTCCTTGCTAACTCTCAAAGGTTTATAAAAAGAAACAAAGGTTTTTCAACTGCTAAAGCAACTGAAGACACTGAATGCTATAAGTGTCACAAAAAGGGTCATTATGCAAAAGAGACCTTGAGACTCAAGCCCACTAGTAAGTGGGTCACGAAGAGAAACTAATTCAGTTTACTACTTGTGCAGAGACATGCCAGGGAGCCTGTTTGGCATCTAGACAGTGGATGCTCAAGAAGCATGACTGGTGTGAAGGAATATCTGCACAAGTATGTAAAGGAACCAGGGCCCAAGGTAGTATTTGGTGATAACTCATCATGTCCCATCGAAGGTTATGGTTCAGTAAACTGCAATGGAATAGTTTTCTCTAGAATAGCTTATGTCAATGGTCTAAAATACAATCTCATCGGTGTCAGTCAACTATGTGATGCTAAATACATTGTACAATTCAATGATAAACAAGGTACCATTTTCAATGCCAACAAGGAAGTTGTGTTGATAGCTCCTAGGAGAGATGATGTTTATGTACTTGACATGTCAACACTCTCCCAAGATGGAACGTGTCTCTTTGCTAAAGCCACTGAAACTATCAATTGGCTGTGGCATAAGAGACTCTCACACTTAAACTTCAAAACCTCAACAACTTGGCAAAACAAAACAAGGTCCTTGGCTTACCATCACGGGTTTTTGCAAAAGACAAACCATGCTCTGCCTGTGAAAAAGGTAAACACCACAGAGCATCTTTCAAAACCAAACAAAATTTCTCCATCAAAAGCTGCCTTCACCTCCTGCATATGGATCTCTTTAGACCGGTCGGTCCCAGATCAATCCATCATGAGAAGTATACACTTGTTATTGTTGATGAATTCTCAAGATACACTTGGGTATACTTTCTCTCCAAAAAGAGTCAGGCCGTGATACAATAATGTCATTCATCGAAAGATTGAAAATCGAATGACATTACTTGTCAAACAAATCGAAGCGACAATGGTACTGAGTTCGAAATCAAGAGCTTGAGAGTTTTGTGATGAAAAAGGAATTTCTCAAAATTTCTCATCTCCTTATACCCTGAACAAAATGGGGTTGCTGAAAGGAAAAACAGAACTCTCATTGAGGCTGCAAGAACCATGTTAAATGGCTCAGCCCTCTCAAAATATTTCTGTACTGAAGCAGTCAAAACTGCCTGTTACACTCAAAACATGTCAATCATTGTCAAAAGACATAATAAAACCCCATATGAGATCTTCAAAGGTAGACTTCCCGACATCAGCTACTTTCATGTATTTGGATGTCCTGTGTTCATTCATAACCACAAGGATCATCTAGGAAAGTTTGATGCAAAAGCTGATGATGGATACTTCTTAGGCTACTCACCGATCTCCAAAGCCTTCAGGGTTTTAACACAAGGAGACAACAAGTTGAGGAAACCTTTCATGTCACCTTTGATGAAAGTGCTGAAAGCATCGGTTCACCAACATCTCAATGGAGGAAATAGGAATTGATGACTCATCAAGATATCCTCCTGATGAGTTCACCATTGAATTCAATTCCTCATATCAAGTGATGCTTCGATATCTCATATTATGTCTTAGCTCACAACCTACCCCAACCAATAATCGGTGAATTCATTGATAATCTATCAGTCCCAGCAGGGATAGGTAACACTGAACCAACTGTTCAGGATCCTGTGATTCATGAAACCCAACCAGAACAGGACATCATAACAGATGCTCAAAATGAATTTGTTGCTCCTGTAACCATTCTCACTCCTGAACCTCCAGTGACTTCATCAAACTTAGATCCTAGACCACAAAGTAAGTGGACAAGATCTCAGGATATTGAGCTTGTAAACATCATTGGTGAACCCACAGAGGGCATGCTCACTAGAAGCATGGCTGCTAGTCTAACTACAGCTTCAGCTAATGAATGTCTATATGCTGATTATCTATCAGAAATAGAACCCAAAAGTGTCACTGAAGCTCTAAAACACCCAAGCTGGGTTCAGGCTATGCAAGAAGAACTGCAACAGTTTGACAAAACAAGGTCATGACCTTGATCAAATGTCCTCAGGATGTAGTAGTCATAGGAATGAAGTGGGTTTTCAGAAACAAAACTGATGAAAATGGCACTGTCATTAAAAACAAAGCCGACTGGTAGCCAAAGGTTACAGTCAACAAGAAGGCATTGACTATGATGAGACATTTTCTCCTGTTGCAAGAATGGAAGCCATCAGGATCTTCTTTGCATATGCAACATACATGAACTTCAGGGTCTACCAAATGGATGTTAAAAGTGCATTCTTAAATGGTGATCTCAAGGAAGATGTGTATGTTCAGCAACCTTCCGGCTTTGAGAGTAGTGAATTCCCTGACTATGTCTGCAAGCTTGACAAAGCCCTCTATGGACTTAAACAAGCTCCCGGGGCATGGTATGAAACTCTCTCGGCCTTCCTGATACAAAACAAGTTTGTCAGAGGAAAGATAGACAACACACTGTTTGTCTATAGAACCCAACAGGATGTGATACTAGTCCAAGTGTATGTTGATGATATCATCTTTGGCTCAACAAACTACAAACTTTGCAAACAATTTGAAAAACTAATGACAAAGAAGTTTGAAATGAGCATGATGGGGGAACTTACATACTTTCTTGGACTACAAATCATGCAAACTGATAAAGGAATATCCATCAGTCAAGAGAAATACACTAGAAATCTCTTGAATAAATATGAGATATCTGACTGTGCCTCAGTGAAGACACCAATGGTCCCACCTAAAAACCTTGGACCTGATCTCACTGGCAAATCAGTCAATCAAACTCATTTCAGAGGGATTGTTGGATCACTGATGTATCTAACCGCTACTAGACCAGACATATAATTTTCAGTCTGTTTAATAGCAAGATATCAGTCCAATCCCAAAGAATCTCACCTCACTGCAGCCAAGAGAATACTCAGGTACCTGAAGGGAACCCCAAGCCTTGGACTCTACTATACAAAATGCTCAGGGTTTGATCTCAAGGGTTACTCTGATTCTGATTATGCTGGTGCAACATGGACGAAAAAGTACCTCGGGGTCCTGTCAATTCCTTGGAGGAAAACTGGTCTGTTGGAGTGCAAAGAAGCAACAATCGGTGGCTATGTCCTCACTGGCTGAATATGTAGCTGCTGCAGGATGTTGTGCCAATGTACTATCGATGAAAAGTCAACTCAGTGACTACAACATCCATTACAAAATGGTACCCATCTTCTGTGATAACACAAGTGCAATTGCAATCTCCAACAACCCTGTCCTCCACCAAAGAACCAAACACATTGATATCGGATATCACTTCATCAGGGATCACATAATGAAAGGAGACATAGAGCTTCATTTCATCCCTACTGAATATCAACTGGCTGATATCTTCACCAAACCCTTGGATGAACCCACCTTCGTGAGACCGAAAGCTGAATTGGGAATGCTTGACATTGAAAGTCAAGTATCTGAAAACCAATCTCATAAGTTCTCGAAATGGTTCATCCTCCCTGGACACCCAAAATAAACCTCTCACTGAATGAGTAAGACTCATTCAGGGTCCTGACACTTGACAAAGAACATTGAATAAGTAACTAAATGATCCAAGTATCGGTTACTTTAATGTCCTAGGTTGGTAACTATGCCAATTTAATAAAGGAATATATGTCTCTTTGTCTTACTGTCATCCCACTTGGCATTTAATGCCTCTCACAAAAATATCAAATTGATATTTTATCTCTGCAAAAGTGCACTGTGCACTGCAATTGTTCCCTTGAAAAACGGGATTTTGTTGCGGGTAATGGAGTGGTAGCATTAAATGTGGAAATTCAAACGCCTTTCAAAAACCAACTCTAAATATTCCCATTTGTGCACAAAACACCCCTCTTATCACTCTATAAATACCCTCTTCAAACACAAACAAACACACACAAATCTTTTCTGCAACAAAACTCTGTCAAAATCATTTCAAAAAAAAACATTTGTGTTCTCAAATCTTCAAAACCTCTTTTGGAAAAACCCTTCTTGTAAACATTTACAAAAGTTTTTCATCACAATCTTGAAGAGATCTAAATACTTAGATTGTTCTAGTCAAAACATTTTTTTAAATCCTAAAATCTTTGTTAATGGAAATGGCTAGAACACCATCTCTCCAGTTTGCTTCTCAGTGGGTAGGGGATCTTACTAATGTTGAATTTAAAACAAATAATGTCATAGGAAATTTTGAATATCCTGAAAATGTCCCAACCTATAAAGACATTATAAAAATTTTATTCAACTGCCCACTCAAAACGGCCTTTGTAAAATGTCCCTCAGTGTTGTACCCAAACTACCTCAGGGAGTTTTGGGCTACAGCTAGAGCCTTTGACCCGACACCTTCTACTGATGAGAATAACCTTAGACCTCTCGGGAGTATCTCATCGAGTTCAGTCTTAATGGAGGGAAACAATACACCCTGGATTTCAAAACGTTTTGCACTACAACAGGGTTAGATTATAACAAAGGTGTTTATGTCGCCCATCCTGAACCCTCCACAGTGAAGGATGGGTTAAAACAAATCGTTTTAGATCCAACTTTTTTGGACAAGACCCCAGTCACTAAAAGCTCGTTTCCCGTGGCTTGGAGGATCCTCTTCACTTTTGTGATTCAGGTCCTCGGTGGGAACCACTCATCCACTGAACAAGTTAACTCTATTCAGTTGATGATGGCATACTGCTTGATGAATGGGGTCACTGTCGACATTGGGGAGATCATTTACAGTGATCTCATAACCAAGCTACAGAGCAAAACTAGGACGAAATACGTTTCGTATCCTAGGTTTGTCTCTTGTGCTCTGCAAATTTTCAAATTATACTCAGGATGAAAAATTTGGAAATTTACCTGGCATCCTGAGCCCTTCAAATTTTCAAAAGAACCCATCCCTCGTCACTCCCATTGAATTGACGGCCCACATGATTGCTGTAAACAATCTAAGTGGATCAGTGTCTCTAAACCCTGCTCCCAAAAAGAAAAGGGAAGTCTCGGACTGGGACTAAGACCATACCAAAGTCTCAGGGCCCTGAGGCTTCAGGAGCACAGCCTAAGAGGCACAAAAAGCCCGTGACCAAAAAGACACCCGCTGACCAGGAAACAATCACCCCAGTGATAACGAAGGACACCGATACATCACGGTCGGTGCCCTTGGTCACACCTACTACTCCCCAAGATCCAGAGGGAAACATACAACCATTTGGTAGGGGCGCCTTCCACAACGCCCGTGATGACATTAGCAAATCCAAGCCTTTGTGCGAGGGCACACGATCTCTCCCAAAGACTCGAGGGACTCAAACAACCCGCGATAGGGATACAACTATCACTGACTCTGCTAAAGGCAGGGAAACGCCCACCGTGTCTCAGGGGTCACTGGGGGACAAAGACTCGGAAGGAAAGGAACAACCCGCCGATATGGAACCCACAACCAATCCTGACTCCAGTGAAGGCACTGGGAAACGCCCACCAGTGTCCGAGGGGTCAACGGGGGACAAAGACTCAGAGGGATATAAACCACCGCGATATGGAACCCATAACCAACCCCTTGCTCACAATTGCTGATGTCACTGGGATATTATTCTTTGGAGATGAGCTCGCTGAGACTGATGATGAAATCTTATCACCGGAGAAGAAATGGACGCTGAGGTTCAAGCTGAACAAGAGCCTCGGCCTGATCCAAAGGAGCTTACTGAATCCCCATTCCAACATGATGATCATACTTCTGAATCCTCAAGCTCTGATGAATTCAAAGAGTTTGACAATGTTCTTCCCTCACTGAAAGGCAGTTGGCTCAGTGGATCACCAGGGCTTCAAGGAAGCTATACTCGGGGTGACTAAAACATTGTGGGAACAACATACTGAGGCTGCGCAAGCTACGCCGATCTAAAGGCGAAGTACAGGGCTTCGATGAAAATGTTCATGAGTACAGAGATCTGATGTATGACAACATTCACCGACTGGATGAAAACATGGCTAAATTCCTCGGGCATCTTCAGGGTGTAGGTACCACGATAGATGAAATCAGGGAGTTTGTCAAAGAAGACCCAGCAACCAACGCTAAAGTCTTGGAAGCTACTGAGGCGTACCTGAAACAATCCTCAAACCTCACTGAACTGCTCAATATGCTCACGTCTACAAATGTTCAGGGTCTTCCATCCTCAGTCCAGTCTCTTCAAGCTACAATGGACTCTTTGAATACGCAGGTGGCTACATTGGCTCAGGCATCCTCATCTCGGCCGGAATCTTGGGCCCGAATGACTGCTCTTGAAACTTCACAAGCTAATTTGGAAGCAAAAGTCACTGGTATTCAAACTGACACCTCAGACATGAAGGCAATGATTACTGAAATTTATCAAGCCTTCAAGGGTCAAGCATCTCCGTCCCCCTCAGCATCAACACCAACTCTTGCCCTCACTGACGCTACGGCAACAGTTGAGGGGAGAATATTGAAGAAACTCCTCTTCACACGAGGGGAGCAAACATCATCAGTCTCTGTAGCTCCCACATCAACATCACCACCATCACAGAACTCCCATCTCATCAATCCCACCAACATCATCATCAACAACACTGGCAGTTATCACAACAACACCACCCTTGGTTGCATCATCTTCTTTAGGCCAGGACAAAGGCAAAGGCATAATGACGACTGCTGAGCCTGAGAAGATCCCCTATAAAATCGCGACACTGAATACCTGCTCACACCTCAACAACTAAGTAAACATCTTGCTAAAGAAGAAAGAAGATTGAAACTAGCTGAGGAAGAAAAAACAGAGAAGCATGGCAAAAGTAGTCGCTGAAGAAGCCGAGAATATGGGATTAGATGCAAGCAAGCTCCCAAAGGGTCAGGCAGGACAAAAGTTCAAGGATGCTCAGGCTGCTCAAATGGCTGCAATGAGAAAGCAGTATGAAGAAAAGAGAAAGAAAAGCTGAAGCTCTCGAAAAGCGAATTGAGGAATACAACTGGACAATGAGCGTAGAAACTTCCTGAAAAATCATGATGTCAAGATTATTCCCAACACCAAACCATTGGCTATGACTTTTGGTCCGACTCATTGGTAAGGTAAGCAAAATAAGGTGGTCAAGGAGTGATGAAGATGATCAGCAAAAGATATGAAAGGTGAGGGATGCACCGCCCAACTAGGAATTCAGCCTGCCTTGAATGCACCTCAAGGATCTCAACCACAAACTTCCACTGGCAAAAGGAAGAGAGTTGAGTTCCAACCGAGATTAAAGTGCCGGACTGGAGTGTAATAGGGAGCTATCTGAAGGGGTTAAATTTGTGAATTGTCTAGTGATTGAAGAGCCTGAAAGAGGGCTATTTCACATTGATGTCTATGGAAACCCAACATTTCAAAGATGGAGTGATATTGATCAGGTTGGTGTAGCTGCAATGATCAGCTATATTCCAATGGCCTCTCAGATCCAATCCCCAGCAAATATCAGGTTCTGCCAAGACCTAAATGCCAAGATAAGAGACCATCCTGACAGAGAAACACTCATCACCAAAAAGGTCAAGCTTGAAGCATTGGGAATCCATCTGGATTGACATCATTTTGTTTTATCTTTTGTACTAGTGATAGGAACTATGTAATCTGATCAATAAACGATGTATGTTTTATTCATTTACTCAGTGTTCCTTATTGTATTCATTAGTACATTCAGTGTAGGAAGAATCCATTTGCTCACTTACACTGATCAACCACTTAGGCTATTTATATATCCAAATAGGGGGAGACTGTTGGGTTCAGAAAATACCCAAACCCCTTAATCTAGGATTTGAATAGAAAATAGCCCAAGTACTCATCCGTTAAACATAATTAGGTCGCTGAGTGCATAGCCGCTCAGTGAGTCATCTTTAGGATACTCAGTACGAGGCAATGAAGAAGTCTCTCCACTCGGTAAGGCGGAACTTAAAGGGTGAAGACTGAGTCAAGAAGAAGATGATAGATTCAGTGAGTGATGACAATAACTCATTGAATCCCTAAGACTCCTCTCCAACTACTTACACTGAAGACAAACTGAAGAAGAAGACTGAAGGATAAACAGACTGAAGAAAGAGCGGGACAAGGCGGGAGAAGTTTGAATCGAATAAAGAAGTCCTTATCAACATAAGTCAACTTTCCCTGAATGGCTAACTTACAAGCTCAGTGTCATCACTGAAATATGGAAAGCAGTCTTGTCCTTTACTTAGAATAGTCTTTGTAAACAGAGACAAAATACATCAGTATTTTGTCTTCTGTATGATGTCGGTTTGTCACTTAGGAAAGAGTTAAAACTCATACATGTATAAATAGCATAAGAGATGGAGTGAAAAGATTAAGCTTGTGAATTGTAAAAACACACATACACGCAAGCCATCTTTTCACTCCTCCAAATACAACTTAGTTCCTGAGATAGCTCAGTGAGCTCTAAGAGTTGTGCTCAGACTTAGCCTGAGCTTAGAGAGGAGTCACCCAACTTTGTCATTTCAATCCCAAGTACTATTTCGCAAGTACTTGGGTAACGTATTCTTTGTGGATTTATTTCTAATAAGAATATGATGTTGAAAATTACTTAGTGTGTTTTCCTTATGTTAATTTCAGTCATAGTTCACTATTAACTTGTTTTATAAACTTAAACTGTTTTAAACGATAGTGAACGGGGAACAACAGTTATGATCGTGGAAATAATTCATCTTCTTTTAACCGAAGCTACCACAAACAAAATCTTGATTCTTTCCTTCAGCACAATCACCCTTCGTCAATTTTGGAGCCGACCGACCCAGTTCGACCCTCATGTTGCAATGGTGGCGACTTGGTCGGCGCAGCGGCGACCGAACCAGTCGACCGACCACTGCGGGCAGCCTAATGGCTTTATTTTTAAATGCTTGGCTTAGTAGTTTGATTAGATTGTTCATTGTGGTTAAATGGTTGTATATTTTAGTGAAGTGGTAAATTAAATAGTGTATTAATTGTATGTGTTGAATAGTGTTTTTTAGTTGTATTTGTGCTTCAAATAGTTTGTACATTGTGTTTTATAAATTATACTTTTTATCAAATGGGTGTTTTAAATATGACATTAATTACAAATGTTGACCAGTCAATATGTGTATGTGTTTATGCATAAAGTAATTGTACATATAGCTTAAGTATTTGTATTTGTTTAAAATCTATATATGAAAATCTTAAAAAATTAGAAGAGAGAGAGTCATCCCTCCATTATAAGTAGTATAGATTTCAAACCAATCTTAATATAATATTCTCATCTCACATAATGTCTCAAAACTCCCAAACCAAAGCACCAAAAACCCGACGCTAACAAAGCGTTCCAATAATGAAGTTTCGTATACCAATCACAACCACCACAACAACAACCTTTTTCATAATAATATGTTTCAACCTTCATGTAACACCCTCAAAATATTGCAACGGGAGATAGTGTCACTGGGTATTACTTCATAGCACACAGTTCAAGTTACAGAAAACAACCTCTAAATGAGACTTTTTAAAAATAGTTATGATTTCCTAGAGTATCATACACATAAATGTTTTCAAAGTATTATCGAATGGTTGAGTATTCAAAATATGCCAAAAGACTCTTATGCTTCAATCTCTAGCTATCGCCTTACTTACCTGAGATAAACATGTTAAAAGTGTCAACACAAAGGTTGGTGAGTTCATAGGTTTATTGTAAATAAGATAAAAACCTTTATGTAAAAATCCGCGTGACAAGTATATGTAAACCCAATCCTCATGACAAGTATATGTCAACCTAATCCTGTTACAAATCCTGCCCATACAAAACTTGTAACATCTTAGGTCCACATATAAATTCATATTAATAAATGTAAATGTTAAGTTCGGACCACAAGACTCAATGTTTGATTCACCGATATATTCGGTTGTAATTGCTTTGACCAATATATTCGGTCATTTGATTGATTTCACCAGTACAGTCGGTAGTAATTCATTTCACTTATTCGGTCAATAGTAATTAATTTCACCAGTACCGTCGGTAGATTTCACAAGTATAGTCGGTAGTAATTGATTTTACATATTCGGCGGTAGTAATTGATTTTACCAGTACCGCCCGTAGTAATTGAATTCACCAATACAGTCGTTAATAATTGATTTCACCTGTACAGTCGGTAGTAATTGATTTCACAAGTACAGTCGGTAGTAATTTAACAATTCCTAATTTAGGAAATCTGGAAATGTTTTGTGAACTTGTGTCCGTTTGTAAAAATAAACCGTGCATTTAAGTAAGGCGAGTAATATGTTTCAATAAACAAGTAGAGTGTTTCATCAACCGAGTAAAATGTTTCAGGTAAATGAGTAAAATATGTAAGTAAAACGAGTATGTATCTCCCCCAAGGAGTTTATAAAACAATTAAACGAGTAAAAATGGGACTACGAACTCACCGATATGATAACGATAGGTCACGATGATATAAAGTGTATCAAGAAGTCGTTAATTTAAGGACGACCTAAAAATATATAACAACGCGTCTTAGGTTTATATATATAGTGAAAACGTACTAAATATCCTTTTAAAAAATATTTATATGCTCTTGACATTGTACATATTTTTGTAAGTTTACAAAAATGTAAAAGTTTAGTTTTTATTAAGTCTTGAAAACAATAACAAGCCCTATTTATAAGTTGTTTATGGTTCGGGTCTTATGTCATTTTTATTAATTCACTCATTCAGTAAATCATTACGACTAAGTCATTTTTAATCTTAAAAAAAGGTAAGTGAGTCATTTTTCTGATAGTGGGTCCTACCACTTCAGTTTTTATATAAAAGTGGTCAAGTGTTTTTAAATACTACTAATCGTTAACATTAAGTTTTTATATGAATCTAGTTATCTCGTTTTTAATGTCTACGTTATTCCTAAACCATAAATCATTATGTATTGGTTTTTATATCCTTGGAAAATTATCTAAATGTATTTATCAATTTTAGGTGTTCTATAGTCCTAATTAGCTCATAACATAAGTCAATTTTACAAATATAAGCTTATAAAGTGATGTTGTTTTGGACAGCTCACTGCAATCCCGCAAAAACGTCGATAACTTGAGTTCTACAAGTCCGTTGGACGTGGGGTTTTCGGCTACGTTTAAGTTTATGTCTTAGATACATTTCATAAAACTTGGCTGAGTTCACGAAATGAACAAAACTATAAGATTTTTACAAATGAAGTATGATGTGCAATTTTTGACATGTTTTACCATTTCGGCTCTAATTTACTCATCGGGATGAGTTATGAGATGGGCACCTGGAGAAACGACTACAAGACATAGCTCTACAATCCTATCTTATTCCCTAAAGTACAAGGTCCACTAAGTTTTGTACCCAATTCGTTCTTTCGGGCTATTTAGAAATTAAGTTTTATAACATATACTTAGGGCTTGTTTAGCTTGTTTTCATTGTTTAGATCATATGTACAACCTCAAGCGCATACAAAAATACTACATACATCATAGAAATACATAAAAATGCTTAGCTTATTACAACCATATTGAATAATAAGATGAAAATAGCATGGAATCTTACAATGATTAGGATAAAAGTTAAAAGAATAATAACTAACAATCAACAATTAATCCCTCCTAATCACCAGCAACCTTTAACCCTTGTCTTCCAATCTTTAACCCAACCTCTTTAAAATCCTTGATCTAGCCAAATACAACTTATACAACCCTTGCAAAGCTTCAATAATAATCCTTGGAAGATGATGAGATTTGTGGTGATTTTATGGTGTTTTATGGTTAAAATGGAACTAGGAACACAAGGTTTTGATTTCTGATGGATTAAACTAGCAAGAACAAAATCAAAATGGTGAAAAAGGATGTGTTTGGTCATTGGTTTAGAGAGAAAAAGAAAGAGATGAGAGTTTACTAGTTATCTTAAGTCTTAAGGATATAAATGAAAACAAATATTTAGATATTTATTGCTAGTTTAACTTAGATTATAAGTTTAACAAAATATCAAGCCCATGACTCATAGAACAAGTGTCCTATGAGGTGAATGAAGATAAGTTTAGGCTAGATATTTAGTTAATTTTGGTAGTATTAAGTTTAAAGTGTATAGTTTGATCCCGGTAATTGATAACGTGAAGCTTTTTAAGACGCGAAACTTAAAACCAGGTAACTTAAAAATACAAAACTTAAGAAAATGTTAAAACTTATCAATATACTCTATTGTAGTATATTAGATGAGTGATAAGTTTAACAGGGTGCTTAAATATTGTTAAAACCTAAAAACGTAAGTTTAAATACTCATAAAACGCAAATCATAGGAAAATAACAGTATGCATGTAAATGACCATGCACATGATTAAAGTAGACTAAAATTAGCATAGAGTGATGTAAAAATTTCCTAGAATATTTTTGTTACGCGTGGGATAACTTAACGGTTATATATAAAGTTCAAAAAAATCATTATTTAGGATAAAACGTTTAAGTTTTGTGTTAATACAAATAAACCGAAAAAATGTTTATTTATATCTTACGATCTTCTTATGTTTATTTGATAACAATCATAACATCATTTTAACGAAATAAATAAAATACATAAGTTTTTGAGTGTTGGGTCAGTAAATTCTCAAACTCCCTGAAAGAAGGATTTGAATATAAAAATAACATAAGTGTTTAATAACCTTAAACATACGCAAGTCACTGAATGAACAGTTGTTCAGTGAGTCATCTTTAAAAAGCTCAGGACGAGCCTAAGAAGCAAGGTTCTCTATTCAGTGAGGAGGGACTCAGTGAATGATACATGAGCCAAAGAAGAAGATGATGGATTCAGTGAGTGATGACAATAGCTCGCTGAATCCACAAACTCCTCACCAACTGTGAAGACTGAAGACATAAAGCCTGAAGATATAAAGAATGAAGTAAAGGCGGGATAAGTTTTAGAGAAAAGGGAGTGTCCTTATCTTGCAAATGTCAACTTACCCTGAATGGATAAAAGACCAAGAGTGCGTCAACACTGACACAAGGAAAGCATACATGTTATTTACTAAAAATAGCTTTGTGTAACATAGACAAAATACGTAAGATATTTGGTCATCTGAAGCTTATGTCAGTTTTTTCTTTAAGGAAAAAGGTTGTATCTTATACTTGTATAAATAGCACCCATAAGGCGGAGTAAAAGAATTAAGCTTGTGCACTTAATGCTTACACATTCACAAGCCCTTTTACTCCTCCAAATACAACTAAGTCACTGAGGTTAGCTCAATTGATTAACATAATTGTACTTAAGCTTAGCTTAAGTTTAGTGAGGAGTACACCATACTTGTTTTCAATCCCACGTGTTGTTCCGCAAACACTTGGGTGATATATTCTTTGATTAACTTTCTAATAAGAATATAAACGTTGAAATAAGAATATAAATGTTGAAAAACCTCTTGTCTATTTTACTTCACGTTTTAACTTGTTAAATTGTTTTTCAAATAACATTACTAAGCCATGAAGCTTGGATAGATTAACTTTGTAGTTAATTCTACCAAAGTTAAAGGGAAAAACAAGTGGTATCAGAGCCTCTGGTTTATAAAACTTTTAATTACAGTATCTTAAGTTTTTAAAATCAAGATCCTACCATGGCTGAGAAGTTTGTCTATGAGAAGTTTGTAAAGCTTACAGAAAATCAAAATCTTGAGCTCCCTGAAATCTATGAGAAGTTTGTCTATGAAGACAACTTAATCTTTAGGAGATACCCTGATTCAAAAAAGGCTCAAAAAACCAAAAAGGCCCTGACCATTGCACCCATATCAAGTGCATTCTATTCAAATGGTGTTGTGCATGATTTTAAAGAAAACTCTGATGAAGAGGCCGATGAAAGAACCAGTGAGGAATACCTAAATGATTTACAAACTGAATTTCAAGAGAGGGCACTTCTTGCAAACTCAAAACATTTTATCAAAAGAAATAAGTCAAACTTTTCTGGTTCCAAAGCAAGTGAAAGCACTGAATATTTTAAGTATTGTAAAAACTAAAAAGGGTCACTTTGAAAAAGACTATTCTTCAAAAACCACTTCAGAACCTTCATACAAATTTTCTGAAAACAGTTCTTCCTCAAGAACTAGAAAGTTTCAACCAAAAATACTTCAACCTTCTCAACATTTTCAAAACAAAACTTATCAAAAGGATCAAAAGATTTTGAAGCTAAGTATAGAAAAGCTAAAGCTAAACTTGCTGATGCAGGTTTTACTGACCAGGTCTTAATATTTATAGTGTCTCACTATACCTATGGTCTACCCTAATGCACTAACGGGCAGTGTACCCGGTCGTGTGTAGTGTAGTGAATGGTAAAGCCGAGGTCGTCCCAAGAGCTATGTGTGTTGGATAAATACTAAGTCTAATTGTCACAGAATATTAATGGTTTTGATAGGGATTTAATTAATTAAACTACTAATGCAGAATAGAATAAAAGCAGATAAAAAGATAAAGGGAAATCAATAGAGGAATAGTGGTGCTAACCTAGTCAATCCTCCTATCTAGTTATGTCTACGTCTACCTACTTCCAATTACTTCAGGTGGGGTCAAATTCGAGAGGACATAATTTGGTCAATTCACCCTAACCTATTAGCAAAGATGCCACCACAGGAGAAATCAGGCGCACCATCATAAGTCCTGTTGTTCCTGGTCCCCTAAGCCGAGTCATTAAGTACCGCTACATGCTAGATTCTAAATAGTGAGTGCTCGGCGTTAGGAACTTAAACACTACACCCCTAATCTTAAGTTCATCCAAACGATAGTGATCAGTTGGTCAAATCGCACAAGTAGAAAGGGCCGTTCAAATCTACCCTTCCCGTCTCAGTCCGCTCACCTACAGTCAGTTGGTCATATCTCCTAGGCAATTGGCCTCTATCGCCATTCAAAACTACCGAACCAAGGGTGACTACCAAAGAACTATGCATGCATACACTTAGAAATAATTGTACGGAAGTAAAGGTAAACGCAAACAAAACAATTAAGGAATCATAACTAGGCTAGCACCAAAGGGTGCTTAGCCGCTCATATTAATCATGCAAATCAATTCAATATTCAAAGGTACGAAATACATGAATTGAAAGTAAAATAAATAATAAACGCTAAAGCTTATCGTAATGGTGTGACTTCTCCCTTGGAAACAGCTCCGTATGCTCCCCTAGACCTGCCTTGAGCTTTTTCCCACGTTCTCAGAGTGTTGTGTGTGGAATGGGATGCTTTGAAATGCTGGAATTCGTGGGGTATTTATAGGCCAGGTCTGGGTTACGGCGTAACCAATAGAGGAGTTATGCCGTAACCTTTTATTTCTTCGTAAATGCACTAGATCTGCTAGTTACAACGTAACCTTATAAGTGGTTACGCCGTAGTCTTCAATAAACTCGGTTACGTCGTAAGTGACGCGGTAGTTACGGCGTAAGTATCAGCGGTGTGGAACCTCTTTGACCTAATGGAGTTACGTCGTAACCTTTGGGAAGAGTTACGCCGTAACCTCTTGATAAGTTGGACTTCTGGGTCACGCAATAGTTACGGCGTAATGTGAGAGACGAGTTACGCCGTAACTTCTTCAAAATAGGCATACTGTGATAAATCTATAGTAATGTTTCCATTTCCGCGTCTCTTTAGCTCCAATGCTCGTAATTTACCTGAAAGTGGAAAACAATGGAAAACAAGCGTAAATCCATATAAATGATATAAATAACGAGCATTATCGGGGGAAATTGACACTTAATATTCAGGACTATTTGATGTTATCAAATATCCCCCCACTTGAACTCTACTTACCATCAAGTAGACCTTATTAGATAGATTCCTAAAAAGATATCTCCCAAAACCTGGAAAATATGAGTTTACAAATCCCTTATGCTAGAATAAAACAAAGCCGAACACCTCACGAAAGGGGAACAAACACTCAAATCTCTCAACTATTCTAAGTGTCAATTTCGGGGTGATCACTCAATCGCACAGTCATAGCATGTATTCTATCATAGGCTTGGCGGTTACACAAATCTCCACCACTAGAGTTAAGGGCTAAATAATTCTCGAAGGCAATATGGGTAGACACGACAAAGGTTAAGGGGTGACTCGTCATTACTAACATGCCACGGCGAAGTGGACAAAATCAATGATACATGACCAAATCCATGGCCAAGACACCAAAGATTGCTCGTTGCATCACCTAGACATGCTTCATGACTAAAGGGTAGGATAAGACATGGGATATATAATTGGTGTAAAATGAAAAACAAGCAGATAGTCTAAATCTATAACCAAGTCATCACCACTTACCGTCCGCCCGAAGTTCAAGCTTAGAAGTCTAGAGACCGGATCATGAAATGCAAGGTAGATGCGTCATTAGAGGACGTCGTGATGGGCATACTACTTTTTCTTCTTTTGTTGGCAAAAACACCAACTCCAATCTTCAAATGTGACCGAGGTGGCCTCCTCGGTACTAATCAATAAAGCTCATACTATAGTGCTTATAACATCGCACTTTACAATATCATAACTCAATCAACTTTTTTTTCCCACATAACATAACATAATATCCCCCACTTGAGATGAACAATGGGAATTCGGGGGGTCTTCAATGATCTTCATAAATGTTGTCGATGAAAGCGTGATTTCCAAACCTTTCCACTCGAACCTTGAACTTAGGCAAATGATGACTTCCCAATCACAAATAAAGACTACAGGGTAGGCTAAGGTGTATAGGTGTAACGAAACAATATATAGGGTTAACAATATGAAAGGAATGGCTCAGAAGGGTGTATCTAGGGGTATCTTGCACTAAAGGGGAGTGCAACAAAAGGGTTTCACTTGGGGGTCGAAAAGTCAAGGTGACTAATCGATAGACTCACAATGGTAGGCTGTTTGGGTGATAATCCTATAATATTGCCTTCTAAAATTGAAAAGTCAAAATACATCGAGCTAACTCAACATACCTCGTTTATGGTCTCGAAATGATGCAAAGGCCAAGTTCTAATGTTTACAAGCTACCGGCACACTCATAATTTGGTGGATTTGGGGTAAAATATTGGAAACGGATAAGGCTAATCTCACCATGTAATGTCAAAGGTTGTATGTGCTCGGCTAAGGTCTAATCTAGTTAGGTTCGGAAAAACATGTCAAAATTTTCAAAATGGCATAATTTTTCAAAATAAACTAGAAAAATGAGGGCGAAATAAAGTTCAAGAGATAATTCTACTCCCGTCCCCCCCACTTGAATTGTACAAAGTCCCTTTTGTACTAGGCATTAAGATAAAGGTGAAGAGAAAGGTAGAATTAGTGCGAGAACTTCCCTGAAATTTGCTTCAAAGAGAAGAAGGCCCACGAGAAAGAACCGTGCCTTCGTTTAAGCGTCATGAACAAACTTCAATCCCTGAAATCACAATACCGACAAGCATAATTCTAAAAAGAAAAAAATAAAATAAAATGAAAAACAAACCTAACTCACTTTCGTAGGAATCACGGTTGCATTTAGCGAATGCAACAAGCCTTTTAAACCACTTGGTGTCCCAAGTGGACAAGTGAAGTCTCGTGAGGGTTTACAGGGAACACACCCACAAAGTTCATTTAAAAACTAATACAAGGTTACTGTGTTTTAAAATGAAAGAATTAAAGCAGAGGGGAGTTACGTCGTAACTCCTATGAGGGAGTTACGCCGTAACTGGCAAAACCTAGTATGAGTTGTGAAGCGAGTAGTTACGGCGTAACCACTGAAATGGTATTACGCCATAATTGGTAATGCGTCAAGAATTCTACTGCTAAAATGTTGGTTACGGCGTAATCACCAAGATGAGTTACGCCGTAACTCTGTTCGATCGCATGCAAGCAGCAATTAGTTCCTCATTTCCTGCAAAATGGTTAGGAAACACAAAACCCAACAGAAAGGAAATAAAAACAAAAGAAAGGGATAATTCGGGTTGTCTCCCGAAAGAGCACTTTTCTTTATTAACGAGTCTTTAAGTTAGACTCAGAGCCGCGGGGCTACTAGACCGGTGCGAAGAATTCATCACCCGATAGCTTGCTAACATCCTGTCCATAATAAATCTTTGCGCGGTGTCCATTTACCTTAAAATATATTCCTTCCTTGTTATGAACTTCAATAGTCCCGTAAGGGAATACCTTACTTACTGTGTATGGGCCAACCTAACGAGATCTCATTTTTTCAGGGAATAATTTGAGTCTTGAGTTAAAAATGAGAACTTCCTGTCCTACCTCGAATCTTTTATCCTTGATTCGCTTATCATGCCATCTTTTGGTCCTGTCTTTGTATGCTATGGCATGATCATATGCTTCATCTCGTAATTCAGCTAAACGGTTTATTTGGGAAAATCTGTGCTCCTTGATTATATCAGCCTCCAAGTTGGCATTCTTGAGAGCCCAATATGCTTTATGTTCCAACTCTACGGGAAATGACATGCTTTTCCGTAAACAATCTTAAAAGGGGTGCTTCCAATAGGAGTTTTGAAGGTCGTTCTGAATGCCCATAATGCCTCATCGAGTTTGTCGGACCAATCTTTTCTGTTACTGCTGACGGATTTCTCTAAAATTCTTTTGAGTGCCCTGTTGGTATTTTCAGTTTGCCCATTGGTTTGTGGATGATAAGGTGTAGACATTCGGTGGAGTACCCCATATCTATTCAGAACTTTCTCCATAATAGCATTACAAAAGTGCGTCCCTCGATCGCTAATGATGGTCTTAGGGATCCCAAACCTAGAGAATAATTTTTTCATAAAGCAAATGACACTCCTAGCGTCACAAGTCTGCAGGGCCTCGGCTTCAACCCATTTTGAAATGTAATCGACAACTACAAGGATATAACTTTTATTCTTCGATGGAGTGAAAGGTCCCATAAAATCGATTCCCCAAACATCAAAAACCTCACATACCATAATATTGTTGAGTGGCATCTGATTTCGAGAAGAGATGTTTCCTGCCCTTTGACAAGCATCACAATACCTAACATGCCTTGCGGCGTCCTTGAAGATGCTAGGCCAAAAGAATCCGGCCTCATAAACCTTTCGAGCAGTATTGTCGGCTCTATAGTGTCCTCCTGCAGGTCCGTAGTGGCAATGTTTCAGAATCTGTCTTTGCTCTTCCCCAAATACGCATCTCCGAATAATACCATCATGGCATGATTTAAAAAGGAATGGATCATCCCAGAAGTAATATTTAAGATCCAAGAAGAACTTTTTCTTTTGATCGTAGGTTTTGTTGCTTGGTAAAACTTTAGCTGCTAGGTAATTAGCGAAATCTGCGTACCATGGTTCGACACTGGAATCTTTAATTCTAACTGCCATGAGGTGTTCGTCGGGGAAGGAGTCCCGGATAGTTTCTGTGTCAAGTTCCTCGAGCTCAGGGTTTTCTAATCGTGAAAGGTGATCAGCTGCTAAGTTTTCTGCTCCTTTTTTATCCTTGATTTCAATTTTAAATTCTTGCAGTAGCAGTACCCATCTTATCAATCTTGGTTTGGCATCTTGCTTATTAAATAAGTACTTCAAAGCAGAATGGTCAGTGTAGACAATAGTTTTCGACATTACTAAATAAGATCTGAATTTATCAAAGGCATAGACTACAACAAAGAGTTCTTTTTCAGTGGTTGTGTAATGCTCTTGTGCCTCATTTAAGGTTTTACTAGCATAATAAATGGGTTTAAATTTTTTATCCACCCTCTGTCCTAAAACAGCACCCACAACATAGTCACTAGCATCGCACATATGTTCAAAATCGCCTCCCCAGTCAGGAGCAATAATAACCGGGGCAGTAGTCAGTTTTTCTTTTAAAATATCAAAAGCTTTTTTGCAATCATCGTTAAAATCAAATTTAGCATCTTTCATTAGGAGTTGGGTCATAGGTTTGGCAGTTTTTGAAAAATCTTTTATAAATCGTCTATAAAATCCTGCATGCCCAAGAAAGCTCCTAATGCCTTTTAGGTTGGTCGGATAAGGCAGTCGAGAAATAACGTCAACCTTAGCTTTATCAACTTCTATCCCAGTTTGAGAAATTTTATGCCCCAAAACAATTCCTTCTTTAACCATAAAATGACATTTTTCCCAGTTAAGGACAAGGTTGGTTTCTTCATATCTGGCAAGCATTTTAGATAGATTATTAAGACAAGATGAGAAGGAGTTACCAAAAACCGAAAAGTCATCCATGAAGACTTCCATAAAATCTTGACACATATCAGAGAATATAGCAGTCATGCACCGTTGGAATGTGGCGGGAGCATTACATAGTCCAAAAGGCATTCTTCGGTAGGTAAATGTTCTGTAAGGGCAGGTGAACGTTGTTTTTTCTTGATCCTCAGGGGCAATAGGAATTTGAAAGTATCCTGAGAATCCATCGAGGAAGCAGTAATATTCATGTCCAGAGAGTCTTTCTAGCATCTGATCGATAAATGGAAGGGGGAAGTGATCCTTCCGTGTAGCATCATTTAATTTTCTGTAATCAATGCACACCCTCCAGCCATCGTCCTAGTTGGTATCATCTCATTATCTTCGTTGGTGACCACTGTCATTCCTCCTTTCTTTGGCACAACATGAATGGGGCTAACCCAAGGGCTATCGGAAATAACGTAAATTAGACCCGCATCCATGAGCTTAATGATTTCGTCCTTTACAACGTCTTGTACTTTAGGGTTTAATCTCCTTTGTGGTTGCACTACAGGCTTAAAATCATCTTCCATAAGTATCTTGTGGGAACAATATGAAGGGTTAATTCCTTTGATGTCAGAGACTTTCCATGCTATTGCCCCCTTGTGCTTGCTTAAAACCTGTAGTAATGACTCCTTTTCTTCGTTAGATAACAGAGCGGAGATCACAACAGGATAATTTTGATCTCCATTGATAAATGCATATTCTAAATGAGGAGGTAACTCCTTAAGTTTAGGGGGAGCATCATCTTCTTCCGGGGTATTTGCTGAACATACCGTCTGATTCTTAGTGGTTAGTTCCTTTGTTTCGTTTTCCTCATCGCTAGATGTCCCATCATTATCTTTGAATTTTAGTGATCTCAAAGGGTCAGGAAGAAAACATTCCTGGGCATGTTTTTGAGTGTTAGCTTCGATAAGGTCGAGATCATCAAGGTTGTCATCAGTGAAAGAAGCATATCTCATTGACTTTTCTAGATCGAAGGTAATCTTATCATTACCAATCTCCAACAAAATCTTCTTGTTAAAGACATCAATCATAGCGTGTGCGGTTGCAAGAAAGGGTCTTCCGAGCAAAATAGGGATATCGTCTTCTTCAGTATCAAGGACCACGAAGTCGACCGGGAAGACAAATTTATCGATCTTGACAAGAACTTTTTCAGCGATCCCTTTCGGATATTGAGTAGTTTTATTAGCCAGCTCAATACACATTCTAGTTGGTTTTAGCTCTCCTAACTCCAAACGTGAATAAAGAGAGAATGGCATAAGACTAATGCTTGCCCCAAGGTCGGCAAGGGCCTTGTTGAATAAAATTCCCCCGATAGTGCAAGGTAAAGTGAAACTCCCTGGATATTCTTCTTTGAGAGGCATATCTTTAAAAAGAGCAGCAGAGCATCTTTGATTTAAAGTTATCTGCGTCCGATCAGAAAGTCTTCTATGGGTAAGGAGATCCTTCAAAAATTTGGCATATTTCGGCATTTGCTCCAGGGCTTCAACGAGAGGAATATTAATGCTGAGTTGTTGTATTTTCTCCATGAATTTCTGAAATAGCACCCGTTCTTGTTCCTTCTTAATCCTTCTCGGAAATGGAATTGGTGGAATGTAGGGACGGATTTTTTCGACAGGAGGTTGAGCCTCCTCGGTTTCTTTATTGTTATCTTGTGGTGTTTCGTTAGTCAGATCATTCGAGTTCGAAGGATAAGCTAGTTCCTTATACTTTAATCCACTTCTGGTTATAATAGAGTGAGCCAGATCTCGAGGATTTGTTTCTGTCGTGCTAGGCAAGTCACCTTCATCTCTTACTCTGATAGATTCTGCGAGTTTTCCCACTTGATTTTCAAGTCTTCTAATAGCAGCTGCTTGTGTTCTAAGTGCTTTGTCGTAATCTCGCTTGAGATTCCAAACCAGATTTACGTTCTCATCATATTTTCTGCTAGATTCTTTAACGAGCATCTTCACAGCCTTTTCAAGATCCGTCACTCTCCCATCAATGGGTTATCGAACTTGTGTTTTACCATCTTTACTTCTTCAGTCAGGGATTGCATATCTACTTCAAATTCCTCCAGATTCTTTATCACAGATTGTATCTCGATAGGATCTTCATTCCGCTCTTCATTCCATGATGAAGAATGGAGCGCAACTTCCTCAACTTTTATCCATCCTTTATCAGCAGTCATTAAAGGGATAGGTTCTTTAGAGTCTAACAATTTTCGAGTCTTTATGTTCAACCCGTTGTAGAATATTTGCAGTTGCTTGTGTTTGTTGAGTTTATGCTCGGGGCACTTCAGGATGGCTTCGTTAAATCTTTCCCAAGCTGTAAATAGTGGTTCATTGTAGACTTGGCTAAAACTCCTAATTTCATCGACCCGTTGAAGGATTTTTTTCAGGGGTTCGGTATTCCTTAAGAAAAGCTTTCTTAAAGGCGTTCCATGTTGTAATAGATCCTGATGGAAGTTTCTTTAACCAATCTCTAGCTCTTCCTTTTAGGGTAAAAGGGAAAGCCCTCATCATAACATGATCTCTTGAGACCTCCGGTGCATGAAATAAATCTGCGATCTCACATACCTTCGCGATGTGTTCGTGTGCTTCTTCATCTTTGGTTCCATAAAAGCATCATCTTTTCAGTTCATCAAGACAACAACAACAACAACAAGCCCAATCCCGCCGGGGCAGGGTATGGGGGAGGTAAAATGTAGACAGATCCTACCCCTGCCCCCGGGTAAACCCGGGAGAAGGGAGACTGCTTCCAATGAGACCTCCGGCAAGTTCAGTTCATCAAGACAGAGTCCCCAAAATTCTAATTTAACATTTTATTCAAGAGCTGGAATGGTGATCCCCTGTTTACTTTTAGAGGTGGTGAGATAATCATTCATATTAAGAGCCATAATATAAAAACAAAACTTAAATAAAAATCCTAATATAACTCCCCGACAGCGGCGCCAAAAACTTGATGCAGGTTTTACTGACCAGGTCTTAATATTTATAGTGTCTCGCTATACCTATGGTCTACCCTAATGCACTAACGGGCAGTGTACCCGGTCGTGTGTAGTGTAGTAAATGGTAAAGCCGAGGTCGTCCCAAGAGCTATGTGTGTTGGATAAATACTAAGTCTAATTGTCACAGAATATTAATGGTTTTGATAGGGATTTAATTAATTAAACTACTAATGCAGAATAGAATAAAAGCAGATAAAAAGATAAAGGGAAATCAATAGAGGAATAGTGGTGCTAACCTAGTCAATCCTCCTAGCTAGTTATGTCTACGTCTACCTACTTCCAATTACTTCAGGTGGGGTCAAATTCGAGAGGACATAATTTGGTCAATTCGCCCTAACCTATCAGCAAAGATGCCACCACAGGAGAAATCAGGCGCACCGTCATAAGTCCTGTTGTTCCTGGTCCACTAAGCCGAGTTATTAAGTACCGCTACATGCTAGATTCTAAATAGTGAGTGCCTGGCCGTTAGGAACTTAAACACTACACCCCCCCCAATTCTTAAGTTCATCCAAATGATAGGTGATCAGTTGGTCAAATCGCACAAGTAGAAAGGGTCGTCAGTTGGTCATATCTTACCCTTCCTGTGTCAGTCCGCTCACCTAGGATCATTTGGTCATATCTCCTAGGCAATTGGCCTCTATCGCCATTCAAAACTACCGAATCAAGGGTGACTACCAAAGAACTATGCATGCATATACTTAGAAATAATTGTACGGAAGTAAAGGTAAACGCAAACAAAACAATTAAGGAATCATAACTAGGCTAGCACCAAAGGGTGCTTAGCCGCTCATATTAATCATGCAAATCAATTCAATATTCAAAGGTACGAAATACATGAATTGAAAGTATAATAAATAATAAACGCTAAAGCTTATCGTAATGGTGTGACTTCTCCCTTGGAAACAGCTCCGTATGCTCCCCTAGACCTGCCTTGAGCTTTTTCCCACGTTCTCAGAGTGTTGTGTGTGGAATGGGATGCTTTGAAATGCTGGAATTCGTGGGGTATTTATAGGCCAGGTCTGGGTTACGGCGTAACCAATAGAGGAGTTACGCCGTAACCTTCTATTTCTTCGTAAATGCACTAGATCTGCTAGTTACAACGTAACCTTATAAGTGGTTACGCCGTAGTCTTCAATAAACTCGGTTACGTCGTAAGTGATGCGGTAGTTACGGTGTAAGTATCAGCAGCGTGGAACCTCTTTGACCTAATGGAGTTACGTCCTAACCTTTGGGAAGAGTTACGCCGTAACCTCTTGATAAGTTGGACTTCTGGGTCAGGTAATAGTTACGGCGTAATGTGAGAGACGAGTTACGCCGTAACTTCTTCAAAATAGGCATACTGTGATAAATATTTAGTAATGTTTCCATTTCCGCGTCTCTTTAGCTCCAATGCTCGTAATTTACCTGAAAGTGGAAAACAATGGAAAACAAGCATAAATCCATATAAATGATATAAATAACGAGCATTATCGGGGGAAATTGACACTTAATATTCAGGACTATTTGATGTTATCACTTGCACTAATTGAGGCTGCACCATCAACCCCTCACTTCACACAGAGCTCTAAACTCTCTCAAGGAAAGAACAAAGGTCTTGTTGCTGAAACCTTTGATTGGGATGAAGAAGATGTTTCCTCTGATAATGAAGTAAAATTCAGTGCACTGATGGCACTTGCAGAAGGAGAAACGTTAACTGTTGGAATGATGTAGGATCGTAAATATTATGTTGTTTGATGATTCGGGTGGTCTAGGATAATGATTAAATAAGAAAGTCATTTTAGAGAGATGAAGAGAGTTGAGAGGAGCTTCCTTGAAGAGAGTTGCTTAAACAAATGAAAGGTTAGATTCAAAGAAGCCACACCCCTTCCATGGATGGAAGGGGTATTTATAGTTACAAATACACGACCTCCTATCGGCCTGTGGATCAGGCATACAGTGGGTAAAGACCCGTCCTTCCTCCACGGTGTTGCACTAAACTAAACTACGCTAATAACTAACGAATAAACTAAACAAATAACGTAACTAATGATATGTCTACGAGCTAACTTATGCTAGATAATATTTGGGGTGACCAACACTTCACTATGGAATTTTCTAATTCCTAACAATCTCCCCCTAAGGGAGGTCACCCCATGTTTTACATTTCGAATCCTAGCATTCCATTTTATCTTCAGTCTTGAGCTCGTAGACTAAAATTCTTCACTTCCGCAATCTTTGTGCTTAAGTAGTGCAACTTCAAAGTCCGCATTGATTTGTACTTTTAGTGGAGGCCTTTAACTGATCCACATCTTTGATGATCTTCGAGCTTTCATTGAGATCATCAGCCATAGTAAATCTCTGGATTACCCTTTATTGTGTTGCCATCATGTGAAGTTGTGACTTTTGGACCGACATGCTCATACTTTGAATCATGACATCTTTCCATCAGAGTAGCGGAAGCCTTACTGGTTCATGATATTTGCAGCAGCGAAGCAGAAGCATAGTATGAAATATCAGAGCCAGATTATGTAGATATGCACCAGTCATGATTTCTTCAATTAAGTGTGGATGCTGTGAGCATGAGGCTTTGGATTGACTCCTCAATTCTGATCAGCTGCAACCGTCCAAATGTACCTGCAAACAACAGTTAGCAATAAAACACACGAAAGTGTCTTTGATCACTTTCGTTGAATTGAGGTACACGGCCCACGGTTCCCCGTTGATCAGTACAAGTACTGCCTGTGATCAGGTAGGATTCCTAAGAATCTCCTTGACAGGGTTTCGCAGCTGTTCTAGCTGTTCTCAAACCGGAACGTCTCAAAGAAGACAACACGGAGTGAGTGAACCAACGAATTGAGATTCACTGATTGATGAAAAATGATTTGAAAAACAATCGCGTATTGCTTAGAAGAAAGAGTTTTGCAATACAACGAAGGTTTTATGAGAAAGATCAATTTTCAATCAAAATACTTTTTGTATTAGAGAATGAGTACACATTCGACGTGCTAGTAAAAAGAAGAGATTCGTACATCGAACGGTTTTTCTAAAAGTATTTTTCAATCAGAGATACTTTTTGTGTTTGAAAATGAATACACATTTTACGTGCTAGAGAAAAGAAGATTTGCACATCGAACGGTTTTTCCAAAAGTATTCGTCAATTCATTTCCTGGACCAAGCTTGATTCAAGAATGAATCTCCCCATCGTTTCTATCCAGTTGTCACAAGCTTGATCTTTTGCAAAATCTCACATGTCACCCACCAAGAGCTTGTTTGATGTTGGCTCTATAAGGATTTCCATCTTCATTGTGAATATTTACATATCACTCGGATGTTCTGCCAATACCACAAGGATAATGCGTAGGACTCTGAATATATATTTACTTTCCACATTGTGTGAAACAGTAAGTCTTCATTAATTTAGTGTCCTAATGAGATATTGTGGATGATCTCTTGGCTCTAGACTCAATTGTGCACATTTGGTTCCTATGCCGGAGACTAGGGAGAGGGTCTCCTTCTTCAATATCAACAATCTCTAAGATAGAGTCGATAGATAATGTCGGTTCCCCGTGAGAATGAAACAAGTCCTTTTAAGAGGAACTTGAGTGGCTTGGAAAGTTTAGTGCAGTGCGTCACTGGGTCCATGACGTCTTGTCTTCAATACCAGTGTTACCTTATTAACAACCAGTAGCATATGTATTGAACCCGGTTTCTGCCCTAAGGTTGAATTGATGGAGGGCTATTTCTTTTCACCCTTTTTCACATTCTGTTCTTTTTCATTCCTCAACCCCTTCAGTGCTTACCGAGACTTCATAACTAGAACCTTGTTGGGTTTATTCCAGTACTTGCTCTGTCTCAGTCCGCACTCTTCCCATATTCTCATTTTTCTCATTTTTTCAATATTCCTAAGGACTCTACACTATCTAGTGGATTGTCCCTGGGAAGATCCCTCCGGTTCTGGCGGATCGTGGGAACAAATACCTAACCTCACTATCCTTATAACTCCATGCATAAAGTAAAATGGTCAGTCTTTTGGTACAATTCATTCTTCCTTGAAACCAATTGAAAAATCATTTGGAAAAACAATCAAGGTACCTGTGATACGAGATCAAAGCATTTTGTACCCTAATAGTTTTGATCATTTAGAAAACCTCCCCCTCAACATGTGCGTATGATTTAGAAATTGTTTAGCACAAGGAGGCAAGAGGACTTTGAAATATTTTCTTTGATCACAATTTTCATACGAAAAAGCCATTTGATTTTCATGGTAAAATTCTCCCCCTCAATATGTGCATAGGATATTTAAAATCATTTTATCACATAGAGGCAAGAGTTCTTTTGAAGTACATCCACGATCACAAAATTCATTAAGAAAACCATTTGAAAACTCAATCAAGGTACTTCCTAAATCACTTTAAAAAGCTTTTGTACCTCGATAGTCTATTTTCTTTTAAAATGCTCCCCCTCAATATGTGCTTCGAGATTCGAAAGCGTTTAGCACACAAGGGAGAGCAGCATGTACATTTGAATCAAAACGATCACCTTTTATCAAATTTCATTATTAAATCACAAATTCTCCCCCGATCAAAAAATATCAAACCATTTGAGATTTTGGATCCCAAGTGATTTAATAAGGTTTAGAAAACATGGGAGAAAATGTGCCTGATTTAAAAACTCATCATGTTTTTGGATAAATGCTCCCCCTCAACATGTGCATTATGTATATTGAAATTGTTTGGCACATGGAGGCAGGAGTGCCTTTGAAGGACTAAAACCAATTCCATTAAAATATATTTGAGATTTAAATCACGATCTCTCACCCGATCAAATATTTCAAACCATTTGAGATTAGTGATCCCAAAAGATTTAAATAATTTAGAAATTTTAGGGAAAGACGTGGCAAGATTTTATATTGAAAAATGACAGATAAGGACCATTTTAAGACATTAAAGATTGTTAGTGTCAGGTATGATTGTTTTAAGAGATCTTTTAATAAAATAAAACAATTTAACAATCAAACAAGAACAGAAAAAATTTCATTTTGACAGATCTTTGAGTTTTAAAGAAAATCATACCATGACATAACATTAAATCTTTAGATCACCACATTTTAACGTACAAACCGGAACTTTTATGAAGAAATATTGTTTGAAAATATTATATTTTAAATCACTCTCCCCCTCAATCGATGACCGAAGTCGATAATAGTTGGAATCACTCCTAAACTTTAATTCAAGTGTTAGTTACTCATATGTAATAGGTAGCTTATTATGGCCTTTATGTTTGTTTAAGGTCTAGCTTATGTAGAAGGCCCATAAGCTTAGGCCCATGTCCAATAAGGAAAAGGGAAGGAGTAGGAGTGTTGCCCTAGCTCCTTGCCTATAAATACTATGTAATAACCCTCACTTGAGGGTTGGTTGTTCAATGCATTTCTCTTTCACACTCTACGCCTAACCATCATAGTTTATACGTGTGTGTTTGTGTGTGTATTGTTCAATCGCCTCTCTATTTCTTTCTAGTAAGCTTGTGTTGTAAAACTAGTGACCTAACAGTGGTATCAATCGCCTACTAGTTGGGTGAATCGTGTTTGTTTTTGAAGTGGGTTTCGGTCCTACGCTTAAAACACACGTTTGATACTTTGGTTCGCTTAAAAACGTTTTTTTTACACTTTTGAATCCAAGATTCTTGTACTTTCCACGTTTTAAGGTGTTAAAACACGTGTTTTTGGCAAAAAGTTTCAAACTTTATGCGTGGATCGTTGTTTTTAAATTAGTTTTTATACGAGGGTTTCAACCTACGCATAACTGTTTTAAGAGCTTTGGATCATCAAGTTTCACACTTTTGTGTCTTTTGGTGTTATTGAAGCTATTTCATCACACAAAACCTGGTTTAGAAACATCTTTGGGCATTATCACTTTTACGAGTAATCCTACGCGTAGCAAAACCCTAAAACTACGCGTAAGGTTATCCTTGGTTTGATCTTCGTTTACGTGGTTTACTCCGTGTTTTCTTGCTTGGATAAGCCTGAAAATACGTCGACTTTGGATATCTTTTGCACTGTGATAGTGTAAAAGATCATTTGGGCAAAACCCTAAAATTACGCATAAGCATACAGCTTACGCGTAGAAATCCTACGCATAAGATTCATCTTACGCCTAAGCCTAGTCTTACGCATAAGATAATCCTACGCTTAACTTTCCACGCCTAACTTTGTGTCTACGCATAACTTTAGCGTCTTTTCCCTACTTACGCGTAAGCTAAATCTACGCGTAACTCTTGATTGTTACGCGTAACTTTGGTGTTTTTACGCATAAGTGCTACTTGGCTATTGTGATTTCTATGCCTAAGGATACTTCATCAACAAAGGTTCATTCGACTACAAAGATCCATTTTTACCAACACAAGTTTATCAACATGTCACAACCACCATACTCTAACTATTTCCCTTATACTTATTCTCAACGTCAACAACAATTAAGTCCCCAACATCAACAATGGAATCAACAACAAGCAATTTATCAACAACAATTTAATCAACAACATACCCCACAACTTGATGCAATTCCCCAACCTCAAATGGTTCAACCACCACCAAGTCTTCAAGTTCAACCCTACACAAATGATTTCAATCAACATCCATCAAGGAACACTATGAAGGAACCCACTTGGTTTGCAAAGATGTGTGAAGCTTTAAGCAGCCAACAATCAATTCATGAGGCTGGATCACTTGATAGACCTCCAATGCTCACTCCAGGAAACTACGATCAATGGGTGATAAGGTTCTTTAGGTTTTGTGATCTGAAGAAGCCACATGGAAAGTTCTTAAAGAAGGTTATCTTGGAAGGTCCATTTGAGATGCCTACTGTCATTGTACCCGGAGATCCAAATGCTATTCCACCAAGAGATGAACAAACGAACATTGCTACTATTGCAGACTTGAATCCTCAAGAACTTCTACACTATGAAGCAGATGAGCTTGCAATGGAATATATCCTCTTAGGATTACCAAACCCAATTCTTTGTAGTGTTGATGCTCAAAAGACCGCAAAGAAAATGTGGGATCATATTCGTCTTCTTATGGAAGGATCTGTACTCAATCGGGAGGATTTGGAATCCAAAATTTACTTGGCTTATGAACACTTCATGATTGAACTTGGAGAGACACTAGAGTCCTATCATCATCGTTTTTCAGACATCATCAATGATTTGGATAAACACAACATCATCATGCCAAGAATTGCAGTGAATACTAAGTTCCTGAGTAGTCTTGGTCCTGAATGGGAGAAGTATGTCATTTTTCTCCGACAAGCGAAGAATATGCATCATTCTACATATGGATTGTTTACGATTACTTGAAGCCTCATGAAAAGGATGTTGATAGGGAAAGGATTCTCCGTGCTCAAATTGCTCCGCCACACATCATCCGAAAATCAACAACTTGCCTTATATGCTCAACA
Organism: Chrysanthemum makinoi; assembly: GCA_910596185.1. Taxonomy (NCBI): domain Eukaryota; kingdom Viridiplantae; phylum Streptophyta; class Magnoliopsida; order Asterales; family Asteraceae; genus Chrysanthemum; species Chrysanthemum makinoi. Next base: position 294,931,073 of record OU343224.1, read on the forward strand.
AAGTTATCCTCCTTAACAAGCAACTCAACCAACGGCCAGCTACACACCAAACGATCAATCACAGCAACCTCAACAAAATCAATTGGTTCCTTACAACAACACCAATGCTCAACCAATTTTTAGTGAAGTTAATGAGGACATTGATCCGTTCGAAGCATTGCAACAAGGATTTGTTATGATTGCTAATGCTTTTGGCCGTTATACCAACAAATCAAACAATCGTATTCGTTCCTCATCTAACACACGAAATCAGGCTGTTGTGAACAATGGACGAGTTGAAGTTCAGAATCGTGGTTATGGTCGTCAGATGGGCGGTGGTCAAGGGTTTAATGCTGTGGGTCGGAATAACAACAGAGCTCAAGTGGTGGAACAGGGAAATGCTCAGAATGGGTTGAATGGTCTTCGATGCTACAACTGCAATGAGAAGGGACACTGGCTAATGCATGCCCAAAGCCGAGGACTAGGGGCAGTGCTTATTTCAAAGAGGCTCTTCTTTTGGCTCTTAAGGATGAAGCTGGTGGAACTCTCACGCACAAAGACAGAGCTTTATGGCAAATGCTGCACTGACTGATGATGATATGGAGGACTTTGCGGCCAATGCACGCTATTTGTTGATGGCTAATATGCATGAGTTACACATGAGTGACACAGGCCCAGTAGTATGTACAATGATGGCTTGTCTCGGTAATTCGAACAAACCATATTCATATCTGATCTATTATCTCCGCCAATATCTGAATCCGGCAAGGCTCAGAATGTTCAAAATGAGTCGTCCACATCTCATTTCGATGATTTTCAACTAGACCCCGTAGTTATATTTGACGATCAAGATGACCAAATGGTTTCCCTTGATAATCAACTTGACTCCGTGGTTATACTTGAGGATCTAAGTAATGATCATGTAGTGACTCACGTTGAACACGCCGAACTTTTGCCTCATCCAGATTTTGCTCGTTTAATACAAGACCAACAAACCATAGTGGAAAAATGTCGTGCAATTAATCAGGACTTGAAAAGTAAAAATGCATTGTTAACCAAGGATTTTGAATGTTTACAAAAGCAACTCAACTTTTTCAAAACTCAAGAAAAACGCGAAAAAGGTTTTGAAGCAGCCTTTGCTAAATCTCATCAAAACGAAAAATATTTAGAGAGACAGATCGTGATCTAGCCGCTTAGAAGAATGCTTTGTTGTCTGAGATAGAACAACTGAAACATGAACATAAAAAGCAAATTAACGCTCTCACCTTGGAAAATCAAAAAGCTAAGGTCGAGTTGTTAACTTGTCAAAAACAGTTCTCTGCATACAAAAAGCATTCAACGAAACGAATAGATGATCATCTTGAAGAAATTATCGGCTTGCAAAACAAACTTAAAGAGTTTAAAATTGTTGTTTATAAACATGGTGAGTCGGTCACAGCTATTGAAAAGTTTACTTTAAAACCCAATCCAAATGGATATGGACCGAATCTTCTGATTACAAACCTAAGCTTTCAACAAAAGCATTCAAACCAAATCCTGAAGTTTCCAGGGCAGAATATAAAATTGATAATTTCGTATGAGTGTTGTTGAATATAACCGTCAAGAGGAATTAGATGCAGAAGACGAGAGTTGATCAAAATTAAAAACTGTTGTTTACAACAAAACTTTTAATTATTCAAAACCGGTCACTTTTGTCACACCAACGGATTCTTCTAACACACCAAGGGTAATCATCAAAACACCTGAGTCTTCTAATGTTAATCCCCAACCAGATTATGCACAAATTTATGGTCCTTTACCTTCCATCATTGAAGTAAACTCAAAACCTGAAAATCGCAAAATTCTTAGATATTTTGACATTTTCATGGTGACCTCAAACTTTACAACATGAAATAGAATATCATTCCGAAATCAAAGTTCAACATTTTCAATCGCCTCTGGCGCGAGAACAAAGAGACATTTTTCAGAAAAATCTTTTACCAAATGTTAAGAATTTGAAAAATTGTGCATTGTCTTGGGAAAGGGACTTTCATAAGGAACTTGGAATGATGAAGGTCGTTTTCGAGAAAACAGAAACATCTATTTCTAATACTAAACGTAAAAAGAAACTGTTGAGAAAAGATGTTGATCGACTCTTGGAAGATGTCATCCGTGCTGATGTCCATAATGTTGTGCTATTGAATTCTTTGTCATATGCATTTGATTATATCTCTGCCGATACTGTTGATTCTGTGGTAAATGTTGAGAACACTGACAATGTGCTTCAGATCGAGTCCTTAAAAGTTGAAAACAAACGATTGTCAAACGAACTTTCAAATGCAATACGTCGTCTTAATTGGTGTCAAAAGATATTCACGATCAACAACTTGCTTTTCAACACAAAATCGCCCAGCCATTGTGTGACAAAACTTCGATCCAAAATTGAGCAACTAGATGATCAAAACGTGTCTTTTAAGTGTCAAATCTCAAAATATGAACAAGAACTTGTAAAAGTTAAAAGGAATATGGTGTCATATTTGATTTACTCAAAAAGACTCGTGATGAAGCATCAAATGAACTTGATCATTATCTTGCACACACTAAAGAAGTTATGCATTTTGCTGGAAATATTCGGTCCGAAAATCAAGATCTGATTCACACTATCTTCAAGTTAAGAGAAATGTTAGGAAAGTATGAACTAACTTCCGCCTACCGTGATTAAGAGAATAGCCAGTACACTTAGTAATCGTTAACCTAGAATCCCTACTGCCAAATCACAAGTTGCTAACGTGCTTCCTTCTACTGAAACAGAAATAGTTGCGTCTTTTCCAAACGTCCGCACTTCACGACCTAGGAGCACTACATCGATGAATAGGAAGTTGCGACCTAAGAAAAGATCAATAAGGAATGCTAAAGTAGAAGAACACCCTAGGACTATGAATAAGACTCACGTTGCTTCCACCATAGATATTGCATCTGGCAAATGTAATAGAAATAGTGATGTAACGAATGCTAAACCGTTAAGTACTTTTGATATTCAGTCTGATGCACCTTGTGTTATTTGTCGTAAAAGTATGAATTCTGATTGTCATGATAAATGTGTTGCTAAAGCTATCATCTCTCGTTTAAGGAATCCTAAGAACCGGAATACCTCTAGGCCCACTAATCTGTCTAAGTCTGTGCTTGGTAGACCGCCCTCTTTAGATTCTAAGAAACGCATTGCTGTCCCTGTAGCTCCAGTTTCACCTCCTAGGAATGTAGTATCACCTAGTGCATTCACTAAGACTAAAGCAAATACTAGTTTGAGATGGCAGAAATGGATATATAACACACTAGGATTTAAATGGATACCTAAAGCTATTGATGTGTGTATGTCTACTATAATTGCTCCGGAACCCTCTAACATTTCGGGTTCCACATCTACTTCTATTCCATCTGTGCGTCTCCGTGTGTAATGGGTGATACGATCATTCTCTGGATTGTTGATAGCGGATGTTCCCACACATGACAGTAACCTTAAACTGTTATCAAACTTTATTGCAAAGTTCATTGGCACCGCCAGGTTCGAATGATCACTTCGCAGCTATCATAGGCTACGGAGACTACATTAATGGGAACATCGAAATAAGCAGGGTTTATTATGTGGAAGGCCTCGGTCACAATCTGTTTTCAAGAGGTCAGTTTTGTGATGGAGATTTGGAGGTTGCTTCTGGGAGGAAAACTTGTTTCATTAGTGATCTACAAGGAAACGACCTTATGTCTGGCTCGCGTAATTCCAGTCTTTACACTATCTCTATGCAAGACATGGTTGCTTCTTCTCCTATCTGCTTACTTTCAAAGGCAACATCAACAAAATCATGGCTATGGCACCGTCGTCTCTCACATCTAAACTTTCAAACCATCACCAAACTTGCTCGACACAAACTAGTTGAAGGACTCCCAAGATTTCGGTATTCAAAAGATCACCTTTGCTCAGCTTGTGAACAAGGCAAAAGCACTCGTGCTCATCTTCCTTCAAAGGTGGAACACAGCTCTCAGCATGTGCTTCATCTTCTTCACATGGATTTGTGTGGCCCGATGCGCTGCGTGCAAACGATCAACGGCAAACGCTACATTTTAGTAATTGTTGATGACTATTCACGCTGGACTTGGGTCTACTTTCTTCAAGCAAAGATCAAGCTCCACGATGATCATCACCTTTCTCACGAAAATGCAAGTTCAGCTCCGAAACACCGTCCGACAAATCGAATGCAGACGAGGCGGATGAATTTGTTAATCAAACCTTCGTGAATTTTATGAGAAAGTGGGAATTCAAAGATCAAACATCTATTGTTCATACACCGAACAAACCGGAGTTGTTGAAAGACGAAACCGAACGTTGGTGGAAGCTGCAAGAACAATGTTAATCAATGCTAAACTCCCAGATTACTTATGGGCAGAAGCTGTATCTACAGCATGCTATACTCAAAACCGTTCTATGATTACAAAACGCCATAACAAAACACCTTTCGAGCTTGTCCATAACAGAAAACCGAATCTAAAACACTTTCATGTATTTGGATCTCTTTGCTATCCGAATAATGATCGTGATGACTTTGGAAAGCTCAAAGCCAAAGTTGACATTGGAGTCTTTATCGGATACTGTGATAATTCAAAAGGTTTCCGAATCGGGAATCGTCGTACAAAGCAGGTTATGGAAACGATTCATGCTAATTTTGATGAACTTACGGAAATGGCTTCGAGTATATCGCCTTAGAACCCGGTCAACCGCTTAAACTTCCCCAACCCCATCATCACCGAACAAAGCCCCCACACTCACGTCAACAAATGGAAAGGTTATTTGCTCCTCTGTTCGTGGACGATATTGATGAACGTGCTCCGTGTATCCGCTTATTTCACTGCTCAACACATGATAATACTCTTATACCGATACACTCGCCACAACAACTACGGTTGAAGAAGCACCGCCAGCTTGACTCCACCACAACAGTTGAAAAAAGCGCTTCCTAACAATGATGAACCGGCGATGATGTTCGAATGAAGTACCCCCCACCTGCAGATTTTGATCCAAATGCGTTTTTAACCCGTTTGCTAATGAAACTACTGCACGATGTAGCGGAGATCTCAACAAAGCCATTTGAATCCACAAAATCTGCACAATGTATACCAACATCAACCCTCCACACATAGATGGACAAAAGACCATCCTCTGGAAAATATTATTGGCAACGAATCAACCCGATCGTTCTGAGACAGCGTCTTCACACTGACGGTGAACATTGCATTTATGCACTCACCGTGCCAATCAGAACCTAAAACATCAAAGAGCGCATGACAAAAGACAAGCTGGATTGAATCCATGCAGGAAGAACTCAACCAATTTAAGCGTCTTGAAGTATGGGAACTGCTGGTTGAAAGACCAAAGGGGTCTCGTCATTGGTCTTAAATGGATTTGGAAAAACAAATTGGATCTTTGAAGGAAACGTTATCGAAACAAGTCACGTCACGGTGGCTAAGGGTTATCGTCGGAAAAGGGTATTGACTTTGAAGAATCTTTTCTCGGTTGCTCGTCTTGAGAACATTAGGATTTTTCTACGCATTTGCGGACACATGAATATGGCGGTCTTCGGATGGATGTCAAAGCTGCGTTTCTCAATGGACAACTTAAAGAAATGGTTTATGTCGTAGTCACCAGGATGGATTCGTTGATCGAGTTCCCTAACCATGTCTACAAACTGAAGAAAGCTCTCTACGGTCTCAAACAAGCCCCTCGGGCATGGTATGATAAGCTATCATCTTTCCTTATTGCCAATAATTTCACCAAAGGTTCGGTCGACCATACTCTTTTTATACAATATCACGGGGCACATATCTTAATTGTTCAAATTTACGTGGATGACATCATTTTTGGGTCTACACATAAAAAGTACTCAATCGCTTTTGCAAAATTAATGAAGAAATTTTTTGAAATGTCCATGATGGGTGAACTTACATTCTTTCTAGGATTGCAAGTTCATCAATCACCCCGTGGTATTTTCTTGAGTCGATCAAAATATGCCCTTGAATTGTTAAACAAATTTGGAATGAAAACACGCTGACACCTATGCCACACCAATGGCTCATACCAAGAAGCTAGATGCCATTTACATGGGAAATGGTGGACCCTACAAAATCTAGTAGTATTATTGGGTCTCATGTATCTAACGGCTAGCGACACGATATTGTCTTTGCAGGTATATCTTTGCTCGTTATCATGCGACCAACCGAAACCCACCTCTCTGAGGCTAAAAGAATCCTCTGATACATCAAGGGAACCATTAACTTGGGGATCACGGTATCCAGAAGGATTACGGTTTTTGAACTAATCGCTTTTGGGCCGACCACGCAGGGGATGCTTAGACTCACGGAAAAGTACTTCAGGAGCTTTACAATTTCTTGGTGATAAACCGGTGTCATGGCAATCGAAGAAGCAGGATTGTACATCGCTGTCCTCAACCGAAGCGGAATATGTAGCCATGTCGGCGTGTTGTGCTCAAGTCATTTGGATGAGAACACAACTCAAAGACTATGGTTACGTATTTGACCGAATCCCGATGTACTGCGACAATCGGAGTGCCATTGCGATCTCGTGCAACTTCGGTTAGCACTTTTCGAAATCAAAGCACATCGATCTTCGATATCATTTTCATCAAGGATCACGTGGAACAGGGTACTGTTGAATTATATTTTGTGGAGTACGAGAATACCAATTGGTAGACCTTCTCACCAAAGCCTTGCCTCCCGCTAGGTTTAATGAGTTGGTCCACGGGATTGGTATGAGGTGTTTGACTCAAGAGGAATTGGATGACCTCCTAAAGCAGTCTTAAAACACATCAAACACCAAAATCTCTTTTGTAAATACATTTTTCAAAAACAAAATACAAAAATATAAAACCTGATAAAACAACAAAAATATTCTTCTAATCTAATTTTCTTTCAACATGGCAAGTACATTTCTTCCATCAACACTATAATCTTTCAAAATTCAGTATTTTTTCGATCAAGTGTTGAGGGGAGAAAATTAATACCAAACTGTTTCAAAAACATTCGTGTACTTGCATGTTATTCTATACCGGCTGTTTCTTTTATCAATGGTGGCAAACTTTTCTGGTTTTATGACACTCCTCGGACTAAAATTTATAACCTTTCATTATTTTTCTTAAGTCAAGGGGGAGTGTCGTCATGTTTCTTTCTTAAAATCTTTGTTTGATAACCAAAACGGAAGTTAAATGGCTTTGTATGAAAATGGAAAAGGTGGAGGGACCAAAACTGCCAAAAGTTTAAAGTTACTTTTAATAAAAAACACTCCACCTAACATTTTCATCACATTTATTACTCATAAACCTAACCAATCCTTGACGCATCTAAATTCGTTCAAATCTATGTTTCTGATCATCAATTTGTAAGTTCTTTCATGATCTTAACATGTTTACAAACATAGGTTTTGATTTTTACACGAATCCAACGGTCAAATTTTTGTCTATGATTGTTTTTGTGTTCTACGCATAAGCGTATGAACTCATAATCAAGAATGGGTGTTTGTGGTTAAAAGGATTGTGTCAAAACATGTCTTTAACATCAATGATACTAATTTTATCCTCCAAATCCACCCAGAAACACGAATTGAAGGTTTTTCAAAATTAGGGTTCTTAAGTCGAATTGGGTGTTTTCAAATGTGAAGGTCTTTGGTCAAAAAGATTGTTTTGTGAGGTTAATATGATGTTGAATTAATGATATCCAGACCCTATAACAACCCAGAAACACTGATTAATTCAGAATTAGGAATTAGGGTTTAAAGTTCTTAAGTTTGGGTATTTTTGATTCATCTCGAACTGGATGTTATAACTTGGTTTATAGACTCCCACAACACTTTAGACCTACCAGAAAAAGTTTGGTGCAATTTCCATGGTTAGAAATCTTATGCGTAATTCATAACCCTTAGGGTTTTGACCTACGCGTATGTGTTTCTACGCGTAAAATGTTTAACATGTTTTCATGCCATAATCTGTTTAATATGACTATACATGTTAAGATTGCTGATTTGATGATTTTATTTCAGGCTTGCTACGCTTAAAATTCAGAATCAAGGTCATTTGAATCTCTACGCATAAGGATCACCTTCGGCGTAGAAAGTTATGCGTAAGAGAAATCCTACGCGTAACTATTACGCGTAAGGTTCTACAATGGGACTACGGGTATCCTGTGAAGGATATGCGTAAAGCGGTGACCTTTACGCGCATAAGGTCTACTCTTACGAGTAAGCCTTTACGCGTAAGGTTCTTATCGCCTCACGCGTAAGCTCTGCATAAGGTCCCCTTTTCCTGCAGCGTAACATTCCTTACAGCGTAAGTTAGGATCCTACGCATAAGCTTTAGCCTACGCGTATACAACTCTGTTCTGGCAGCGTAACTTTATCATTTCTACGCCTAAGCCTGGATTGACCTTCATTATGAATTATTCGTGTACAATCTTGTAAATAAATCAATCATATCGTCACGAAACCAATAATGTCACTAATAAACTTAAGCGTTTGATATGTTGTGAACTATAAGTGATAAAATAAACTTTAAAACTTAAAAGTTAACTAACTCACGAAACGTTTCACGACATCATTGGACTATTAGACAAACAAGTGAATTAGGACTCGTAACAATCATTAACACTGTACATTCAATAATTAGACAATAAAAACCTTCTGTTGACTAACATTATGTCTTTCGATATGTTGGTTCTTTTGGCTAATGTTATTTCAGATCACGACATGGCTGCACAAATGAATGTGGATGCACCAGAAGTTCTCACAATTGCTGACATCTTCCCTAATGGCTATCCTAGAAAGATTGGAAAGAACAATCTTAGAGTTGACTTTGAAACCCTCACATGCTCAGAATCTTCTTGTCTCATTGCTGTGGATATTCTAAAGGATCATCCCTACCAGAACATGCTCTCACACTCTGCTACGCATCGAAATCTACATTCAACAATTCGGAATTCAATGCAGAGGATCCGCGGTCAAAGTGCTTGAGTGATGTGACACTTAATCACAAACAAGTCACCATCACTCCTGCAGGACTTACCGTGTGTTCTTATCATTCGGACATCGTTGCCATTGGCCACTTCTTTGCCATACCCAATGAAGAGACAATTCCGCAATTTCTACTTGACATTGGCTATGATGAAGCTTCAGGAATTATTAACAAGCACTCGCGTGGAGCTTAAGAACATTCCTCGACCGTGGAGAACACTCTACATCATCATCACTAAGTCTGTCTCTGGTCGTGACAATGGCTATGAGCATCCCAAGCTCATGGAACCGCAAGTCTTCTGGTCATTGATCAATAAGAAGGACATTGAAATCGGCTGATATGGGATGGCATGCATGATGTCATTTCACAAGAATCTTGGCTCAAAGATTCCTATGTCGATACACAAAGCTGTTGATCCGAGAGCACTTGGGCTTAATCCCGATATTCCAGAGGCTCAATGACCTAGACAATCCCGGCGATATGTTGACTGAGACCTATCCTATTGAGTAGGAATCAAGGAATCGACAACAAAGAAACAGGGTGCCGTGTTTGCCTGATCACCTTCGACAAATGAAATCAAAAGACTTGAAACATACAAAAGGTATCAAGTTTACGCATGCGAGAAGGCAAAGTTGGTCATCTCGATGAAAAGCCTTCCGGAACTCCGACTCGGAGAACCGTAAGAGGAAGTGCTAGAAGTACAATAAGCACAGAGAGTCAAAGGAAGGTCCCAAAGAGGAAACCTACTCCAAAGAAGAAAGTTCCCTCCAAGGAAGCTGCGCCTATTCCTACACCCGAACCACAAAGAAATCTAATGGACGAAAGCTCACGAAGATACACAATCGGACGAGGAGGTCACTACTCTGAAACCGCAAGGATGAAACTCCATCAACCAAACCTCCTAGTCCAATAGCAGAACATGGCAAAGGGAAGACTCCTGTACTTGTGCCATATGATGAAAGCTCGAGAAAGTGATGAAGAGAACGGATAAATCATATAGGAAGAAGTTCAAATTCGTTAGACTCCAACACATGGCAAAAGAATTTGCAAAAGATCAAATGGGTGGCCCCGGAGGATCAAGTGGTGCAGCGCAACCTTCACCCGATCCGATGCGGTTAATCAACCGATAAGGGATCAGTGCCACCACTTTGAGCAAAACAAAAGCCCCTGGAAGAAACTATTGAGTATGAATTTGAGGAACCTGTTAAAGAAAAGTTCGAGAAAGATGAGGGTGACAAATAAAAGACTGAGACAGAAAAGACTGAAGAGAAAGATAAGTCACGGAGATGGACGCTGATTATGATAAGTTTCTCGCTAGATACCTCATGCTTCATCTAGAGGAGAAACCTCTGCACACTCCAAGGATCCAGGAATCTCCTCATCTCATCATCATCATCATCAGATTCTTCTTCTCACTCTTCACCACCACCATCAAAGAAATCAACAAAATCATCATCCAGATCAGTGAAGAAGCCACCACGATCTTGGATTTCTCATACTCATAAAAATTGTGAATGCTGTCAAACAAGTCGAAAAGAAGGACATGCTTTACAAAAGCTGAATTTTTTCTTGACGGTTAGCGATATCTACATGATAAGAATGACAAGATAATAGCGAGAGAAAGGGGAGTACATCTGGAAAATTTGAAACAAGATGTTAGAGGTGAACAAAATGATGAAGGCTACTGCACACATTACCTTACGGATATCGTTCCTAAAGTCACAAAGGAGATGTTTACGGACAACTATATCCGAATCTTATGCGGATAGCCAAGCAAACTATAAGATCAACACCCTTAACCGTCACAATCAATCCATCGATCACGTAGTTTCTCGGATAATGAATTGGTGGCCAAGCTTGTCACACAAATGTCTAAGCGATCACGGGACATTTACTTGATGAAGGAAATTTGTTTCAAGCATTCTTTGGACTACCAACTCAAAGAAGCATCGCGGTCCAGGCTGAAAGGTCTAAGCGTCCTAGAGGCGATGAAGATAGGATCGGATAAGAATGATGAAGCTAAGCGACAGAAGAAGTGCGGTGAATCATCTTCTATGCCACCACCACCTCCCCAACGGCCTCCTGCTCAACAAAGGTCTCCTCTCGTTCTTACTGAGATAAACCTCATGATTCGAGAGCCTCCACGGACTCGAAAAACCGATGATCACTTTGAGTATTCGGGTGGTGACGATGAAACATGAGCCCACAACAACCGCCTCTCCCAACAAAGTACAAAACGGAATCATCATCTAGGCCTTGAAGAAGAAGAAGGCGCCTCGGTGGCGTCATATCATGGCTAGATGATGATAAATGAAATTTGAATGGTTCTCTACACTTGTTAACTCAACTCCCTACCTGTGAAGGTCAAGATGCGGTAGGCGGTAATACATTGGAGCATGCTAAGATTATGCAAGAAAAGTTCCATGTGAAGAAGATGGCGAAATCCGAGTTGAGGCGAATCAAGAATGAAGCTTTTCAACTGTGGAAAGATAGCTTTCGAGAAAGTGCCATGGTGAGATATCACCTTGAAAACATTGCTCGAGCTATGTCTAACAACATGGATTGGCTCAACCCGAAGCAAACATCGACTTCACCAAACGGGACAACCCTCCATACTACACTTAGTGGTCAAAACCTCTACCAACAATTGGCCAACGGATGAACCAAGGATCCCATTCCGATATTTCTTCAACAGAGACTTGGATTTTCTTCTACATGGTGGCGATGGTTCAAGGAAATAAGCTACATCGTTGACACTTCCATTCCCGGCGACTATATACTCGGCGCATAGCCATCGAGGAACGTGCCAATCACTTGTTCTCCAACAAAGTGGAAGTATATGACCGAGATGCCTTTATGCGGATTCATCATTGGCGGGCGCCGAGTCTACTACAAAAATTGCGGGTTCGAAGTCTCAACATCGGTATTGAGTTCTAAAAGTATAGTTGCCATCAAACACGTTGATCTTTCGTCTAAGTGGGACTACACCTTCTAAAGAATATGGTGGTCAAACGACAAGATGAAAGGGATTATGCATTCTCTGAAGCTGACTTTGAGAATTTGTCTATCAACGAAATCGAAGACATGTACCTTGCAAAAGTCTGAGGTGCATATGAGACAATTCTCCAGCGAAGTACAACGTGAATTCATCAAGTCGATGCTCATCTTCATCAGGCGCATAGTTATCAAAGAGCGTGTAGAAGATCTCCAGTGGCGGTTGAATCTATCAGGCCGGTGTCAACTTACTCTCTGCGCGGCTTGATCTTCCGACATCAACCGGCTCTACACAATTTACACTCATCGGCAAACCATTGAAAGTCGTTTACGCGGTGAACTTCAAAGAATTTGCTTGATGGCGTGCAGAGATCTTCATAAGTTTGGAGATCACACTTTGAAGATGGTTAGGGATGGATTGGCTTACCGGTTGAAGGATATACACCAAAAGATGGGTCTCCTAGCGTGGAATTCTCGAGGATCGAAGGGATGTGAGGATCATCACCATGATTGATGAGCGGTTGTATAGAAGGGATCATTGAGAAGATTGGAAAGCTATGTTGGTGAGTGCGACCGGGAGAAACATCATTGGCTTTCAAGCCCGTTCATACTCCTGGCGACATCTACGGACTACGGTACTTAAGGCTGCTTCTTTCATTATAAATTTGGATGTATGATCTATTATGTCAAATGGCTTGTGCACATATTACGATGTACAACCGTACTTGTAAATAAAGGACCGTAGTGCGCTTCGGTGCCACAATCCTTATAAGAAGGAAAGCTTCTTACTTTATAGTAAAACCTATCAAACCTTTCACTTTTCAAGGTTTTGCTCAAAAGAACAAGTACTTTCCATTATGATTTTCAAAACCTCAACCGTTTATATCACTTGTTGAGGGGGAGTACTTGACTTAAAACTTTGTTCAAAATTGTTCACAGTGGTCATTCTTCCCGCAACACTTGAAATGGTCATATTTATTCTCAACTTTTCAAAAATAACATTTTATATGCCATCTTTGAGGGGAGAAAATAACGTGATAAGAAATATGTTGTGTTTTGCAAATGAACTCTTGTGCTAAAAGACTTAACCCATGAATTGTGAGATCTTAAGCGTAGTAACTTCGAAAAGACTTGGGAATGAGGTAATAATTTCAAGCTAGTTAGCTAGTGATGTAGCGTGTCTCTAAAGGACTTATGCGAGTAGAATGTACCATTCGAGAAACTCTTGGTAGACATGAACTCTGGCGGGTTTGACAACCTTTCGAGGATTGTCTACACCTTCAAGGTAGTTATTAGAGCTAGTTGTCACCTAAAGCTGACAATGTAACTCTTTAACTATGCCCGTGTGTGTCTCGCGGGGAATGTCTATCTTGAGTTGATCAATTCAAAATGTCGCTCTTTCCTTCATTGCATTTAACCGTTTAAACTCTTAAGCACATGTGGAGGAGTATTTATGCAAATCTTATCTCAGCAGATGGTTCAAAAATGTTTCATTCATAAACACTTTGAGATTTTTTCAAGTAAATGGTTTTATGGCAACATAGGTTAGTCATGGGTTATAGGTGACTAAGGTTAGGAATAACCGTCCTATGATCCGCTTGAGATAGGAGGATCTACCAAGGACACCACAAAAAGTTAGTATTTAGAAGTCCTTAGGTATGATTGTAAAAAGGAGAAAATGAGAATCGGAGAAAGAAGTAGTTGAAGAATTAAAAAGAAATGCAAAGAAAGGGTGAAATAGCCCTCCAGTTATTCAACTTAGGGCGGAACCGAGGGTTCAATTCATATACTCTTGGTTGTCACTTAGATGTGGTATTGAAGATTAAAAGTCGTCATGGACCCGATGGCGCTGCACTAAACCTTAACCACTCAAGTTTCTCTCAACGACTTGTTTCATTCTCACGAGGAACCCTACATAAACTATCGGCTTTCTCTTAGAGATTCTTTGGTATTGAAGAAGGAGACCCTCTCACTAGTCTCCTTCGGGGAAAACCAAAATGCAAAATTGAGTCTAGAGCCACGAGATTCATCAAAAGATCTCTTAGGTACACTTGACATTTCATCACTTGACGTTCAACAATAAGAATTCGGTGGTACATTATGAGTCCTTCACGGATCTTAGCAATCTGTCGAGAACATTTATGAGAGGTTCACATTTGTGATCCTCGGTGATTGAATGGAAACTCTGCGGGTCAACATCAAAGCGACCACGGCGAATTAAACTTCGGCAACTCCGTTGGATTGCGCAGTGGTCTCAAGCGGTCTACGGTCGTGAGTGATGCTTGGTGTACCTCGGCGACTCATCGAATCGTAGGTGTACCCGATTTTTGTCGTGTTATCTCACTTGTGGGACTCCGATTCAGGAGCGGCCTTTGTAAGAATTAGAGTTGTGTTTTCACACTATTTTGTTAACACTCTCGAAGTTCAAACTTGTAAGTGTAGGAATCGCTTATTACTAACCGTTTTTATGTTTTTCTTCTTATGGCTCACAAGCGGAATGATCGTCTGATTCTTCTCATGCTCCGCGCAACATCATCACTAATGGAAGTTCTATCCAAAAGCAACACAACAATCATAATGATTCTTAGCCAAATCAAAGAGATCTACAAAGTTAAAGACTTAAAGAACTTCATCGATCTTGAATTCCAGCGTCAAAAGCGTGTGAGCATGTTGAAGAATGGCGTGGAACCTTGAGCGTGAAGCGGGGCGAGAAGCGAGAATTGATGCGGAACAACAACAACATACTATCACTTTCATCACAAGAACAAAGATCAAGAACAAAGTTAAAGATGGCGTCAAAGCATAAGCTGTTCAAAGAAAACTATCTCTCTCTACCTGGCGAGATTGTTGAATCAAGGCAATTCTTCTCACAAGAAGAAGAATGTCGGAAGGCGTCAAAGCAAATATTACATCAAGCGCCTTCACCGTTTTCATCACCAACCTTGAGGGAGATTGTTGGAATCACTCCTAAACTTTAATTCAAGTGTTAGTTACTCATATGTAATAGGTAGCTTATTATGGCCTTTATGTTTGTTTAGGTTTGAGCTAAGCATGTAGAGGCCCATAAGCTTAGGCCCATGTCAATAAGGAAAAGGAAGGAGTAGGGTGTTGCCCTAGCTCCTTGCCTATAAATACTATCTTAATAACAATCACTTGAGGTTGGTTGTTCAATGCATTTCTTTCACACTCTCTCGCCTAACCATCATAGTTTATACGTGTGTGTTTGTGTGTGTATTGTTCAATCGCCTCTCTATTTCTTTCTAGTAAGCTTGTGTTGTAAAACTAGTGACCTAACAATAATTGAGTGACATAGGTTTTGATTAAAAGAAGTCCGGTGATTTTCAAAATTTAGTCCAGTTTATTTTCAAAACAACATTTTTCCATTTTCAAAACAATATTTTCCAAATTGTTTTAAGAAAAATGGTATCATCCACTACTTTTTCCTGCACAAGATACGTTAGGTGGTTGAGAAGCTTATGTTGTTGTAGGGCTTGGAAGAAAACCGTCTGCAGTCAGTGAGACTTCTTCTGCGTTGCATTTTGAATGCCAACGAGGTCAAATTAAGCTCCGTTTCTTCAATCACAGAAAGAAAACCATCTGCGATCTTGATGAGACCTCTACGTTGCATTTTTCCGTGCCAACTCTCCATAGAAGTCCAATTAAGCTCCGTTTCTTCATTTGTCAACCCAAGATATAGTTACCCTTTCCTTCGGCATCCAATCATCTTCATTTGTGGGATCCGGATCGAGGTTTCTTATATACCAATATACCTACATATGTTAGTGAACAAACATACAAATATATGGTGGTCGACATCACCCAAACAACAATCGACTAATAAAAGTCAATCCAACATATCAATCGGATCATATGGTATGGGAATAATGTGTTCATCAAACTCTAATCATCTAATCCTAGCAATCATCCTAGGCACCTAGTCCTTCAACATAGGTTAACATCATTTTAATTAAGCATATTAGGATAATTAAGAAAGCCCGTTGGATGATATAGATTTGAAAACATTGTCCCCCCTCAATCATGACTCTTTTTCGAAAAGTTTAAAAAGCGAAGTCATTAATTGAGTTTGCAAATTTTATAAAAAACTCACGAATCGATTGTTTTAAGCAACTCATTTACCACCATTTTGAAAACACCAAATATTTTTCTAAAGAATTTTAGACGGAACAACATTTGTGTAGGAACAGCAGTCCTTCGACATACTTTCCTTGTTTTGTTTTTTAGGATAAGTGCACGAAATATTTTGAAAATAGGTTTAGCGCAGCTTTTCCTTCCTTTAAAAGAACGGGTTGCTATCTGAAATAATAGCAAGCCATAGTTTGTGACATGTTTTGAAAAAGAATATTTACACCTTCTGCTCGAACTTCATCTATGGTCCCGTGCCATTATTGAATGACATTTATAAGACCGTAGATGTTATCGATACCAGAAGACATGTCATGAAAACATATTTTTGTATTTTTGAAATTTTCGATTTTGGGTTTTGTTGATTTTATATTTTTCTATTTTGTTTTTGTTGGTTTTATATTTTTGTATTTGGTTTTTCTGAAAATATATACAAAGTATTAGATGATATAGTAAAGAAGATGATGATCTGATGCCGAGATAAGGATATCGAGCAGCCACGTTGAAGAAGATAGAAGTCATCATCTCTTAAACATTCACCAAAGCTTCGAGGCTCCGAATTGAGAGAAATTGAACCATCGAAGGTGAGACTCAGCGGCTTCCCCAACCAAAGATCCATTAGATGAGCATATTGACTTTCTTTCAAGCTTGCCTTAGCCGGTGCACAGAGAAGCACACAATCATCATAAATCCCATTTGCTCCATTTAAGAACGATAATCGAGGTTCTCCGTTGGGTTATATCATCAATAGAAGAACGACAACGTTTCATCCACTAAAATAATCTTCTCAAATTTCCTTTCCACTGAAGTCTGAAGCGATCCATTCCAAAGGTTGTCAAGAGACAATTCCCCAAGTAGATGAAATGATGTAGTCAGCCTCTTTGTATAATGCTCACGAACTCTCCGAATACATCATGAGGGGAATGAAAACACCTTCCCATGTTCATTTTTCTTCCCGGATGATGATGTGTATGAAGCTCAAGCCACAGTACCACCGTACCCAGAGCTCTCGAATACACATCATGAGGGGAATGAAAACACCTCCCCATGTTCACATTTTTCTTCCCGAATGATCGTGTATGAAGCTCAAGTATAAGTATACCATACACAAGGAAGGAATAATTGATAACATTGAAGAGCAGGCCAAGTCCTGATTATCTCTGCGGATGACAATCATTGCGGATGTCCACTCCGGAATAAGTGATTATATCTCTGAATCGATTAAGTACTCAAGTTGAAACAGCTGAGCATCCCCAATGTACACAATCTCTCTCCCCGATCATTCTGCGATACCATCGAAATCACCACACACTAGTGTACCTCTTTATCTTGAAACTTTCTCTAACATCACTTACCCCACGTAGTTGAAATACTAACACTAAACGCCTTGATGAGTAAAACCTTGAGTTTCTCTGCGGTCATGACATTAGTTTTCCCGGGATATCTTCAATCACTTAGAAGAATTAAATTCATCAAGTTTACTCGTCATGAGTCAAACCTTGAGTTTCTCTGCGGTAATAACATTTGTCTTCCCGGGGTATCTTCAATTGCTTAGAAGAATTAAGTTCTTCAAGTTTAGTCGCGTTTAGATACGTGTCTCCTTTCCCCCTTGCTAGTTTTGACACTTCAAAATCATCAACATTGTATAAGCCCAAATACTTGAAATCTTTATGAGAAGAACACTTGAACTCTTGTGAGAATCAACTTGCTGAAGACTCTCTCTGACTAATTTTATCAACCTTTATGTAGACAATTTGAAGAGACCACTGAAGAAGAAAACCCGCTATACCATACTTGAAACTGAAGTCAACTTCCCCACATTTGTATCTTAAGCTTGCTCCTAATGATGGAAGAACGGTGTAGAGAATTTATGCTTCAAGCAAATCTCTAAGTACTCACAACCCAAACAAAGTATGAGACATTAACACCTCTTGCGATTATCCACACCGTCATATGCGCTGTGACACTGAAAGTAAAACAAAGTAATTCCTAATAGTGATAGTTAACCAGGTCTTCAACCATCCACCTCGACTGCTGGTAACTAGATAAACCAAGTCTTCAACTCAAATTCTTAAGCTCGAGCAAGTTATCAAATAAGAACACGCCTTTGTGAAAGTCAACTTCAATCTCAAATAAGTGATAAATGATTAACTCCGAAGTAATCAACTTGTGTCAAATGTCCAATACGTGAAATAGTCAATAACAACGTCTCGAGGAGTCACTGCTAAAGAATATGAGCAAGTCTAATTGGGGATTGAATCTGACTTATAACTCTCTCCCAATTAGTGCTCTCCCCTAAACCGACAATCTGTTTGATAGATGCCCGCATTAAGAAGAAGTCTTTAGATCTTTAAATGCAACTCGTCTTTAGTCTTCTAACATGTAGCGAAAATGTAGAAGATGTATACTCGACCTTCTTCAAGATTGTGCAGTTGGGGAATAGATAGTTAACATCTTCAACTCACACCAAAAGCATCCCACCAAAAAGCATCCCAATTAACTTACATCTTGCAAATCCCCTTAACTAAAATCCCTCCCAATCAAACAAGAACGGAAAGATGTTCATCAAGGAAATCAGCAATCAGGCCGCAACGAACACACAAGATGGTAACACCAAACTACCAATCACATCAAACAAGAACAGAGAGATTGTTCGGAATCATCATGTTGATGTATACATGAAGCATTAACTGGAAGCACTTTGTCGATAAACTCATCAATCCGAGTGAAGATGTCAACCAACGGCTCTTAGAAAAGAAAAACTCCATGTGAAGATGACCCGATAAGAAGAAGCTCGATTCTTACATGAGTTTAGAGCCGTATGACCATTTATATACTCAAATATCAATCAACAATAAAAATTCACACTTCTTCTCCCCCTCAAGAATTGCATACGAAGATGCCATTCTTGACTAAATAAGTGAAATCATCCAAAAGTATTATATTCACACTTCTCCCCCGCAAAATTAGCACATGATGTCGCCATCGTCATTATAGTTGAGCAAGTGGAATAAGAAAACAATCAATGGTAGCCCGGTTCACTTGATGACTGAAGCGCATGGAAAAAGTATGAAGCATGTTGATGATAATGGTCATTAGTGAGAAGATTTCTCTTCTTCAGAAGATAAAGCGCACTGAAGCGTACACTTTTCTTTTCTTTAGAGTACGAGGCTTGAATAGTTGTGTTCAAACGTCATAAGACGATTTCTCTTCTTTTGAAGATAAAGCGCACTGAAACGTACACTTTTCTTTTCTTTAGAGTACGAGGCATGAACTGTTGTGGTCATACGTCATAAGAAGATTTCTCTTCTTTCCAAGATAAAGCGCACTGAGACGTACACTTTTCTTTTATTTAGAGTACGAGGCATGAACTGTTGTGTTCATACGTCATTATCTCTCTCTTTTCATCCTTATTTGGCAAACTTATAATCAACCCCATTATCATTCAGTAGGCTCTTTGTAGTGACAGCTGATGGAGAAAAACCCATTATGATGAATTTGACCTTGAAGTAAACTACCCCGAACTCGTGACTTATACTTGCACATATGTAACAAAGAGCGGTGCCGATTTCCATTAGCATCTCTAAGTACTCTCTATGTACTCTATACTCTTCAACCAACCAACCATCAAGTATAAGACGTACATTACCTCTTGAAAATCCACAATTGAATGTGACACTGAGCACTACAACGTAACTCCTTAAAGTGATAGTTATTTTGTGGTGTTATGAGCCCAATTCACCCAAGTGGTAAAAGAAAAGGTAAAAGACACCCAACAATAACTAGATTTCCAAGTCTTCGTTTTTAATAATAAGCTCGAACAAGGATCATGAAGAATCTTCATCCAACCATCCCCGATACCTTCAGATACTAAGTACACTCGCCCGTGATATTTCACTTCAACCTCAAATAAATAATAGTGAATTAACCCTGTTGTCACATCTTCTAGTTAAAAGCTCAATTCTAGCCTCCTTTGACGTTTTAAGTGAACTCTGATAATGGTTTCATCTCGACCATGGTTAAAAGCATGTAACCCCGTAAAACTATGTAATAGCCAAACTGCCATGAGGACAATCCAAACAAACATCCAATTCATGAAATACACCTTTTTATCCCTTCTTCGAAGTAGAAACCGTAGCACCAGCATCAGATAAGATCCCGAAATACACTTTCCTTTCTCCAGGATGGTTCCATCATCACGGAATTTTACAATTCTATAGTTTAAACCGAGAAATAGTTTCTTTCGCGGGATTTTACAAAACCAAGAATAAACCGTAAGATAGATCCGTAAATGCTCATTACTTTAACCAGGATGTTTTCATTGTCACGGGATTTTACAAGTCTATGATTTAAACCGAGAAATAGGTTCTTTCGCGGGATTTTACAAAATCAAGACAAAACCGTAAACAATGTCAGCTTGAATGAGTTATGACAACCTTGGTTTTAGTATCTGTTTTAGGGGAACATGCAACGGTTCATCAACCAATACCAACAACATCATCAACCATCCAATAAACACTTCGGAAAACACATCATTCACGCATTCTGTCGGCTATTGCAATGACAACATGGCGACGTAAACCCGATATGCCAAACTTGATCATGAAGTAAAACTCCACAGATTTGTTACTTAAACTTTTACTAATCCTTGTGAAAAAGAAACGGTGTACCCAATGTACAAAACCTCTTGACATATCCTCAACTGCGTGAGACTCCGAAGTGATAGCTACGTTGTGGGTAAAGTGAGAAAGAATCACAGAAGTAACTAAATAGCCAAGTCTTTATCACACTCTATAAATGTCCAAACAAATCATCTTCGTGGAAGGGTAGAAAGAAAGAAGACGAAATAAGTAAATTCCCCCGGAAAACTTCACTTCAAATCCAAATAAGAAATACCGACCACAAACCCCGTAGACAACATTTTCCAATAAACACTTCAAGCCGTGACATAATATCTTTCGTGAAAATGTATGAGCCAAAGTATCAAACACCATATCATTCATAAATCTCATAATCAAAATTCATTATCACAATTTTCTTCAACAAAGCTCATTTAAATCGCAAGACTTATAGTCAAACCGCATTAGCCCAGTCCAATCATTCGATCTGAAATAATCCAAAAATCATCCATAAATTTGAGTCAAGTCTCATAAATCAAGAATAAGTATCCGATCCAGTAATCCATTAAGCCTAGTTCAATCCAAATCCTATTCAAATCACGCCCATCAGTAATATTTTGGATACACAATTAAACTCTAACATCCAAAACCAGTGTCCGAATCTTGAGTAACAAGTATTCGGTCCAACCTATACTCAAATTTGGTTCATTCATCATACACTCAATTTTAATACCCGAGAACAAGCTTGGTCCAACATAAAAATTATACTTGCAAAACAACACTTAGTCCCATGATTGAATACAGGTTCATGAAGCAAAGCTTATACCCGTTTCAAATATCAAATCCACCTACAAATCATAACTTTGGCTCAATGTATTACTAGGATCTTACCAAGCATGGTAAAAACCCACTTCATTCGAATACAACACAAGATCCAGCTGAAAATAACATGCGGCCCATGGAAAAATTCGGTCAAACCCATCTACACACAAAAAAACATCCGATCCATAGTAACACAACCCTAAAAAATCGGATATTTAAACACTCTATTCTCACACTCAATCCCTAATAACTCTCCTACTAACCAAACCCTAATCTCACTTCTGTACGCCTCCATCTGGTATCATAACCTCACGCCACCAATCTCCATATCATACATCTCTATCACTTCTCCTCAAGCCCTAAACACACTTGTCAATATCACACCTCCATATTTTGCTCTTTATAAACAGCCGCTTAACAACCATATGTTGTTATGACCTCGCCACAGGGATGGCAGAGGTATCGGACATGGGAAGGCATCAAGGTCTTATCAAATGGGTCTAGGGTAAGGTTTTTGCTATGTTGTTTGAGATGAACAAACTAATTCATTTTTTTTCAAAACTTAGAACCATTACCAGCATACATGATCTAAAAAGATTTGTATATTACATGTTAAAGGTTAAACGAATCGAAGATAAGATTATAACAAGTTTGTTATAAATCTTAACTTTTACATTCGGATATTAATGAAGCCAAGTCTTCAAGAAAAATGGTCTGTGATGAGATAGTTTCAACGATTGTACCAATCTTTAAAAGAGATTTTTTATTATTTTCGTTGAGCTGTTCTGAGATCAAGGTGCCTTGTCGTGTGATGTTGTGATATAGTGTGAGTCTTGTGTTTGAGAAAGATGATGATGGTTTTCAATATCATTTTCATATCATATTATGATTAGTACTCATGGACTTATGAGGTAATACAGATAACTGTGGTCAACAACTCGCTTTAGATACCTTTTTTATCATAACCTGCATAAGTCTTATCCATTATCAACTCGCTTATGATTTCAAACCCATCTTAACTTTTCAACTTGCTTTTGTAATTTGTTATTAACTCGCTTTCAAAAAGAAACAAATTTAGCCAAGTCGCTAAAGTTAGCAACTCGCATATTCTGTAAACCCAACTCGCTTCTTTAGAGAATATTGACAACTCGCTTAAAGTTCATTGTATCTGGACAACATGACAACTCACATCCAAGAATACATTGAGTCAGGACAGTCAATACTGTCAACTCGCTTTTATTAAAAAACAATCAACTCGCTCACTAGTTAACCCAACTCGCATAGGGTACTTAGAACATAGACAGAGAGTAGATAACTCGCTTATAATGCCAAGAATATGGACTTAAAACAGCAACTCGCATCTTAGAATTAGACCACAAATTATAGCAGCAACAGCAGTTAAGCCAAACCATGTCGAACAACGAATTGACACCAAATTCAGCATGCTAAAAACAGCTTAAGACCAAGAATTTCAGACCAAACAAATAGTACAAAACGTGACCATACATCAGCAGCAGGAAAGTGGTTTTAAGACATGTGATATTGTAACAAAAGAAAACTGTTTTGACTACAATCAAAAAGCCAGCAAGTGATTAGAAAATCCTTTTAACAACAGATTCAAATGCAACATCAACCAACATCAAAGACACATCACAACATCACCAAACCGAAACAAACATGAGTAAACCGCATATAAAGAACCATTCGAATCAACAAAACAACACAACCTGGCTCTGATACCAATTGTAGGATCGTAAATATTATGTTGTTTGATGATTCGGGTGGTCTAGGACAATGATTAAATAAGAAAGCCATTTTAGAGAGATGAAGAGAGTTGAGAGGAGCTTCCTTGAAGAGAGTTGCTTAAACAAATGAAAGGTTAGATTCAAAGAAGCCACACCCCTTCCATGGATGGAAGGGGTATTTATAGTTACAAATACACGACCTCCTATCGCCACGTGGATCGGCATACAGGGGTAAAGACCGTCCTTCCTCCACGGTGTTGCACTAAACTAAACTACGCTAATAACTAACGAATAAACTAAACAAATAACGTAACTAATGATATGTCTACGAGCTAACTTATGCTAGATAATATTTGGGGTGACCAACACTTCACTATGGAATTTTCTAATTCCTAACAAATGAGTCATGCAAGAAATGGAGAGTGGGTCAACATCACCATGAGAAAGGTAAATATTTTACTATCTATGGATAATAATTTTGATTGAAAATCTTATTTAAGTTACCTTAATGTGGATCTTAAGTTTGTTGAAGAGCAAAGATTAAATTTGCTTTCAAAATACAATAAACTCACTTTTGAATTAAACAAGTGTAGAGATGAACTTCTTGTTTTAAAACAAGCTAAACTTGAAGTTGTCACACCTCAAATTCAAAATACTGAACTTGTGAAACAAAATCATGCTCTTTAAGAGGAACTTAAGAAAGAAAATCTCGTTATTGAAAGTTAAACAACCAAAAATCCTAGAGTTTATGAGTCTTTTAATCTTATTCCTAGTACTAAAAAGAAAGTCCTAGGAGAAGATCAACTCACTGAGCCCACAAGTAACAATAAAAGATAAAATGCTTTCACTCTTGCTGGTATTTCCTTTAAAAAATAATTAAAACCAAAATCCAGTGACTGGGTTAAGAGAGTCAACCCAGACAGTAAGTTGCCTAACTTTAACACTCGAAAAATCTTGTAACCTGAAAGTCAGGCTATCAAAGAAATGCTTGGAGTCACTGATGAACCCAGTCAAACTGAGTCCATCAATGAGTCTGAATCAGAATCTCACACCCCTTTTCCTCCATTAAAAGTCCTTCAAGGAGCCTCACCTAGTTCAAACCTCACACCCTGGTCTATTCCCAACACTCTCCAAAAGAGATATCAGGACTTGGAAGAACCATCCTGAAAAGACCTTCCAGTAACCAAAACAAATACTCAGCTCCTACTGAATCTTCCAAACCTTTAATCCCTTCAAGTGAAAGGATCAATGACACTAATCTTAAAGTTGATCAGTTGGCTGAACTTGTCAGGAATATAAGTGAGAAATTAGAATCCTCTGAAAAAGCCCCTCAATCTAAGATTAAGGAGTCAAACCAGCTTCCTCAAGCAATGCCAAACCTAAAACAACACCAAAACCCATAATAAAATGTGAACTATGTAATTATACAAATCACACAACTGATGATTGCTATAGGATTCTGTTTTGCATGATTTGCAATAAGGAAGATCACAGAACCTCATATCACAAATCATGCATGGAATCTCTAAATGATGATGCAAAATACAAGACTCAACCCTTTCAGTATGCTTCGACAAACAAGCAAGCATTTAAACAAAAGGCTAAGCCTTTTCTACCCTGCACACACTATGGATTCAATGACCAACACACTGATGATTATCTATTGTATCCCTGTTGTGACATTTGTGGTGACCCTTCACATGACACCTCAGGACATGACATGATTATTCATACCAGAAGAGGATCCATAACTGAATCCTCTCAGTCTAATGAGTCTTCTAACACCAAATGCAAAACCATGTGGAAACACTGTACACTCAACCACTGATCATGAATCTGTTGAGAGATTTAAAAAGACCTACAAGGCCAAACTCAGTTTAATATTTGTGTAGAGACATGTCAAGGAGCCTGTTTGGCATCTAGATAGTGAATGCTCAATGAGTATGACTGGTGTGAAAGAGTATTTGCACAAATATGTAGAAGAGCCAGGACCTATGGTAGTATTTGTTGATAATTCATCATGTACCATTGAAGGTTATGGTTTAGTAAACTGTAGTGGAATAGTTTTTACTAGAATAGCCTTTGTAAATGGTCTTAAGTACAATATTATATGTGACAGTCAACTATGTGATGCTAAGTACGTTTTTTAGTGCTAATAAACATCATCTCTTCTAGGGTTCCTTCGCAAGTACAAGGACCATTTGGGCAAATTTGATGCCAAAGCTGATGATGGTTACTTCTTAGGTTACTCACTAATGTCTAAAGAATTCAGGGTGTTCAACACTAGAAGACAACAAGTTGAGAAAACCTTTCATATTGATGAAAGCACTGAGGCAATCAGTTACTCAAACACCTCTGTAGAAGAAATAAGAATTGATGACTCACCAAGATATCCTCCTGATGAATATCATCCTGAAAGCAGATCCTCTACTCGGTATCAGGCAGATGCTGATGTTTCGTACTACATCATTCCTCACAATCTACCCTAACCAACTATCAGTGAATTCATTGATACTCAACAAGTCCTCAATGGGACAGATCACACTGAACAAAATGTTTAAGAACCTGAGTTTCCGTATGTTTAAACTAAACAAGCTGAAACCCAAAACCCTGTTGAATCTCATGCTACCATCAATGAATCTATAGCTACTGAAGCTGTTCCTCAATCCCTTGAAACCTCAACAAGATCATATCCCAGACACCAAGATCAACGGACAAGGTCTCATGACATTGAACTTGTTAACATCATTGGAGAACCTACTGAAGGCATGCTCACTAGAAGCATGACCGCTAAGTTAACTGATGCCTAAGATATTGAGTGTTTGTTTGTTGACTTTCTCTCTGGTGTTCAACCAAAATCTATCAAAGAAGTCCTGAAATACCCAAGTTGGGTACAAGCCATGCAAGCTGAACTAGAACAATTTGACATAAACAAAGTTATGACTTTAGTCAAATGTCCCAAAGATGTTCTAGTCATTGGCATGCAATGGGCTTCAAGAACAAGACTGATGAAAATGGAATAGTCATTAAGAACAAAGCTAGACTTGTTGCCAAAGGATACAATCAGCAAGAAGGAATTGACTATGAAGAAACATTTGCTCCCGTTGCTAGAATGGAAGCCATCAGGATCTTTCATGCATATGCAACATACATGAACTTCAAAGTATACCAAATGGATGTCAAAAGTGCATTTCTTAATGGTAAACTCCAGGAAGAAGTTTATGTCCAACAACCCCTGGATTTGAAAGTAGTGAGTTTCCTGACCATGTCTGCAAGCTTGACAAAGCCCTCTATGGACTAAAGAAAGCTCCAAAAGCCTGGTATGAAACTCTCTCAGCCTTTCTTATTCAAAAAAAATTTGGCAGAGGAAAGATAGACAACACCTTGTTTATCTATAGGACTAAAGGAGATGTGATACTGGCCCAAGTATATGTTGATGACATCATATTTGGCTCAACAAATTACAAACTTTATAGACAGTTTGAGAAACTGATGACAACGAAATTTGAGATAAGTATGCTGGGAGAACTCACATACTTCCTTGGACTTCAAATCAAACAAACTGATAAAGGAATCTCCATCAGTCAAGAGAAGTACACTAGAAATCTCTTAAAGAAATATGAGATCTCTGTTTGCTCTTCAGTTAAAACTCCCATGGTTCCTCCAAACAACTTAGGGCTTGACCTTGCAGGAAAATCAGTGAATGAAACTTTGTTTCGTGGAGTAATAGGCTCAATGATGTATCTCACTGCCTCAAGTCCTGACGTTCAATTTGTAGTTTTCCTATGTGCAAGATATTAGTTTGATCCAAGAGAGTCTCATCTCAATGCAGCCAAAAGAATCCTCAGGTACCTGATAGGTACACCAAACCTTGGGCTCTACTACCCCAAATGTTTAGGCTTTGATCTCAAAGGATACTCAAACTCAGACTATGCAGGCTGTAACATAGATAGAAAAATCACCTCAAGCTCTTTCCAATTCCTTTGAGGAAAGTTTTTGTGTTGGAGTACTAAGAAACAACAGTCAGTGGCTATGTCATCAGCTGAAGCTGAATATGTAGTTGCTGTAGGCTGTTGTCCAAATGTACTATGGATGAAAAGTCAACTCGGTGACTATGACATCCATTGCAAGATGGTACCCATCTTTTGTGATAACACAAGTGCAATTGCCATCTCCAATAACCTTGTACTCCATCAATGAACCAGACACATTGACATTAGGTATCATTTCATCAGGGACCATATCATGAAAGGTGATATTGAACTACACTTCATCCCTACTGAATATCAGCTAGCTAATATCTTCACAAAACCCTTGGATGAACCCACTTTCACAAGACTGAAAGCAGAACTTGGGATGTTGAACATTGATTATCAATCCACCGGTTGATCATGTTCCACATAGTGTACATACTCACTGAATATTGGTCCCTGAACAAAACAAACACCTAAACCAATCTCACTGAATGAGTAAAACTCATTCAGGGTCCCTGACATTGGATATAGAACACATGAAATGAGTAACTAAATTCTCTAAGTATCCAATTACTTAATGTCCTAGGTTGGTAAATAAGCCAACAAAATATAGGAATATGTGTTCTTTGACCCTTCTGACAAGGATTTAAAACATACGTTTTTAGGGGGTCATTTAAGCACTAAATCGATACATTTTATATCCGTTACTACTTAAAATCGTTCCTTTTCAAATTTTGGGTCTTTTGGAAGCAAATTGCTAGAATCAAGCACTTTTGGACGAAAAGGAGCGAAAACATGAAGAAAACGACAAAGTCAAGATTTCAAGGCTCAATTCTACACCTGACGGCGTCCCAACCCAAAGGGAGACTCCGTCGCTCACAAGGATTTCTAAAAAGTCTCAAGCGACAGCTCAGGTCATATTTTGGTTTTAGAACATGATGGTGTCACGCCTTATTCCAGGAGGGCGTCGCCCTTTATTTTACACCAGACGACCAAGACTCATTCCAAGACGACGTCCTTTATGAAGCCCGACAGCGTCACACTTTCTCAACTGACGTCGTCCCAACGATGACTTGTCCATAACGAAACCCTAATGACGGCGACCAGACGGTGTTACCATCAAAAGGCGACGCCGTCGCAAGTGTATATCTATATACACACTTCTAATTTTCTGTATTTTGTGTATAGTATTTTGGAGAGAAAACCCTAGTTCATTTATAGTCCGACTTGGGAAGTATTTTAGGGTTCCAAACCCTTCTTTACACTCAACAATAAGTTTGTTAATCCAATCGATCACTATGTTTATCCTATGTTCAATTGTTTGTTTGTGTTCATGCTTATCTATCATGCGTAGCTAAATTATTACTGTGTTTGCTTAGATCTATGAAACCTAGTTCTTGATTATTGGTAGGTTGTCTCTTGTTTTAATTGGTAGACGCTAGAGTAAGGAAAACTGGCTTCTTCTTTAATTGTTGCGAACTTGAACGTCCTAAATAGTAAAAAGCTTGAGAGTGCACTTGAGCCATCATTGTGTTTATTGCGTGAGTTGTAGCTTTAGGATAATAGAGTATTCGGGGGAGATACTACTGTACTTGGTGATCCCGGATAGTCTAGAGGAGAGTTACAATTCATAGAACTAGGGAATTAGGCACCCCCTATGACTAACACGGAATACAACGCACCAATTAGAATGAGTATGTGACAATTCAACCGACCAATAAGAGATAACTAGGGAGTAAGAAAATCTAAGTAAACACGCTTTTAATTATCATAAGAACATAATCAATCAATTCATAGCTTTTTCTTCTTTTCATTAGTTAATTAGTTTCTAGCATAAATTAGTAAGTAGTTTAATTGGTATAATTACCACCCCCCACTCCTAAACCCCGAGATTTTTACTTTTTTTCCAAAAAAATATAAAAAGCTAAAAAAAACACCTTCAACCTCACATTCTCGTCATACATCTCTACTAGCATCTCTATTCCCCTAGAGAACGATCAACCCCCTGGGCTTACCCATACTACACTACAACGATTAGGTACACTTCCTAGTGGGTTGTAAAGCTTGCTCGTAGAAAGGGAAGTCTTTCGACCCTGAACCTGCTATCAAGTTTTTGGCACCACTGCCGGGGAATAGAATAGCTAGTTAGTTTTCTATCTTGAATAAGTTTACTCGCTTGATTCCTATCAAGTGGTTTTTTTTTTCTTTTTTAGCTTTCTTGTAGTCTATCTCATTTCTTTGTGTTTTTGTTCGTAGCCTTGTCACTTTTCGTCATGGAAGGTGATAATCCACCCAACAATGATCCACCACATCATCCACCACCAC
Organism: Chrysanthemum makinoi; assembly: GCA_910596185.1. NCBI lineage: Eukaryota > Viridiplantae > Streptophyta > Magnoliopsida > Asterales > Asteraceae > Chrysanthemum > Chrysanthemum makinoi. The sequence continues at coordinate 294,960,718 of OU343224.1, forward strand.
CACCACCACCACACCAACCATTACCACCACCAAACCACTCACCACAAAACCAGCCACTTGATAGAACATATGCCAACCAACTTTGCGCTCGAATCTATAGTGAACTTGGGGAACTTAGAAAATTGAATAGGATAATTGAGAGCACACTTGAGAATGAACTTGAGGAGGCAACTAGTACATTAGATAGTGATTCCACTACAAGTGATGATTCGGATGAAGAACTTGGAGAAGGAGATTGTAGGGTACTAGAAATTATGGAGGGTAGTAGGGAAGAGGAACTTAATGAATACTTTGAGTCGTACCCCAATGAAAAAGAAATCGCCTATCATTATAATATAGTTAATAAACCGTGACCACCTTTCAACCCGTGCATAAAAAAGGGAGACCCTAGAAACATTAAGATCCCATGAATGATTGGCTACTTATATAGGTATCACACCTACATTGAATATAAGGCTCCTTCGAACATCATGTCTAGGCTCTATTATAATTGGATCATGAGTGAAAAGCTAGGAACTAGGAAGGATCCCTTTTACCCTAAGAAATTAAGTGACATTGTTGGGAGAGCTAGAGGATTGCAAATCTTTGTAGGTAATTTCATATATAGGTGTGATTTCATGATCTTGGAAGACGTTAGAGGCATCATTGATGGATTCTTAGGAGAGGTAATAATTGGAAAACCATTTATTGACGAGTTCATGATGATTTATGACCAAAGAGGAAGGGATAGTTAAGTTTTCAAATGGAATGGAATGTGTTAAATATGTAATGCCTTGCAAAAACAAAAAGTTTATGGGCATTGAAGAGTTAGATGTGGATAATATACCGGCTTTTGAGGTTGACTGTGAGGATAAGGTTTACTACACCGCTTGTCTAAAGCTAGGCACCGAATATACTCGTGATGAGGGAAGAGTCAAAACAATCGAATGGGCATTTAAGATATGTGGTATGTAGGGTATGACTTCGAGTCTAGCTACAAGACTCATAAATAAAGAAAAGCACTTCTTGGGAGGCAAACCATGTTTAATTGTTTGCATGTTTGTTTTTCATTCTTGTTAGTGTGTTTATATATCTTTTTCGTTATTGCTCAATTCTCATGTTTATTTTGTGAAAATGATTTATTTTATTTTTAACTTCGTCTTAATTGCATATAAAGGTATTTTACAAAAAGATAAGTGTATGGAAGATCACATATGTTTTTAGAACTAATATGAACATGAGATTAACAATAATTGGAATTGTATATATTTGTGTGTTTATTAGAGTCAAATGCTTGTATCGAGTCATAATGGATGTTTTGCATGAATTATTCCAGGTCTTTAAAGAAGTAATTTTACCAGAATTTTTCCAGAAAACGCATCAGGCTCTTTCTGTCAGAACAAACTGACGGCGTCGGGACTAAATCCCGACGGTGTCAAGCAATGGATAAACAATTTAAGTTTAAGTGTAGGGAGGAAGAATAAAATGCATCAGGCTCTTTATCATACCTTTGATACTTTCGGGGAATATTGGGGACAATGTTCAGTTTAAGTGTAGGGAGAAAGAATAAAACAGGAACTTAGAAACTATTTACTCACTTGATTTTTGTCTTGTCCTTGGTAAATTATGTAATAAACTATGAGAAATATTTGTTAGGGTAATTTTAGCACCAAATTTAAAAATTTTTATGGCATTTACGAGTAAAACTTTAGTCTTAATAAAGCGTCTCATAGATAGGAGTTATATAACTCGCACAAAAACTGTATACCACTCAAATTCCACCCCAAAAATGTGAGGTCCGTCCCTAGATCTTTAATGCTTAGTGAGTGTACCGGTAGTATAATAGATTCTAGAACTTGTTTTATGATGCATTCCAAGATCGCTAGTGAGACTACATTCGTGTAGTTAGGATTAACTAAATGATAAGAGGCATTAGGAAACCCTTGTTTTAAACCTGTAATTTAATTACTTCATCCACATCGGTTGAGTAATTTTCCCACACCCTTGCGATGTACTCATCTTTAGTACACGATACCCATAGTTAACCTCTCAGAGTCTATCTTTTCGCGGTTCTCGTGATATTCCGGTTTCCGGAATTTCAATAAAGAGCATTGTTTACAATCCACCCCCAAATGTTGCACCCAAATCGCCTTAGCCCACCTTGTATGCACTCATCTTTAGTGCATTATTGTAACCATTGTTTAAACCCTTAGTTCAATTATCTAGTTACTTGCATGGTTGCTAAGTCGAGTTATATCCTTTGTATACACTTTGTATGCAATTATGTCTATTTGATGTGTGCTCGTATGATGATTAAAAATGTGTTTACCTAGATACTATTACTCCCTAGTTATCTTTTATTGGTCGGTTGAATTGTCACACCTTATCTTAACGCGTTGTATTCCTAGAGTCGTAGGGTGTGCATAGTCCCTAACTCTTTGAGATTATCCTTTGGGTTTAGTATACGAAATCCACAAGCCCTTAAGCTGTTTCATTCATAAACCTCACTTTCACAAAGCATACTCAAGCATTAAACACAACGAATGATGCCTAGTCACACTCATAAGCCAATTACAATTAAGATAAGAAACAACCTAACAATAATCAATAACTAGGTTTCATAGATCTATGCAAACACACAAGAAATTTAGCTAGACATGGTAAACAAGCAAGCATACAAACAATTAATTGAAGACATAATGATACTTTGGATTAAAATACTTATCTCGATGTGTAAAATAGGGTTTGGGACCCTAAGATACTGTCCAAATCGGACTACAAACGAATTAGGTTTTTTTCTCCAAAAGTCTACCTCTTTAAATGCAGAAAAATCGAATTCTATATATAGATTTACACTTGCGACGACGTCACCTTTTAGATGGGACGCCGTCAGCTCGCCATCATTAGGGTTTCGTCTTGGCCAAGTCATCGATGGGACGGCATCACCTTAGAGCTGTGAAGCCGTCACTCTTCAGTTAGGACTTCGTCTTGATTCTGGATCTGGGCCATCTGAGATGAAAAGTCTGAGTGACGCCCTTCTTCTGTACAACGTGACGCCGTCAGGTTATACAAACAAAAATTCCACTGAGCCGTCTAGTGCATGTTTTGATCAAGTCTCTTTATAGGGACGGCGCCGCCCTTTGATTGGGACGCCATCAGGTTTAGTTTGAGCAGCTTGAGTGGCTTCGATCTTGACTTTGCTATTTTCTTCATGTATTCGCTCCTTTTCGTCCAAATGTGCTTCATTCCAGCATTTTGCTTCCAAGAGACCTAAAAAGTGATAAGCAGTAACGGATATAACAATGGTCGATTAAGGGCTTAAATGACCCCCTAAAAGCGTACGTTTTAAATCCTTATCAAATATCCCTACACTTGGTATTTGCTTGTCCTCAAGCAAATGTGCTTTTAGCCAATCAATTTATTAGTTAGGGGGCATGAAGAATTGGTTTAGAATAATTAATAACAAGTAAAAGCACCGCAATAGTCATAACAAGCACGAAAATTATATACTAGAACCTCACAAGGGGTGTTTGGATTCTCTCATCTCTCGGGTTTATATGAAATATAATAAATGGAAATGGAAGATAAACACTCATTACATTGCATAGTACATAGATTACCATAAGCTTGAGACTAGATCAAACCTCCACCGCTTTGGCAAGTCAAAAATCTTATGTTACAAGCATGAAAAGCGTGGCGTTGCTAAGCCAAGACTCGACTCACTAACTCTAGATAACTTGAAACACACAAACTTAAATTTAAAGATATAAACATAAAGATAGATGTAGGATGGTAGCCCGTATGTTTTTCTTCATTTTTTTTTCATACATTTTTACTCTACCATCCTCTACGATAACATCAAAATATAAGAGATTTATAGCAGCATCCCTACACTTGAGTTTTTATTTCTCTAACACTAATTGACCCGATTTGAAAAGATCAAAACACTTGCAGTATTTAATTACGTTGACAAAGGGAATTTGAATTTATCGTTCCTTCCCGTTACTCCATAAAATATTACTTTACCCATGAGTCCCAATCATCCCAAAACTGTGTACAAAAGATATGACTCGACTTAGCAACCATGCAAGTAACTAGATATTTGAACTAAGGGTTTAGTAATGTTGGATCATTCTTTTTATGTTGTTTAATGATTCGGGTGGTCTAGGATGGTGATAGTATATGAATGCCATGTTTAGAGAGATAAAGAGAGGAGAGGGTGATTCTAGAGAGATAAACAAAAGAGAAAAGGTTAGATTATCAAAGAAGCACCACCCCTTCCAAGTATGGAAGGGGTATTTATAGTTACAACTACTACGTCTTCCTGTCAGACTGTGGATCAGGCATACAGTGGGTAAAGACCCGTCATTCCTCCACGGTGTTACTCTAAACTAAACTAAGCTAATAACTAAACTAATAAACACGTAAATAACGATATGTATACGAGCTAACTTATGCTAGATTATATTTGGGGTGACCGACTCTTCACTATGGAATTTCTAATTCCTAACAATCTCCCCCTAAGGGAGGTCACCCCATGATTTACATTTTGAATCCTAGCATTCTATTTGATCTTTAGTCTTGAGCTCGTAGGCTTTAATTCTTCAACTTCCGCATCTTTGTGCTTTAGCAGTAACTCTTCATAGTCCGAATGCTTTGTACTTTAAGTGGAGGTCTTTGAACTGATCTACATCTTGATAATCTTCGAGCTTTCTTTTGAGATCATCAGCCACAGTAAATCTCTGGATCACCCTTTATTGTGTTGCCTTCATGTGATGTTGTGACTTTTCCTTTTCGACCGACATGCTCACACTTTCTGGATCATGACATCTTTTCATCAGAGTAGCGGAAGCTTTACTGGTTCATGATATTTGCAGCTATCAGAGCCAGGTTATGTAGATATGCACTTGTCATGATGTTCTTCATTTAAGCGTGTATACTGTGAGCATGCGGCTGTGAATTGACTTCTCAATATCGATCAGCTGCAACCGTCCAATGTTCCTGCAAACAACAGTTAGAAATAAATCACACGAAAGTGTCTTTGTTCACTTTCGTTGAATACAGTTGCAAGAACCACGGTTCCCCATTGATCAGTATAAATACTGCTTGTGATCAGGTAGAATTCCGAAGAATCTCCTTGACAGGGTTTCGCAGCTTGATCTAGCCGTTCTCAAACCGGAGCATCCCAAAGTAGACAACACGGAGTGAGTAAACCAGCGAATTGAGATTCACTGATTGATGAAAAATTGATTTGAAAACAATCGCGTATTGCTTAGAAGAAAGAGTTTTGCAATACGATGAAGGTTTTATGAGAAAGATCAATTTTCAATCAGAAATACTTTTTGTATTTGAAAAGAGTACACATTCGATGTGCTAGAGAAAAGAAGAGATTCGCACATTGAACGGTTTTTCCAAAAGTATTTTTTCAATCAGAGATACATTTTGAATTTGAAAATGAATACACATTCGATGTGCTAGAGAAAAGAAGATTTGCACATCGAACGGTTTTTCCAAAAGTATTTGTCAATTCATTTCCTGGACCAAGGTTGATTCAAGAATGAATCGCCCTATTGTTTCTTTTCAGTTGTCACAAGCTTGATCTTTAGAAAGGATCTCACATGTCACCTACCAAGAGCTTGTTTGATGTTGGGTCTAGAAGGATTTCCATCTTCATCGTGAATACTTTTACATATCACTCGGATGTTCTGGCAATACCAGAAGGATAATGCGTAGGACTCTTAAAATTTACTTACTTTCCACATTGTGTGAAACATCAAGTCTTCATTATTTTTGTGTCCTAATGAGATTTTATGGATGATCTCTTGGCTCTAGACTCAATAGTGCACATTTGGTTCCTATGCCGGAGACTAGGGAGAGGGTCTCCTTCTTCAATATCAACAATCTCTAAGAGAAAGTCGATAGATTATGTAGGTTCTCCGTGAGAATGAAACAAGTCCTTTTAAGAGGAACTTGAGTAGCTTGGGAAGTTAGGTGCAGTGTGTCACTGGGTCCACGACGTCTTGTCTTGAATACTAGTATTACCTTAGTAACCCCCAGTAGCAAATGTATTAAACCCAGTTTCTGCCCTAAGGTTGAATTATTGGAGGGCTATTTCTTTTCACCCTTTTCTCATTCATTTCTTTTTCATTCTTCAACCCCTTTAGTGCTTACCGAGATTTCATTACGAGAACCTTGTTGGGTTTATTCCAGTTCTAGCTCTATCTCAGTCCGCACTCTTCCCATTTCACTTTTCTCCTTTTTTTCATCATACCTAAGGACTCTACACTATCTAGTGGATTGTCCCTGGGTAGATCCCTCCGGCTCTGGCGGGATCGTGGGAACGAATACCTAACCTAACCATCCTTATATCACCATGCATAAAGTAAATTGGTCGGTCTTTTGGAGTTGTTCTTTCCTTCTTGAAACCAATTAAAAAATCATTTGGAAAATCAATCAAGGTACTTGTGATATAACATCAAAGCATTTTGTACCTTAATTGTTTTGATCATTTAGAAATCCTCCCCCTCAACATGTGCATATGATTATGAAATTGTTTAGCACATGGAGGCAAGAGTTCTTTTGAAATAATTTCTTTGATCACAATTTCCTTAGAAAAAGCCTTTTGATTTTCTTGGTAAATTCTCCCCCTCAAAATGTGCGTTGGTTATTTGAAATCATTTAGCACATAGAGAAAAGAGTTCTTAGAAGTACTGTCACGATCATATTGCCACACATAAAGCCGTTAGAAAATAAATTAAGGTACTTATGTTGAAACATAGAAATCATTGTACCTTGAAAGTTTATTTTCTTTTGAAATGCTCCCCCTCAATATGTGCTTCAAGATTCGAAAGCGTTTACACATATGGGAGAGCAGCCTGCACTTTTGAGTCAAATCGATCATCGTTTATCAGATTTCATATTTAAATCACATTTTCTCCCCCGATCAAAAATATCAAATCCTTTGAGATTTTGGATCCTAAGTGATTTAAATAGTTTTAGAAAACATGGGAGAAAATATGTCTGGTTTAAATTCTCTTCTGGTTTATGGTTAAATGCTCCTCCTCAATTATGTGCATCATGTATTTGAAATCTTTTGGCACATGAAGGAAGGAGTGCTTTTGAAACAATCACCCTTTAAAACCAATTTGAGATTTAAATCACGATCTCTCCCCCGATCAAAAATTTCAAACCATTTGAGATTTGTGATCCCAATTGATTTAAATCATTTAGAAAAGTTAGGGGAAAGACGTGGCTTGATTTAATTTAGAAAATAGCTGATTAGGATCAATTTTTAGACATTAAAGATTGTTAGTGTCAGGTATGATAATTTTAAGAGATCTTTAAGTAAAATAAAACAATTTCACAATCAAATAAGAACAAAAAATTTTTTATTTTGAAAGATCTTTGAGTTTTAAAAAAAATCATACCATGACATAACATTAAATCTTTAGATCACCACTTTTTATCGTACAAACGGACTTTTTGATAAAATATCGTTTGAAAATATTTAAGATTGAAATCACTCTCCCCCTCAATCCATGACCGTAGTCGTTGATTGAGTGACTTTAGTTTAAAAATGAAGTCCGGTTGATTACCAAAATTTGAGTCCAATTTATTTTCAAAACAATATTTTTCCATTTTCAAAATTGTTTCAAGAAAAATGGTATCATCCACTACTTTTTCAGCACAAAGATACATTATTTGGTTGAGATGCTTCTGTTGTTGCTGTAAGGCTTGAAGAAAAAACCATCTGCTGATGCAGTGAGACCTCTAACATTGCATCTATCATGCCAACTCTTCATAGAGATCCAATTAAGCTCCGTTTCTTCTTTTATCGACCCAAGATATAGTTACCATTTCCTTTCGGCATCCAATCATCTTCATTTGTGGGATCCGGATCGGGAACTTTCTTTTAAACCATCTTATCTGCATATGTTAGTGGACATAGATACAGATATATGGTGGTCGACAACACCCAAACAAGAATCGACTAATAAAAGTCAATCCAACATATCAATCATATCATAAAAGCATCGGAATAATGTGTTTATCAAACTATAGTCATCTAATCCTAACAATCATATCCTAGATTCCTAGTCCTTCGACATAGGCAAATATCTTTTCTAGTTAAGCACGTAGGATAATTAGATAAGCCGGATAGATGATATAAATTTGAAAACATTCTCCCCCTCAATCAATGACTCATTTCATAAAAAATTTAACCATGCTGAAGTCATTGATTGGGTTTTTCAAATTTATGAAAATTCTGATTTTGATTGATTTTCAATCAACTCAATTACCACCATTTTGTTAAAACAAATATTTTTTTGAAGAATTTTAGAAGGAAAAATATTTGAGTAGGAACAGCAGTCCTTCGACATACTTTCCTCATTAAGTTTTAGGATAAGTGCACGAAATTTTTGAAAATTGGTTTAGTGCAGCACTTTCCTTCTTTTGAAGAGCGGGTAGCTATCTGAGATAATAGCAAGCCATGGTTTAAGCACGGGTTACAGTCTGAAGTAACTGTAAGCCATATTTTGAGACATGTTGTTAAAATATTTACACCTTCTCCTCGAACTTCATCTAAAGTCCCGTGCCATTATTGAATGAAATTTCTAAGACCGTAGATGTTATCGATACCAGAAGACATGTCTTTAGAAAACATATTTTTGGTCTTTTTCAAATTTTCTGATTTTTATGGATTTTTGTTGGTTTTATAATTTTCTATTTTCTTTTGTTGGTTTTATATTTTTTTATTTTGTTTTTAATAAATATTTACAGATAGAGTAGATGATATAGTTTAAGAAGATGATGATACGAGTGCCGAGATAAGGATATCGAACAACCCCGTTGTAGAAGATAGAAATCGTCATCTCTTAAACATTCACCACCAAAGCTTTCGAGGCTCCTGAATTGAGAGAAATTGAACCATCTGAAAGTGAGACTTTGGTAGCTTCCCCCCAAACCGAAAATCCTTTTGTTGAGCAGATTCGAAGCTCTATTTCAAGCTTGCCTTAGCCAGGTGCACAAAGAAGCACACCATTATCATCGATCTTGCTGATCCTTTTAAGAATAATCATCGTGATTCTTCGTTCGAGGTTATATCATCCAATAAAACAGCAACGTATCATCCTACACATAAAACAATCTTCCCATATTTCTTTTCCACTGAAGTCTGAAGCGATCCATACCAAAAGGTGTCAAGAGACAAATTCCCCCAAGTAATTAAATTGATGCCGGCAGTCTCTTGGAATGAAGCTCAAGAACCCGGATACACATATACCCAAAGAAAGAGAACTTTATAACATCGAAGTATCAGATTAATTCCGATTGCCAAAGAATAACCCCGATGTATACATTTCTCTCCCCCTGAATAAAGTGTATGAAGCTCAAGAACCCGAAGTACCCAAATGACCAAAGAAATAATAACCGATAACACTAAAGTAGCATGCTGAATCACTGATTATCTCTGCGGATGTCATCTCCGGAATAAGTGATTATCACTGAATCACCGATTACGCTCTCAAGTGAAACAGCTGAGCATCCCCAATGTACACAATTCCTCTCCCCTGATGATTGCGATAACATTGAAATCATCACACACTTGTGTACCTAAACTAACTCTTCCATCTCTTCCCCCACATAGTTGGAATAAGGACACTAAATGCCATGAGTCAAACCTTGAGTTTCTCTACGGTAATGACATTTGTCTTCCCGGGATTTCTTCAATCACTTAGAAGTATTAAGTTCATCAAGTTTACTCGCGTTTAGATACGTGTCTCCTCCCCCTTGCTGGTTTTGATACTTCAGAATCAGCAACACAATATTAGCCCATGTACTAGAAATCTTTTGAGAAGAACATCATTAGCTCAGATGTATCTGTGAGAATCAACTTGCTAAAGAATGTGAGCAAGTCTAATTGGGGATTAAATCTGACATTACACTCTCCCCCAATTATTGCTCTCCCCTAACCTGACAAAGATTGAAGTGATCTTCTCAGCCCGGATTAAGAAGAAGTCTTTAGATCTTTAAATGCAACTCGTCTTTAGTCTTCTAACATGCAACAGAAAATGTAGAACAGACTTTAGACTCGACCTTCTTCAAGATTGTCCGTTTGGGGAATAGAAAGTTAACATCTTCTTCTCACCAAATGCATTCCCGTTAACTTATATATATAGCAAATCCCCTTAACTCAAATCCCTCCCAATCAGACAAGAACAGAAAGATGTTCATCAAGGAAATCCGCCTCACAACTAGAAGCACTTTGTCGTTAAACTTATCAGTCCGTGAGAAGATGTCAACCAGCGGCTCTTAGAGGAAACTCCATGTAAAGGTGACCCGATAAGAAGAAGCTCTGTTCTTACATGAGTTAGGAGCCGTATGACCATTTGTTCTCCGAAGTCAATCAACCATGCAGTAAATTCACACTTCTTCTCCCCCTCAAGAATTGCATACGGAGTTGCCATTCTTGATTGAATAAGTGAAAATCATTCAAATGTATTCTATTCACACTTCTCCCCCTAAAAGGTAGCATACGATGTCGCCATCGTCATTATAATTGAGCAAGTGGAATAAGAAAACAATCAACAGTAGTTCGGTTCACTTGATGACTGAAAGCGCATGGAAAAAGCATGAAGCATGTTGATGAGAATGGTCATAAGTGAGAAGATTTCTCTTCTTCAGAAGATAAAGCGCACTGAAGCGTACACTTTTCTTTTCTTTGAGGAACGAGGCTTGAACTGTTGTGTTCAAACGTCATTATCTTTCTCTTTTCTACCTCTCTTGGCAAACTTGTAATCAATCCCATTATCATTCAGTAGGATTTTTGTCGTGACAGCTAATGGAGAAAACCTAATATGATGAATTTGACCTTGAAGTAAACTAAACCGAACTCGTGACTTAAACTTGCACATATGTAACAAAGAGCGGTGCCGAGAATTCATGCCCATTTGAATCTCTAAGTACTCTATACTCTTCAACCAACCAACCATCAAGTATAAGACGTACATCACCTCTTGAAAATCCATAATTCAATGTGACACTGAGCACTACAACGTAACTCCTTAAAGTGATAGTTATTTTGTGGTGGTAAGAGCCCAATTCCCCCAAGTGGTAAAAGAAAAGGAAAAGTCACCTAAAAATAACTAGATTTCCAAGTCTTCGTTTTTGAAAATATTAAAAGCTCGAACAAGGATCTCGAAGAATCTTCATCCAACCATCCCCGATACCTTCAGATACTAAGTACACTTGCCCGTGTCATTTCACTTCAACCTCAAATAGATAATACTGAATTAACGCCGTTGTCACATCTTATGGTTTAAAAGCTCAAATCTAGCCTCCTTTGACGTTTTAAGTGAACTATGATAATGGTTTCATCCCGACCATGGTTAAATGAGCATAACCCTGTAAAACTTTGAAATAACCAAAATGCCATGAAGAATATCCAAACAATCATCCAATTCATGAAGTACACCCTTTATCCCTTCTTTGAAGAGGAAACCATAGCACCAGCATCAAATAAGATCCAGAATTACACTTTCCCATTCTCTAGGATGGTTCCATCATCACGGGATTTTATAATTCTATGGTTTAAACCGAGACATAGTTTCTTTCGCGGGATTTTACAAAACCAAGAATAAACCGTGAGATAGATCCAGAAATGTACACTTCTTTCATCAGGATGGTTTCATCGTCACGGGATTTTACAAGTCTATGATTTAAACCGAGAAATAGATTCTTTCGCGGGATTTTACAAAATCAAGACTAAACCGTAAACAATGTCAGCATGAATGTTTAAAGACAACTTTGGTTTCGGTGAATATCTGTTTTAGGGGAACATGCAGCGGTTCTTCAATGGTTCATTCACCATCATCAACAATTTTTTACCCATATGTAGACAGCTTCACAAACCATACTAAGTCGAGTAGAATACACTACTTTCCCCTGGAGGTTGACCGTAACACATCAAAGTACACGTTTCTCCCCTATGATAGTTTTGAACTTTCGGAAGCATCATAACGTGTACAACCATTTGCACGAGAAGTTCTTATCATAAGCAAACATCTTGAAGAATCATGACTGACGTTGAAGATTCTTGAAAGATTTTGCTTAGACTGTGAAGTATCATAGACATTCAGTGGTGTTGAATATCACAGAAGAATTGTTGATCACATCTCATTCTTTGAATACTTTGGTAAACACATCATCCATGTATTCTGTCGGCTATTATGGTGACTACTTGGTGAAGTAAACCCGATATACCAAACTTGAGTATGAAGAAGAATTCCCCAGATTTGTTACTTAAGCTTGTACTAATCCTTGTGAAAAAATAAACGGTGTACCCTATGTACAAAACCTCTTGACATATCCTCAACTATGTGAGACACCGAAGTGAGAGCTACGTTGTGGGTTAAGCGAGAAAGAATCAAAAGAGTAACTAAATAGCCAAGCCATTATCACATCCAATAAACCCCCAAACAAGTCATCTTCGCAGAAGGGTAGAAAGAAAGAAGACGAAATAAGTAAACGCCCTCGAAAAACCTCACTTCAAATCCCAATGATAAATATCGTACAAACAACCCCATAGTTAACTCAGTTCAAACATCAAGTCAAGCCGTGACGTAATAACCTTCATGGAAATGTATAAACCAATGTATCAAACCTCGTAACCCATTAAATCTCATCATCAAATCTCAGTATCACAAATCTCATTTTTATACGATTCAATTTTTAGAAACCCATAGGTCCATCATCCAAATCCAAGTCATCACATATACAACACACGCCTGGTCCAACATACAAAGACGTACATCGGGTCCAACAATAATACAAATTCACATAACATATGATTATAGCCCAAGTCGCAGCCCACATATCAATAAGCTCAATACACACTTTGAAGAGTATAACAAAAACCATGTATAGTCCAATCTCGGCCCAACATAAATCCATTTCAAAAGTAATACTCCTCATTTTATATAATTTTCGAAATGTTCGATCCAACCATATGGTTATTCACCTCAGCCCATCAAAATATACGAAATATGTTAATTCTCTGCATATGTTAATGTTAATCTTCGAAAGTTCCCCATTTCAACCATATGTTTATACACGGCCCATTTCAAAGATATGCAAACACAACCCATCAAACTATTTGATCCAACTCAACAACCATACCCTAAAATTTCGCTTGTTATAAAAACGCAACACACTCTCATTTAACCCTAGAAATACTCCTCAACACTCTAACCCTAATTACTCTCACAACACACTCCGCCTCTCTCCTTTCTTAAACATTCTCACTTCATCCAAACCTAATTACTAACAATAATTAGTCCGCTCCATTTTGATGCACATAACAAATAGCACCCAACAAAAATCCAAATATCATTCACAGAACATGAAACGGATGATCTTGCAAGATCTTGACCTCGCCACAGGGATGGCACAAAGGTCATTATCAGGGCCAAGGATGGCAATAGACTTAGAGATGGCTACGAGATCAAATCCAAACAACACAGGTAGGTTAACATTTTTCGTGTGCTTATGTTACAATGAACCAACGAACGAAGAAAAACAAGGGAGTAGCACAAGTTGTTATTGCTCTTGTTTTCTGTTAGTTCGAAGATTTAATTGACCCGAAAGTATCAAACAATTGACTGCCATAAAGATGGTTTTGATCCTTTGATCAGGTCTTTATGTAGCCATGTATACCCTCGTGATGCGTCTGAGATCTATCTGATATATCATTTATTGTTTAGACTTGACATAGATCTATGATGCATTAGTTTACGTGTGTGTAAGATCATTTACGGTCTTTTGATTTTTGTAGTACCACACCAAATATGAAACAAGCTGAGATCTATGATATCTTTTCATGTCGATTATGTTCATGTTTGGTTCGGTTCATGGTGTTGGATAAGTGTCGCATATGTTGATGTTGGTGTAAGTAGAAATGCGACTGATGATGTTGGTTAAGTAAACTGAGGTCTTGTGGGTTGATTCTTGGTGTTAAAAAGATTGAGTCTTGTTGAGGATTGAGTCTTGTTGAGGTTTGAGTCTTGAATGAGGTTTGAGTCTTGATTGAGATGGTTTTATCTAGTCTGTCTTTCTTCTTCCTTTCTGTCAACACGCAACAATTATGGGTCAAACGCATCTTCATTTTTCTCAACACAAATCGCATCTGGTTATTGACACAAATCGCATCTGACACAACTCGCATCTGACACAACTCACATCTGACACAATTCGCATTTGACACAACTCGCATTTGATACAACTCGCATTAGGTACGTTGAATCTGGACAAGTCGCAGTCAAAACTGTCAACTCGCATAAAGAAATCAGTCAACTCGCATTGATGAATTTGAGTGTAAGTCGCATTAAAAAATCGAGCGATATGACCATTTTATCACTAAACCCAGAAAAACTGTATGCAAGATAATCATTTGACCCATGTTTGACCACGAAGATGAGACAGTTTTGACCACTGATGATAGAACTATTATGACCACACAAACAGTTTTCAGAAACTTTTATAAATTCAGTTATACTACCTTTAAGACTGATATAAAAATTGTAAAAAACTGATTGACTAAATGAAACACAAAACCAACAGTTTAACATATCTTAAAAACATATTCGACCAACATAACCATCATCAAAACTTGTTTTCACAACAGTACGAATCAAACCGCATCCAAGAATGAACAAACCGCATATTAAGACCGCTCAAAGAAAACATACGAATCATCACAACAACACAACCATGGCTCTGATACCAATTGTAGGATCGTTTCTTTTTATGTTGCTTGATGATTCGGGTGGTTTAGGATGGTGATAGTATATGAATGCCATGTTTAGAGAGATGAAGAGAGGAGAGGGTGATTCTAGAGAGATAAACAAAAGAGAAAAGGTTAGATTATCAAAGAAGCACTACCCCTTCCAAGGATGGAAGGGGTATTTATAGTTACAACTACTATGTCCTCCTGTCGTACTGTGGCTCAGGCATACAGTGGGTAAAGACCCGTCCTTCCTCCACGGTGTTACTCTAAACTAAACTAAGCTAATAACTAAACTAATAAACACGTAAATAACGATATGTCTACGAGCTAACTTATGCTAGATTATATTTGGGGTGACCGACTCTTCACTATGGAATTTCTAATTCCTAACAAGTAATGATAACAATAATGCACTAAAGATGAGTGCATACAAGGTAGGCTAAGGCGATTTGGGTGTACATTTGGGGGTGGATTGTAAACAATGTTCTTCATTGATATTTCGGAAAACCGAAACATCACGAGAACCGTGAAAAGGATAGGCTCTAAGGGGTTAACTAGGGGTATCGTGTACTAAAGATGAGTATATCGCAAGGGTGTGGGGTAATTACTCAACCGATGTGGAAGAAGTAATTATAATAGAGGTTTCAAACAATGGTTATCCTAATGCCTCTTATCACTTAGTTATTCATAACTACACAAGTGTAGTCTCACTAGCGATCTCGGAATGCATCACAAAATAAGTTCTAGAATCTATTATACTACCGGTACACTCTCTAAGCATTAAAGGTGAATGCTTTTATTCCTAAAAATCTAGGGGCGAACCTCACATTTTTTGGGTGGAATTTGAGTGGTAAACGGTTTTTGTGCTAGTAATATAACTCCTATCCATGAGACGCTTTATTAAGACTAAAGTTTTAGCTCGTACATGTCATAAAAAAATTTAAATTTAGTGCTAAAATTGCCCTAACAAATATTTCTCATAGTTTATTACACAATTTACCAAGGACAAGACAAATAATCAAGGATAAGAATAGTTTCTAAGTTCCCGTTTTATTCTCCCTCCCTATACTTAAACTGAAAATTATCCCCAATGTTCCCCGAAAGTATCAAAGTTATGATAAAAGAAGGTAAGTAAGGAAAAGAAACTAGTACTCCCCTGATTAGCTCGGTAGGATCCATGTGAAGTTACGCATAAATTCTTTTCCAAGAATAATGCATACGTGATAAGCTCCATCCAATGAGTGTTTCTTCTTCTTGCCAAATATAACCTGCACTCTTAAGAAAACAAACGAAAACTTTGCGTAAAATCGGCGGTAAAACTATATATGACACAACTACACTAGGATATAATGCTTGTGGAATGGATGCTTGCAATTTTTCAGGAAAATTAAGACCTAAGAATTTCTAAAACTTTAAAAGTAGCATAGAAAACGAAAAATTGTATAAGCTGTTTCTGATTAACCTGACGTCGTCAGGCTTTAATCCTGACGCCGTCAGGTTGTCCTGACCGAAACTGGTCAGCTGCGTTTTCTGGAAAAATTACATCTTTAGAATATGGAAAAACTCCTGCAAAACATCCATTATGACTCGATACAAGCATTTGACTCTAACAAGCACACATATATATCAATTTCACTAATTGTAATTCTCATGTTCATGTTCTTCAAAAGCGTATGTGATCTTCCTTACACTTATGTTTTTGTAAAATACCTTTATATGTAATTAAGACGAGGTTAAAGACAAAATAAAGCATTTTCACAAAGTCTAACATGAGAATAAACAACAATGAAAAAGATATACGACACACAAACAAGAAAACAATTAAGCATGGGTTGCCTCCCACGAAGCGCTTGTTTTTGTTCGAGTCACGAGCTTGACTCTACCCTTATTTAACGGATAAAGGGGAAGTTTTCCCTACACTAAAGCTTAAGTGCGGGTGATAGTAGCGATACACACCCTTAGGGTGGAAATTTGCTACGTGAGGAGAGGGTGATGGGTGATTTATATGCTCAAAGGGGTGTGCTCCATTCATTATAACCTTGCCTAATTCTATTGGTGTAGCGGGTGAATCAAATCTTTCTCCTAGAAATGGATCATCTTCTATCAACTTCCAAAGATTCTTAGTTAAGGATCCATCTTGACCTAATAAACCCGGTTTAAACCCATAATGTTTCTTGTTATCAACCATGAATGGGTGATGTAAGTGTGTAAGGTCATGGGTTACTCCTATATTAGCTTCCACTCTACATGGCTTAGAGTCTACTACCTTCATCACGCAACTATCCGGACTATTTATTTTGATGGGTGGATTGGGGCCTAATTCAATTCCTAGATTCACATCTAAAGACGGGAAATTGGGTAAGGGTTTTGGTTGAGGCTCCAGTTCATCAAAATTAGGAACTTCCCTAGGACTAAGAGAGAGGTCATGACAAAAAACATCTAAACCTACATTCTCTAGTGGTGTTTGGTCCAAAGGTTCTATATCAATCGGGGTTCCTATAGTCTCTTCTACTTCTTCCGGGTAAGTTATAAGCGGTGTGTGTTCCTCAAGTGATGGTAGGGATTGTGGGCTTGGAGTTTCCACCTCATTCTCCATTATACCTAGATCTCCTATATGTTCATCATGTGTTTTAGTATGATCTAACCCAAATACACTCCTAAGTATCTCAAATCTTTCTTTAGCCATTTCAAATTCTTGGTCCGATTCATAAGAATTGTTCTCAAAAACTTGACTACTATGTTTTATTTGCCCAAAGGATTCCTCACGCGTGTCATATGTTTTGGTGAAATCTATCTCATGCATGCAACTAGGTAGTTCAACTCTAACAATCTCACAATCTTGTTCTGATTTAGGTTCCATGTTCCTAAAATCTAGGTCTTTTTGTTCATGGTGCCTAAGGTTGGATAAATCCTCCTTATCTGTTTCCTCAAATTGTGATGTAGACAAGCCTATGACTTTATTCAAACTATGGGTTACGCTTAGGAAGATTTTCTCAATTTTTTTCCAAATGGTTGCACAAAAAGTAGTTGATCCAAACAATGATTTTTGAATAGAAGCCACACATGCACAAAATTCATCAAAGCCCTCTAACTCTACACCTATCTCCTCTTGGATATCTCTAAGATAACTTACCAATTCATTAGAACAATAAGAAGTAATTCTATCTGTGAAATACAATTGTTCCTCATTTGTTAATGATTCAAATGCAACTTCACTTGCCATAGCGATAAATGAAAAGGGTTTCACGAACACAAACACAAAGAAAGTGGATAGACTACAAGGAAGCTAATGAAAATAGAAAAAAAGCTAACTTGATAGGAATCAAGCTAGTAAACCTAAACGAGATAGAGATCTAACTAGATATTATATTCCCCGGCAGTGGCGCAAAAAACTTGATGCGTGTATGAAGTGCGTTCGGGGTCAAATGAACTTCGTTTTATTCGAGCAAGTTTTTCAACCACCTAGGCAGTGAACCTAATCGTTGTAGTGTAGTATTGGGTAAGCCTCGGGGATTGATATCGTTCTCTAGGGGAATAGGAATGCTAGAAAGAAATGTATTACGAGAAGGTGGGGTTTGAGGATGATTCTTTTTTTTTTTAATATCTTTTTATTGTTTTTTTAGAAAGCTAAGGTAAATATCTCGGGGCAATTGGTTGGGGGGTGGTATTCTCTACAAATTACTTCTACTTATCTAATTATCTAATTATCTATTACTACGGGTAGTCTTATGTCTATTTAATGTGTGCTCGTATGATGATTAAAAATGTGTTTACCTAGATACTATTACTCCCTAGTTATCTTTTATTAGTCGGTTGAATTGTCACACCTTATCTTAACGCGTTGTATTCCTAAAGTCGTAGGGTGTGCATAGTCCCTAACTCTTTGAGATTATCCTTCGGGTTTAGCATACGAAATCCGCAAGCCCTTAAGCTATTTCATTCATAAACCTCACTTTCACAAAGCATACTCCAGCATTAAACACAACGAATGACGCCTAGTTACACTCCTAAGCCAATTACAATTAAGATAAGAAACAACCTAACAATAATCAATAACTAGGTTTCATAGATCTAAGCAAACACACAAGAAATTTAGCTAGACATGGTAAACAAGCAAGCATACACACAATTAATTTAAGACATAATGATACTTTGGATTAAAATACTTATTCGATGTGTAAAATAGGGTTTGGGACCCTAAGATACTGTCCAAATCGGACTACAAACGAATTAGGTTTTTTTCTCCAAAAGTCTACCTCTTTAAATGCATAAAAATCGAATTTTATATATAGATTTATACTTGCGACGGTGTCACCCTTTAGATGGGACGCCGTCAGGTCGCCATCATTAGGGTATCGTCTTGGCCAAGTCATCGATGGGACGGCGTCACCTTAGAGCTGCGACGCCGTCAATCTTCAGTTGGGACGTCGTCTTGATTCTGGATCTGGACCTTCTGAGATGAAAATTCTGAGTGACGCCTGATCCGCGCAAAACCGTCAAGTTATCTCACTCAAGCCTGCCACTTGTGAATGGCTGACCGTAAGGAACTTAAAACGTCGCCGCGAAAGCAATGAAGATCGAGAGTATAGTGTTTCCCAGTGTCGTTAAGTCCCAACGAAATGCTGCGAGAATAGTCAAACGTGTAGTAATCGAGAAGATTTGAACGGATAAGGAGATATGATTGATTATAACTAAGGAAAAAGCCCATAAACTACAAGGGCTTAAATGCAAATTAAAGAAAATTAAAAAGATAAAAAAAAATATTAAATAAACGCTATCACTATTTGCAAAATGATGAACGTTTAAAACTTAAAACTTACGTTTAAATAAAACTTACGTAAACGTACAAAATAAAAAGTGAGATCTAAGAAATAAAAGACCTAAAAATATGAAAATGACATTTTTACAAACCTAATGATAAAAGACAATTTTAAGAAAAGAAAATTATTTTTATAACTATTTATCTAATTATTATTAATTAAAAACTATTTTTAACTATTTAATAATAGCCTAAAATACAAGAAAATAGGAAATAAAGAGTGAAAAATAAAATTATGACTTAGAAAAGTCTAAAATAACAAAATAGAATTTTCAAAACTATTTTTGTATTTTTCTTATTATTATTCTATTTTCTAGGAATTAAAAACTATTAAAAACTAATTAAATTATTTAAAAATTACAAAATAAACTATGAAAAATCTGGAAAATTACTTTTTTTGTCTTTTTATATTTATCTTAACTTAAGAAAAATGAAAAATTATTTTTTTGAACCTTTTCTTAATTTTTTGTGTTAAATGCTATTTAAAAGTGCTTAAAAACTAATTTAAATGTAGAAAAATAGCAAACAAACTTGGAAAAATATGAAAAATTCAGGAAAAGCTTAAAATAATATTAGGAAACTAGGAAAAATGGAAAAACAGGTGCTAGTGTGGAGGAATAAGGAACTGATGTACAAGTGCTTATTGAAATAAGCACTTAAATAAGCAAATGGAGCAAAACAAGCACCCAACGAAAACAGAAGCTTAAATAAGCTAAAAGTGACCAAATGCAACTAAAATCAACAAGCCATAACCACTGATTTGCAGTTACAACAGATTTGATGAGATTGAGATAATAAGCTAAAACAGTTAAAGGGGGTCTACTTTGAGCTAAGGAATAAGCTAACCAATAAGCTAAAACCTAAAACCAAATATGGGACCCTAAACAAGACCTGGGTGGCTATGCATAAGCCAAAAATCAGACCTAGGTGAGCTCACATGAGCTTTGCACAAGCTCTGCAAGACCTGCTCAGGCCCTGTAGCCTCAAGTGTCCCACGACAGGCACATAAGCCTTCATTCACAAGCCTGTTTGAGAGTTCTAAAAAATTGGCAAAATTCCACAAAAATGATAATAAGAAACAAGACCAGGTGAACTTTTTAAACCTACAATTTTCATTGAAATTGGTCCAGAAATGAATCCAAGAAAATTCTTCCTAATTGAGCCCAAATCAGATTTTTCAATGTTTTTGACTTTTTGACAAAACTAAAAGTTGACTAAAATGAAATTTGAAGCTAATTTTTGGATTGATAATGATGTATTATGATGAAATGAAGTCACTGAAAGCTATGTTTATGATTTATGAACACAAAACAAGCTTTTAGCTTTTATAAAACCTTAACAGTTAAAGAATTAAGGACAGATTAGATGATTTTGACTTTTGAGAGTGTACAAGCACAAAAGTAAGACAGTTATAAGTTCAAATGGATTCAACAAGCATGAACCAACAGAGTTATCCACTGCACACACCTAAAGGACAGATATGCAGTCAAATCCAAACACCTCTTTAAACAACTAAATTGCAACTAAAACTGAGATAGCTACTGAACCAACTTAAGATATTGATCAAACTATGTTGAACTTACCTAATTACAACTAATTAAACACATAGAAACCAATTATGACCACAGATATTCATACAGGTACAATATGCAAAATGGATGAAAAGCTGAAAGTGAGAAGCTCACTCACAGGTGTCCCACTTGCTTGCAGGCCAAAACCAAACCAAATCCCACACTAGCCTAACCTATTTTAACCCAATATCACACTGCATCTTCCATTGTCCATTACCAAACCCAATGAGCTTCAACAGTTGACTTTGGTTGACTATTTCACAAAATTGTTTGAAACTGATTTAAAAGTTTATAAAAAGCTATAACAAGCTTGTGGAAGCTGGTTTAAGCTTATAGATAGAATTTTTGAAACTTTAACATAAGCTTTTAAGATTGAAAATTTCAACAGTTGACAGAAAACATGAAAGGTACACCAAAACTTAAATTGACACTTGATAATGGTTGCAATACACTTAAACAAGATAATTTGATACAAAGAAACTGAGATTACAACATTTGGACTTAAATCTAAAACATTAATTTAAAAACGACATTAAGAAAAAATTACAAAACTAACTACTCTTTTTTCTTTTTGCTTTTCCTCCTTTTATATACCCATAAGCTTCCACGTGTCTTCTTGATCAAATCCCACCACTTCTTTTGCCAATGAATGAGTTTTAAGCATATTGGCCATTTTATGTGTTTTGGCGGGAAAGGCATAATTTGACCTCTGTGGACTTTTAGACTGCAACTAGGGGGGGTGGATTTGTAGGGGTGATGATGGGTAGTGTTGAAGGGATAAGGTGAAAAGGTGAGGTGATGGGTGTTGGGAGAAGCAGTGCAGCAGCAGTGCAAGGGAAAGGGAAGAGATAAGTGTGGGAGGGAAAGTGATGTTTGACTGGGGGGTCAAAACAGGGAATGACAGGGGCCAAAAGGGTTAAGTGGCAGGGGTCCAATTCATTTTGACAAGGCTTTGTTTTAGAATTAAATGACAAGGACTTGTTTTGTAATTCTGCCAAACTAGAGGGACCAATCCTGCCATTATTCCAAAGTTGTTACAAGGGACCAATATTGACAAGTTCCAATAGTACAAGGACTAGTTTTGACATTTTCAAATTTCCAGGGACCAAACTTGACATTTTATGAAAGTTCAGGGACCTTATCTGCCATTTAACAAAAGATTTATTCAAGGACCATTTTTGACAAATTAGAATATTTCAGGGACCTTGAATAACATTTTTCTTTATTTAGATTTACCAGGGACTGTTTTTGACAACTTTTGAAACTTGGGGGACTAAAACGCCAATTATGCAAATTTGATAATTTTCACCGTGATTTTGATATTTTTTGCATTTAAAACATATAAAACACTTATTTGTGATATTTTTATCATTTTGATGCATTTCGAAAGTGTTTTCAGATGTTATTGCAGTTTAAATGGTACAAAAATGATGAGTATTTAGACACTCATCAATCCCCCACACTAAGATATTGCTAGTCCCTAGCAATGTTTTGAGAAAAATTAATGGATTTTATCTCTTTACCAAAAGCCATTACTTCGGGAGTAGCCAAATGTTTCAGTTCAAGTAAGAACCTTGGTACACTGATAACCAAGTGATTTTGAGCAAACCACCGACTTCCAACGGATTTGATTTGTCTTTACCGAAGCCGTTTGCTCGACTAGCCAACTCTTAAATAAATTATCAATATTATCTTTGGTGAGCTGATTACCAATTATGGTTTTTCCATTGCCTTTACCACAAGCCATAAACTTGCGGGCTAGCCAACTCTTCACTTTTAAGGATATGGTGAGTTGAATACCATACAATTTTGGGCAAATTGCAAGCCGTCAACGGATTTGAGATATCTTTACCAAGAGCCGTTTGCTCCTGGATTAGCCAATCCTTTTGTTTATTAGACAAGGCGGATTGATAACCAAATGAGTAAGTGTAAAACACTTACTCCAAAAAAAATTTTGGCCAAAACGGGGGAATTGGGTAGATAATATATGATAAAATTCGTGAGAATTCCCCCCCACACTTAGAAATGAATATTGCCCTCAATATTCAAAGTACCGGGGCTATGCCGAAACAAAGAACGTAAAAGGGAAATACTACGGCCATTATTTGAAAATGTTTTGTTTTTTAGAAAACTTATATATATACAACATGTGGGGCATCTCCCCCACACTAGGGTGGTACACACGGGTGAAAACCCATGTTTAGCTACTGTTTTTGATTACCGAGTCGCTAGCTTGACTCGACCCCGAATTAATTGGTTCATGGGGAAGTAAGTGGAAGAAAATTCTCCATCGGACTTTCATTCAAGATGTTTGGATAAACATTGAAGTACGTGAAAGTTCCACACCGATGAGATACAGATAGAACCGGCTCACAAATGATACATGAAAATGCCGGGGTCAAAGATAATGTCTTCATTCCCGAAGGAGTGAAGAACGGGAGAAGTGACAGAATATATGAAGAAAAGAAAGAAAATCATGATACAAATCATGACTAACTCTTCATCCTCAATAGGAGAATTCATAGTTTCATGAATCTCCTCAAGTTAAGCTCATTTGATCAAGACATATTATGGGTGTGTCTAGATCAAAGTAGAAATTATCATACTCCGGCGGAGATATGATATGAGTAAGTTCACAGGAGAACTCCTCGAAAGTAAATGAATCATATTCAATTGGTATCGTGGGTTCACTGGTGAACTCCTCCAATGTAAATGATTCATAATCAGGGAGAGAATTATGAGAATGAAAAGTGGTACTGCCACTAATCTTCTCTCCCATATTATCAAAACAGAAGGCTTCCATTTCCGGAATAGAATCATCGGAAAGAATGTCACTATCCTTTATGGGGATAGGAGATGAAATGGGTTTTTCTTTGAAAGCCTCGATTTTAGAAATGAGAAGACTGACATTCAATAATGTTGCTCGAAGAGCTTCATCTTTGATTTCAATGTCAGTAACTTTATCATTCTCTTCTTCTAAGCTAACAAGTTCAGAAGGTAATTCTTCCATATAACTGATGTCTCCACAAGATAACGAATCGTCATCAATAGAATCGGAGCACATCTCAACATGATTACTTTGGAAGACAAGAGGAGGAGGGATATCACACACATGATCAAGAATTCCCTGTGACTCTCTTGGGATTGGGACAAGGTTCTCAACACTAGACTTTATGAATTCGTCCGATTCCTTTTCAGGAACAGTGTCAAGAAGCTCATCCCCCATGTTCAGAGAGTGAGTGGGAACATCGGGTGTGATAACAACAGACTGAGGGAGTTGAGAAGGACTAGCATACATATGTTTTATACTTTCCATTTGTTCTTCTGCTAGTAATTCCATCATAGTCTTTTCTCCCTGATTTTTCATGGAAGGAATTTCAACTGATGAACTTGATGAACCTGTACATAATTGACTAATATCAAGGGTAACTTCATCATCATCGTCATCAGGAATGAAACGGAATCGAGAGCTAGATTTGGTTTCTTTTGCAATTGATTCCCTAACAATGATTTTTCAAAGGCAACTGGGAATCTAATTTAGCATCCGCTCTTCACTAACAAAACTTCCATGTATTTTTCATTTGGATTATCTTGGGGATGTTTACATTCCTTCAAATCTTTCACTAAATCCAAGAGATCAAGGAGAAGATTTTGAGGAAGTGGGTCGAGCTGAGGTGGTGCCCGATTCATTTGATACTGTGGAGGTTGGTCATGATATGAAGAGTCGTGAATTGTTACAGTGGAAATGGATTCCTTGTTTGACAATCGAGCTACGATGAGGACCTCCACAATACTCACAACAAGAAAACCGATGTGGTTGAGTTGTATGTGTGGTAGTCATAATTGTTATCAGGAACCCGCTCATAGACAAGCGTGTTTCCCGATTGACAATCGAACTCGGAGTGTGAACCACCACAATACTCACAACAAGAAAACTGCTGAGTCTCACAAGTGTGGTAGCCGATGGAATAAATCAGTTGTGTTATGGTAGGAATAGGGATCCCGGTTATAGACAGACCCGTTTCCTGATTCCACCATGCTACAACTGGGGCAATTACCACCATTATAAGGACCACCACACCATTGACAACCAAGAGGGTGAGGATAAGACATAGAAAGAATCAAAGGGTTTCAGAGGGTAAGAAATGAAGAATCAAAAGGGTAAGAGGGTAAAGAGGAATATTTTTGTTGTTTTTGAAAAACATTTTGAAAAAACAAAGAATGAAAATCTTTTAGGGTTTTTGATTTTAAATATATAAATGGTATAAACAAGGAGTGATTATTCAAATCACTAATCTGCTAAACGTAAGACTATTAGCACTCCCCGCAGGGGCCAAAATTTGATCCGCGCAAAACCGTCAAGTTATCTCACTCAAGCCTGCCACTTGTGAATGGCTGACCGTAAGGAACTTAAAACAGTTCAGAAATAAAGCAATGAAGATCAGAGAGTATAGTGGTTCCCCGGTCGTTAAGTCCCAACGAGTCTGGCGAGAATAGTCAAACGTATAGTGATCGAGAAGATTTGAACGGATAAGGAGATATGATTGATTATAACTAAGGAAAAAGTACATAAACTACAAGGGCTTAAATGCAAATTAAAGAAAATTAAAAAGATAAAAAAAAATATTAAATAAACGCTATCACTATTTGCAAAATGATGAACGTTTAAAACTTAAAACTTACGTTTAAATAAAACTTACGTAAACGTACAAAATAAAAAGTGAGATCTAAGAAATAAAAGACCTAAAAATATGAAAATGACATTTTTACAAACCTAATGATAAAAGAAAGTTTTAAGAAAAAGAAAATTATTTTTATAACTATTTATCTAATTATTATTAATTAAAAACTATTTTTAACTATTTAATAATAGCCTAAAATACAAAAAAATAGGAAATAAAGAGTGAAAAATAAAATTATGACTTAGAAAAGTCTAAAATAACAAAATAGAATTTTCAAAACTATTTTTGTATTTTTCTGATTATTATTCTATTTTCTAGGAATTAAAAACTATTAAAAACTAATTAAATTATTTAAAAATTACAAAATAAACTATGAAAAATCTGGAAAATTACTTTTTTTGTCTTTTTATATTTATCTTAACTTAATAAAAATGAAAAATTATTTTTTTGAACCTTTTCTTAATTTTTTGTGTTAAATGCTATTTAAAAGTGCTTAAAAACTAATTTAAATGTAGAAAAATAGCAAACAAACTTGGAAAAATATGAAAAATTCAGGAAAAGCTTAAAATAATATTAGGAAACTAGGAAAAATGGAAAAACAGGTGCTAGTGTGGAGGAATAAGGAACTGATGTACAAGTGCTTATTGAAATAAGCACTTAAATAAGCAAATGGAGCAAAACAAGCACCCAACCAAAACAGAAGCTTAAATAAGCTAAAAGTGACCAAATGCAACTAAAATCAACAAGCCATAACCACTGATTTGCAGTTACAACAGATTTGATGAGATTGAGATAATAAGCTAAAACAGTTAAAGGGGGTCTACTTTGAGCTAAGGAATAAGCTAACCAATAAGCTAAAACCTAAAACCAAATATGGGACCCTAAACAAGACCTGGGTGGCTATGCATAAGCCAAAAATCAGACCTAGGTGAGCTCACATGAGCTTTGCACAAGCTCTGCAAGACCTGCTCAGGCCCTGTGCAGTCTGATTATGCACAGGGCACATAAGCCTTCATTCACAAGCCTGTTTGAGAGTTCTAAAAAATTGGCAAAATTCCACAAAAATGATAATAAGAAACAAGACCAGGTGAACTTTTTAAACCTGCAATTTTCATTGAAATTGGTCCAGAAATGAATCCAAGAAAATTCTTCCTAATTGAGCCCAAATCAGATTTTTCAATGTTTTTGACTTTTTGACAAAACTAAAAGTTGACTAAAATGAAATTTGAAGCTAATTTTTGGATTGATAATGATGTATTATGATGAAATGAAGTCACTGAAAGCTATGTTTATGATTTATGAACACAAAACAAGCTTTTAGCTTTTATAAAACCTTAACAGTTAAAGAATTAAGGACAGATTAGATGATTTTGACTTTTGAGAGTGTACAAGCACAAAAGTAAGACAGTTATAAGTTCAAATGGATTCAACAAGCATGAACCAACAGAGTTATCCACTGCACACACCTAAAGGACAGATATGCAGTCAAATCCAAACACCTCTTTAAACAACTAAATTGCAACTAAAACTGAGATAGCTACTGAACCAACTTAAGATATTGATCAAACTATGTTGAACTTACCTAATTACAACTAATTAAACACATAGAAACCAATTATGACCACAGATATTCATACAGGTACAATATGCAAAATGGATGAAAAGCTGAAAGTGAGAAGCTCACTCACAGGTGTCCCACTTGCTTGCAGGCCAAAACCAAACCAAATCCCACACTAGCCTAACATATTTTAACCCAATATCACACTGCATCTTCCATTGTCCATTACCAAACCCAATGAGCTTCAACAGTTGACTTTGGTTGACTATTTCACAAAATTGTTTGAAACTGATTTAAAAGTTTATAAAAAGCTATAACAAGCTTGTGGAAGCTGGTTTAAGCTTATAGATAGAATTTTTGAAACTTTAACATAAGCTTTTAAGATTGAAAATTTCAACAGTTGACAGAAAACATGAAAGGTACACCAAAACTTAAATTGACACTTGATAATGGTTGCAATACACTTAAACAAGATAATTTGATACAAAGAAACTGAGATTACAACATTTGGACTTAAATCTAAAACATTAATTTAAAAACGACATTAAGAAAAAATTACAAAACTAACTACTCTTTTTTCTTTGCTTCTTTCCTCCTTTTTATATACCCATAAGCTTCCACGTGTCTTCTTGATCAAATCCCACCACTTCTTTTAGCCAATGGATGAGTTTTAAGCATATTGGCCATTTTATGTGTTTTGGCGGGAAAGGCATAATTTGACCTCTGTGGACTTTTAGACTGCAACTAGGGGGGGTGGATTTGTAGGGGTGATGATGGGTAGTGTTGAAGGGATAAGGTGAAAAGGTGAGGTGATGGGTGTTGGGAGAAGCAGTTGCAGAGGTGCAAGTGGGAAAGGGAAGAGATAAGTGTGGGAGGGAAAGTGATGTTTGACTGGGGGGGTCAAAACAGGGAATGACAGGGGCCAAAAGGGTTAAGTGGCAGGGGTCCAATTCATTTTGACAAGGCTTTGTTTTAGAATTAAATGACAAGGACTTGTTTTGTAATTCTGCCAAACTAGAGGGACCAATCCTACCATTATTCCAAAGTTGTTACAAGGGACCAATATTGACAAGTTCCAATAGTACAAGGACCGGTTTTGACATTTTCAAATTTCCGAGGACCAAACTTGACATTTTATGAAAGTTCAGGGGACCTTATCGCCATTTAACAAAGATTTATTCAAGGACCATTTTTGACAATTTAGAATATTTCGGGGACCTTGAATAACATTTTTCTTTATTTAGATTTACCAGGGACTGTTTTTGACAACTTTTGAAACTTGGGGGACTAAAACTGCCAATTATGCAAATTTGATACGTTTTTCACCAGATTTTGATATTTTTGCATTTAAAACATATAAAACACTTATTTGTGATATTTTTATCATTTTGATGCATTTCTGAGTGTTTTCAGATGTTTTTGCAGTTTAAATGGTACAAAAATGATGAGTATTTAGACACTCATCAACGCCCTTCTTCTTCACAACGTGACACCGTCAGGTTATACGAAAAAAAATTCCACTAAGCCGTCTGGTGCATGTTTTGATCAAGTCTCTTTATAGGGACGGCGTCGCCCTTTGATTGGGACGCCGTCAGGTTCATGTGGCACTTGAGTGGCTTCGATCTTGACTTTGCCATTTTCTTCATGTATTCGCTCCTTTTCGTCTAAATGTGCTTCATTCTAGAATTTTGCTTCCAAGAGACCTAAAAAGTGAAAAGGAACGAAATTAAGCAGTAACAGATATAAAAGTGGTCGATTAAGGGCTTAAATGACCCCCTAAAAGCGTACGTTTTAAATCCTTATCACCCGACGGCGTCACACTTCCTCAACTGACGACGTCCCAACGATGACTTTTCCATAACGAAACCCTAATGACGGCGACCAGAGGTCGTCACCCTCAAAACGCAACGCCGTCACAAGTGTATATTTATATATAGACTTTGAATTTTTTGTTTTTTGTGTGTAGTATTTTGGAGAGCAAACCCAAGTTCGTTCATAGTCTGACTTTGGTAGACGCTAGAGTAAGGAAAACTGGCTTCTTCTTTAATTGTTGCGAGCTTGAACGTCTTAAATAGTAAAAAGCTTGAGAGTGCACTTGAGCCATCATAGTGTTTATTGCGTAAGTTGTAGCTTTAGGATAATAGAGTATGGGAGATACTACTGTACTTGGTGATCCTGGATAGTCTAGAGGAGAGTTACAATTCATAGGCACCCCCTTATGACTAACACGGAATACAACGCACCAATTAGAATGAGGATGTGACAATTCAACCGACCAATAAGAGATAACTAGGGAGTAAGAAAATCTAAGTAAACACGCTTTTAATTATCATAAGAACACAATCAATCAATCCATAGCTTTTTCTTCTTTTCATTAGTCAATCAATCCCTGAGATTTTTACTTGTTTTCCAAAAAAATATAAAAAGCTAAAAGAATCACCCTCAACCTCACCTTCTCGTCATACATCTCTACTAGCATCTCTATTCCCCTAGAGAACGATCAACCTCATGGGCTTACCCATACTACACTGCAACGATTAGGTACACTGTCTAGTGGGTTATAAAGCTTGCTCGTAGAAAAGGAAGTCTTTTGACCCCGAACCGGCTATCATCTTCTATCATCCATGTCATGGGCCCCCACAAACCTCACCTTATCCCACTTTGCATTAATTGCCAATACACACATCAAATATCCTAAGGATTTTTTTGGTGACATCACCACTGCAAAAGCACTTTTACTGTGTTGTTCAACTGTTTTCCTTTGAAACACGTGATAGCAGGGTTTGCGATCAAGAAAACCTCCTTTTCTACGAGCAAGATTTTCAACCATCTAGGCCGTGAACCTAATCGTTGTAGAGTAGTATGTGGTAAGGCTCGGGGATTGATTTCATTCTCTAGGGGAATAGGAATGCTAGAAAGAGATATATGATGAGAAGTTGGGGGTTGAGGATGATTCTTTTTAGTCTTTTTTATGTTTTTTTTAGAAAGCAAAGGTAAAATCTTAGGGTATATGATTGGGGGGGGGGGGTACTTCTACCGATTTCACTCCTTAACTAATTATCTAATTATCTGAGTAACTACGGATAGTTTATGTTTAATTGAGGTGTGCTCGTATGATGATTAAAGATGTGTTCACTTAGATGCTATTACTCCCTAGTTATCTTTTATTGGTCGGTTAAATTGTCACTTCCTTTATCTTAATTGATGCGTTGTATTTCGATTAGTTGTAGGGGGTGCCTAATTCCCTATTTCTATGAATTGTCACTCTCCTTTAGAATACCCGGGATTGGCAAGTGCAATAACATCTCCCCCGAATACACTATTATCATAAAGCTACAACTCACGCAATAAACACAACGATGGCCTAGGTGCACTCCTATGGCTTTTTGCTATTTAGGACGTTCAAGTTCGCAACAATGAAAGAAGAAGCCAATTTTCCTTACTCTAGAGTCTACCAATTAAGACAAGAGACAACCTAACAACAATCAATAACTAGGTTTTATAGATCTAAGAAAACACAAGAATAATTTAGCTAGACATGTTACACAAGCAAGCATACACACAATCAATTGAACATGTGGTAGACATAATGATAAATTGGATAAACAAACTTATCTTGATGTGTAAAATAGGGTATGGGACTCTAGAATACTATTTAAGTCAGACTACAACTGAGTTAGGGTTTGCTCTCCAAAATTCTGCCTCTTAAAATACAGAAAAATAGAATTCTATATATAGATTTACAATCGCAACGGCGTCACCTTTTGCTAGTGACGCCGTCAGGTCGACGTCATTAGAGTTTCGTTTGGGCCAAGTCATCGTTGGGACGACGTCACTTGAGATGTCTGACGCCGTCAGTCTTCATGTAGGACGTCGTCTGAATCTTGGATCTTGGGCGTCTGGTGTAGTTTTTGTGAGTGACGCCTTCCAGAAATAAGGCGTGACGCCCTAAGATGTATGTTTTAAATCCTTATCAAATATCCATACACTTGGTATTTGCTTGTCCTCAAGCAAATGTGCTTTTGGCCATTCAATTTATAAGTTAGGGGCATGAAGCATTGGTTTAAGTTAGTCTACAACAAGTACAAGCGCCAATAATAGTCATAACAAGCATGAAAATTATACACTAGCGCCTCACAATTGATGTTTAGATTCTCTCATCTCTCGGGTTTATATGAAATATAATATGAATGGAAATGGAAGATAAACACTTATTACCTGGCATAGTACATAGATTACCATAAGCTTGAGAATAGATCAAACCTCCACCACTTTGGCGTAAGCACCTAGGAATAACTATCTAACAGGTCTTTACAAGGGTTGTAACGTTAGGATTAGGGTAGGGAAGTAAAGGGTTTTGTTGGATAGGGGATATTTAGTTGTGGCAAGTCAAAAATCTTATGTTACAAGCATGTAAAGCGTGGCGTTGCTAAGCCAATACTCGACTCACTAACACTAGATAACTTGAAACAAAACGAACATAAACTTGAAAACATAAACATAAATGATAGATGTAGGATGGTAGCCCGTATATTTTTCTCTTTTTTTCAATTTTTTTTAACAATTTTTTTTTACCTACCTTTTTACTGTACCATCCTCTACGATAACATCAAAATATAAGGGATTTTTAGGAGCATCCCTACACTTGAGTTTTTATTTAACTAACAGTAATTGATCCAATTTGAAAAGATCAAAACACTTGGAGTATTTAATTACGTAGACAAAGGGAATTTGAATTTATCGTTCTTTCCCGTTACACCATAAAATATTACTTTTACCCGTGAGTCCCAATCGTCCCAAAACTATATAAAAAAGATATGACTCGACTTAGCAACCATGCAAGTAACTAGATAATTGAACTAAGGGTTTAATAGTGATAACAATAATGCACTAAAGATGAGTGCATACAAGGTAGGCTAAGGCGATTTGGGTGTAACATTTGGGGGTGGATTGTAAATAATGCTCTTCATTGATATTCTGGAAAACGAAACATCACGAGAACCGCAAAAAAGATAGGTTCTGAGGGGTTAACTAGGAATATCGTGTACTAAAGATGAGTACATTTCAAGGGTGTGGGGTAATTACTCAACCGATGTTGAAGATGTAATTATAATACATGTTTCAAACAAGGGTTATCCTAATGCCTCTTATCATTTAGTTACTCCTAACTACACAAGTGTAGTCTCACTAGCGATCTTGGAATGTATCACAAAACAAGTTCTAGAATCTTTTATACTACCAGTACACTCACTAAACATTAAACATGAATGCTTTTATTCCTAAAGATCTAGGGGCGAAACTCACATTTTTGTGGTGGAATTTGAGTGGTATACGGTTTTTGTGCTAGTCATATAATTCCTATCCATGAGACGCTTTATTAAGACTAAAGTTTAGCTCGTAAATGTCATAAAAAAATTAAATTTGGTGCTAAAATTGCCCTAACAAATATTTCTTATGGTTTATTACACTAATTACTAAGGACAAGACAAATAATCAAGTGAGTGAATAGTTTCTAGGTTCCCGTTTTATTCTCCCTCCCTACACTTAAACTGAACATTGTCCCTAATTTTCCCCGAAAGCATCAAAGTTATGATAAAGGAAGGTAAGTAAGGAAAAGAAACAATTATCCCCTGATTAGCTCGGTAGGGTATGTGTGAAGTTGCGGTTAAATCATCCTCCAAGAAGAATTCATAAGTAATAAGGTTCATTTAATATGTGTTTCTTCTTCTTTTCCAATATAACTTGCATAGTCATAAGAAAACAAAGGAAACCTTCTCGTAAAATTGACGGTAAAACTATATATGACACACAACTACACTAGAAAGCAAGTAAGATATAATGCTTGTGGAATGAATGTTTGCAGTTTTTCTGGAAAATTAAGAATTGGAAATTTCCAAAACTTATAAATTATACAGAAAACGAAACTGATATTTTGTTTCTACATTGCCTGACGCCGTCAGGCTCACCTAACAAAAACTGGTCTGCTGCATTTTTCTGGAAAAGTTCTGGAAAAATTACCTCATTAAAACCTGGAAATATTTCTGCAAAACATCCATCATGACTCGATACAAGCATTTGACTCTAACAAACATACATATACATCAATTTCAATTATTGTAATTCTCATATTCATGTTCTTAAAAACATATATGATCTTCCCTACACTTATCTTTTTGTAAAATACATTTATTTGTAATTAAGACAAGGTTAAAGACAAAATAAAGCATTTTCACAAAGTCTAACATGAGAATAAACAACAATGAAAAAGATATATAAACACACAAATTGAAAAACAAAACAAGCAAACTATTAAGCATGGGTTGCCTCCCACGAAGCGCTTTTATTTATTTATGAGTCTTGTAGCTAGACTCGAAGTCGTGCTCCTACTTCCGCATATCTTAGATGCCCATTCGAATGCCTTGACTCTTTCTTCATCACGAATATATTCAGGCCCTAACTCTAGACAAGCGGTGTAGTAAACTTTATCCTTACAATCAACCTCAAAAGCCGAAATATTGTCCACATCTAACTTACAAATGCCCTTAAACTTTTTATTTTTGCAAGGCATTACATACTTAACACATTCGGTCCCATTTGAGAACTTGGCTATTCCTTCCTCTTGATCATAAATCATCATGGATTCCTCAATAAATGGTCTTTCAAGTATCACATCTTCTAGGAATCCATCAATGATGCCCTTAACATCCTCCAAGATCATGAAATCACACCTGTATGTGAAATTACCTACAAATACATGCAATCCTCTAGCTCTCCCAACATAGTTACTCAATTTCCTAGGGTAAAAGGGATCTCTCCTAGGTCCTAGATTTTCGCTCATTATCCAATTGTAATAGAGCCTAGACATTATGTTCATGGGCGTCTTATAGTCTATGTAAGTGTGATCCCTATACAAGTACCCAATCATGCATGGTATCTTAATGTTTCTAGGGTCACCCTTTTTTATCTATGGCTCGAAAGGTGGTCACAGGTAGTTAACTACGTTATAATGATAGACGATTTCTTTTCCATTGGGGTATGACTCAAAATACTCATTAATTTCCTCTTTCTCACTACCCTCCATAATTTCTAGCACTTTATAATCTCCTTCATCAAGTTCATCATCCGAATCATCACTCGTGATGGAATTGCTATCAATTTTACTAGTTGTTTCTTTAAGGGCTTTCTCAAGTGCGCTTTCAATTATCCTATTCAATTTCCCAAGCTCTCCAATTTCACAAAAGATACGAGAGCGGAGTTGGTTGGCATAGGTTCGATCTAGTGGTGGGTTTTGTGGTGGATGGTGTGATGGCGGATTGTTTGGATGATTTTTATTTGGTGGGTTATCACCTTCCATGATGAAAAGTGATAAGGTTACGAACAAAAACACGAAGAAGGGGGATAGACTATAAGGATGCTAATAAAAAAGAGAAAAAATCTCACTTGATAGGAATCAAGCGAGTGGACCTAAACGAGATAGAAATCTAACTATCTATTCTATTCTCTGGCAGCGGCTCCAAAAACTTGATAGCAGGGTTAGGGGTCGAGAAAACCTCCTTTTATACGAGCAAGCTTTTCAACCCTCTAGGCAGTGAACCTAATTGATAAGGATTTAAAACGTACACTTTTAAGTGGTCATTTAAGCCCTTAATCACCTAATTTTATATCCGTTACTGCTTAATTTCGTTCTTTTTCACTTTTTAGGTCTCTTGGAAGCAAAATGCTGGAATGATGCATTTTTGGACGAAAAGGAGTGAATATATGAAGAAATTGCTAAGTTAAGATCAAGACACTCAAGCTGCTGGAATAACACCTGACGGCGTCCCAAACAGAGGGCGACGCCATCCCTATTTCGTGATGACTCAGGAGCGAATTTGCTATTTTACACCTGACGGCGTCAGACTTTGAAGAGTAAGGGTGTCACGAAGACTTTTATTCTCAGACGGCCTAGATCCAGATTCAGACGACGTCACTGCTGAAGACTGACGGCATCACAACCACAACGTGACGCCTTCCCAATATTGACTTGGCCAAGACGAAACCCTAATGGCGGCGATCTGACGGCGTCCCAACTATAAGGTGACGTCGTCGCAGTTGTAAAATTATATATAGAAATCGAATTTTCAGAATTTTAGGAGGTAGACTTGTGGAGTAAAAACCTAAAACGATTTTGGTCCGGTTTGGATGGTATTTTAGGGTTCTCATACCCTATTTTACATCAAGATAAGTTATTTACTTCATTGATTTCATTATGTCTTCAATTTTATGTGTGCATGCTTGCATGTTTAACATGTCCGGCTAAATTTCTTGTGTGTTTGCTTTGATCTATGAAACCTTGTTAGGATTTTGAAAATCCAGTAGTTAAAGTCTCGGTCACCTCAAGTATATGTAATCGTTAGAAAGCTCGTAGTCGTAGTTATTTTATGTTAAGTAGTATTTAGTTTTGTAACACCGTGGAGGACGGACGGGTCTTTACCCACTGTATGCCTGATCCACAGCCCGTTGTGTGGTGTTTTATTGTAAGACTATAAATACTCTCTACCTTCCAAGGTAGAGAGTTGGAGCTCATAATAAGATTTTTCTTTCTCTCACTAAAGTTCCCTAAACCTCTAACTTTCTCTCTCTAGAACTCATAATACGCCTATTTGATCTTATGGTTTAGTGTGTTTGTGAAATCCAATATGTTACAAATGGTATCAAGAGCCAAGGTTTGATCATCTCTTACATATCCTTGGATTTCTAGTGATTTTTAGGTGGTTTTTGAGTTTGAGAAAGTTTAGTGGTTTTTGCATCATTTGGTTGATTTCTAGTGTTAAAGTTTGGATTTTGATTGTACTTTTGTGTTTAGGATCATCACAAGTGTTTAGGTTTTGATTTGGAAGACTTGAATCATCGTGGTTGGGTTGTTTTTGGATTGAAAAGTGTGTTTTTAAAGTTTTTTCTAGTTAGCGACTTGAGCTACGGACTTCTTTTCTTGGTAGGGACTTGGTTTGTAAAACGGTAGCGAGTTGTAGTGTGTTTTGGTGGCGAGTTAGTCCTAGCGACTTGTCTTTTGAGACAAGCCGACAAATAGTACAAGTTAGTGGACTCTCCACTACGGCTAGCGACTTGGTGAGGTTAGCGATTTGCTTCAGAAATTGTTAGCGAGTTGTAGTACAAATTGTTAGCGACTTGGACCTTAGTGAGTTGCTCTTTAGCGACTTGACTGTGTAGCGACTTGGTGCGTTAGCGACTTGTGTCCAGCGACTTGGGTCTTAGCGACTTGGGTCTTAGCGACTTGGGCTTAGCGACTTGGTTCAAGAGTTCTTAGCGACTTGAGCCTTTAGCGAGTTGTTACTTAGCAACTTGGTGACTCTAGCGACTTGTCTTACTAGCGACTTGTTGACTTTTCTCGACAAAACTTCAAACGGCCATAACTTTTGAACCATAACTCCGTTTTCAGCGTTCTACCATCAAAACGACCGTGAGAACGAGGAGAATGGCACGCCGAATGAACAAATCCGCTCTGAACAGAAGTTTTTTGGCCTAAATTTCTCCTTAAAATTGTGCAACAACCAACCCAAATCACAACCAAACAACATCTCTGTTAATCCCACAAACAATCATAAGACCTAACACACAATTGTCTATCATTGTGTCGATCCATCAGTTATCTTAACACGTTCTATTGGTCATTGTATCACGGTTTCGTCTTGATTTTAGTAAAATCCCCCGAAAGATTCTATTTCTCGGTTTAAATCATAGACTTGTAAAATCCCGTGTATTCTACAACATCATGTCTTACACTACTGACCCAGTAATTTCAGAAGTACTTAAATTGTATGATGTTGTGGACAACAATGATAATGTATGCTACACTGAGCGATTAAAGATGCTTGAATTAATCAATGAGGATGTGAGATCTTCATGTTCAGAGTCTGAAGAGAGAGAATTGCACCTGTTTAGATTACAGAATGCCATGCAAAAGGAATGTAGCATTGAACCTTATCATCAACTTCACTCTCACCTCATGTTACTCACACCGATTGGAATGGAATGAACATGCAATGCCCTTTTCCGTCAAGATTTATCCACATTAAAGGGAACATTACTATTGAACCTAGAACAATTGGAACAACAAATTGATAAAGAAAAGGTTCAAAAAGAATGTTCCAATGCTGCACTTCAGGTAATCCACAACCAATTTCAGCCATTCATCAATGGGGAATATGCAGCAGATTACGATCAACACTTGACTGGAATTTCCTTCAAAAAACATATTGGAATGGAAATTGTGAATTCATTGAGACATTTATCCAACTCATGGATAATATGGAAAAGTACATTGAGGAAGCTGCACAAAATGATGAAAAAATGAATGAGTGTCAGGTGCAATTGAAAGATTATAGTGTTGAGTCGGATAATGCTAAAATGGAATCTTCGTGCTCAAATTCACAAGAGAGAGAGGTGCACCAGCCACAACCTGTGCAACTTAATGCAAAGGAACGCTCCATGGAAGCTTCGGATGTACCCAAGATAGAGATGCACCAGTCACAACTTGTGGATGTCAATGCTGAGGTAAGTTGCATGGAAGTTTCTATTGTACCTAGCTGTGCATCTTCTACTCAAAATAATGACTATGTTTTTGATGAATTCACTGCATGTGTCCCTGATGATTCTATTGTCTCTGAACTGAATGCCTATAAAGAACGTGTTGCTATTTATGAACAACGTGCTAAATTTGAGTTGACCACCCGTGAGCAGGAAATGGATGACCAAATGCGTACAATCATTAGAAAAAGTAATTTTAGAGAAGAAGTATTAAAACAAGAGTTAAATTCCTTACAAGAAAAGCTTTCTAAAACTGCTAAGCAAAAACAAGAACTTCAAGAAAATGTGAAAATGCTTAAGCAAGAATTTACTGCTAAGGAATCAAAACTTTTGAAAAAATTTTCTAATCTGAAAACTTTGAAAAACAAGTTTGAAAACAAGTTGTACGTACAAGGGAACACCATTCAGACTGCACACATGATCACTAAGCATAGAGTCTTAAGCGATAAGCATAGCATTCCCCTTGTTGAGGAACCAAATCCAGAGGTCATTAAAAAGGCTAGAAATGCTCATAAGGTACTTTATGATGGCAATGAAATTCTTAAGCCTAGACAGACACCTAGTTGCGCTGAGTGCACTGAGGAAGATAAGAAATCAGATGAAGTCACTAAGGAAAAGATGAACAAGAAACTAGATGATCCTAAATGTAAAGAGAAGAAAATAACTATCACACCCCATGATTACAAGAAGGAGAATTGGATTTCCCTGAACAAGTTTAAGCCTCAGACGTTGTTAACACCCGAACAAGTGTTCTGGAACAAACCCCCCCCCCCCTTTAGGAAAATGCCTTCAGCAACTGTGTATCCTCCCAATACACCAATGCATTTAGTTCCTAGGACTATTGCCACTAAAAGCAAGACCTTAATCAGTCAATATGTTATTTTTCAACTATTTTTTGATTTTGAGAAAACTTGTAAGAAAAGGATCACACCCACTGGTATAACTAAAGGGGAAAGGGGTTTTGAGCAAACGAAAGAATGTTATTTAACTGAAGTCATGCCTTTCTTTAAACAACTAAAAGATCATTTTGAAAGTCTTAAAAAGGGAATGAATTTAGACATCAAAGAAATGGAAAAGGAATTTGATGCAATGATCGTTGAGGTTAGTGACTATGAGCGAGAATTAAAATATAATGAGATTGAGAGGAAGAACTTGCATACCTTAAATGAGAATCTAATTTCTGAATGTATCACTCAAGATGTGTTTTACACTGCCACGAATTGTTCAATTAATGCATCTCAATTTCATGAATTATCTGTTGCTCTGAAAGTCTCCCATGATCGTGTCATTAAGCTTGAGAAAACTAACTCTAAATTTCATGAGAAAGTTGAACAGGATTATCATGATAACCTGGTGAAACAGTTTTCTAAATTGGAAGTTGAGCATCTTGCTTTGCAATTAAAATATCAACATCTAAAAGAAAATGTTAAAACTTCAAATATCAAGACATCTTCTGATGCTCCTGAGTTTGATGCAGTTTTTGAAATCAACAAACGTGATTAACAGATTCGAGCTCATTGCCACACGATCAAAAGATTGAAAGCCCAAATTTCACAACTGAAAAGTGAAAAGAAGGATGTGACTGGTTCCCATATGCCTCCACCTTTAGATTCTCAGAATTTCCAACTTCAAAACATTATTGATAACTTGCAAAAAGAAAATAATTGTTTTAAAGCTGAAATTTCAAAGGTTAATGATCAACACAAAGAGTTATGTGATTCATTTAAAGTGAATCATGATAAACAAATTGAAAAGATAACTTCTTTACTTAATGAGATTGAGAATCTGAAGCGTGAGGTGAAAGGAAAGTTGCCAATCCCAAATTGCAAATATTCTGTTCCTAAGGTTTCTGCTTGTGATAAGTATGCTATCGATATGTTATATATTCCCCCGCCCATTAGGAATAATGAACTTGCACATAAAGCATATCTCTCATACCTTAAGGAAAGTTTGAAGGGTCTCCGTGAGATTATTGAAGATGAAAGATTAGAAAAACCTTTTGATAGTACTATAGCGTATGCCTGCATGGATGCCAAACGATCTCAGGAACTCTTAGAGTATGTAATTGTCACAAGTCCAAAATCTAGCAATAGGCGAGATAGAATAGTTGTGCCTTGTTCTATGCCTAAAGCCAAGCATGTGACCCTTGATCTGCCTTGTTCCATGTCGAAATTCAAGCAAGCAACCTGTGATGTGCCTCCTAGAATTTCAGATCCCAACACTTCTAGACCAGGAATGCAGAAAGTAGTGAAGCCATGTAATGTTCCCTTCATTACTTCTACAGATGTTAAGATTGACACTAAAATTAGCAGGTCAAAACCTAGAAGCTATGCAAAGAAGGATAGGATTATGCAAACTAAAAGTGATCATGATAAGGAAGTGAAAGAACACCATAGGGACAAGAAGTTTGATTTGAACAAAAAGAATCGTGTTAGTTCTAGTATTAGCTCTAAGCTTACTAAAATTAATTCGAGGCCTTATGCTGTCTACAAAACATGTAAAAAAATGTTTAATTTCTGGTAATCATGATAAATGTGATGTGTTATTTCTGAGGTCTAAGATTCATAACCCAGTTAAGAAAGTTTGGAGAGTGAAACAGATTAAGCAATCCTGGAAACCTACAGGGAATGTGTTTACAAATGTAGGATTTCAGTGGAAGCCCACAGGTCGAATATTAACGCATGGCAAACCTTACCCCTTAGCTAGATCCACTATGCCTAGAATAGTGCCTGTTAAGGTTTGGAAGCCAACTGGTAGAATAATCCCATTAAGCACAAAATGTCATTTGACTAAGTCTGATGCTTCTACTAGTTCAGCTCCTAGGGATAATGCCATTGCATCTAGGGTTTCTGCTAATTCAAAGATTGCTTGTGCTAACCAAAAGGAAACCATCAGCACGTGGGGATCCAATGTTTCCAATTCTCTATCTTCGTCTGTTGTCCAAAGCAGGTCGTACAAATCGTCCCTTGGTATTTGGATTCGGGCGGCTCTAAACATATGAATGGGCTCTTAACAATGACGTCTGTTCACATCAGTTCAGGCCTCGTACTTCATCATTATGGCGTCTGCAGATAACTCTTCAGGCCCCGTTCCTCAAAGAAAAGAAAGGTGTACGCTTCAGTGCGCTTTACCTTCAGAAGAAGAGAAATCTTCATGTTTATGACCATTCTCATCGGCATTCTTCATCAACAAGCTTCATGTTTTTCCCACGCTCCTTCAACCTTCAAGTGGAACTACGTTCATTGGTGTATATTCTTTTTCACTTGCTAAATCAAAAATGGCAACCTCAGATGCAATTTTTGAGGGGGAGAAGAGTGCATATACTACATGTTGATGGATGCCTGAATTATGGTCATACGACTCTCCTTCAACGCCTAATGCTTCACTTCTAAGGATAACTGGGATTCATTGTTTGGGATTCATTATTTCAAGATATGTTTGATGAGTATT
Source organism: Chrysanthemum makinoi (assembly GCA_910596185.1). Taxonomy (NCBI): domain Eukaryota; kingdom Viridiplantae; phylum Streptophyta; class Magnoliopsida; order Asterales; family Asteraceae; genus Chrysanthemum; species Chrysanthemum makinoi. The sequence goes on from OU343224.1 coordinate 295,002,146, forward strand.
TCCAACCGCTAGCGAATGTTGATCATCTAAGAAGTACAACTCAGACTACTCAAGAAGCCCAATCTCCAGTTATTCCTCAAGGCGTTGATAATGACTATCATAATATTGCAGTTGCACTCATAAATAATGATCCGCTCTTTGGTATTCCTTTAACAAATCTTCACGGATTATTGTTCATGAATAATGATCCGCTTTTTGGTATTCCTTTGCCAAATCTTCACGGATTATTGCTCCTTCCAATGTGCACTCTGTAAATCAACCAAATGAACATTGAATATAATGACTACCTCATCCGCTCGAAGTTATTGGTGAATCTTCCAAATCAGTCTCTACATGTATACTTTTAGGAAGAATGCATTGATGTTGAGGAATCATTTGTTCCGGTTCATTCAGTAGGTCAATGTACATCCGATTGTATGTTTATTCACGTTTTGGGCATTTGACATAAGTTGATTACTTCAGAGTTAATCATTTATCACTTATTTGAGATTGAAGTTGACTTTCTACAAAGGTGTGTTCTTATTTGATAACTTGCTCGGGCTTAAGAATTTGAGTTGAAGACTTGGTTTATCTAGTTACCAGCATTCGGGGTGGATGGTTGAAGACCTGGTTAACTATCACTATTAGGAGTTACGTTGCTTTGCTCAGTGTCACATGCGGATGACGATGTGGATAATCTCAAGAGGTGTTAATGTCTCATACTTTGTTTGAGTATTGAGTACTTAGAGATTTGCTAGAAGCATAGATTCTCGACACCGTTCTTCCATCATTAAGTGCAAGCTTAAGATACAAATGCGGGGAATTCGACTTCAGTTTCAAGTTTGGTATATCGGGTTTTCTTCAACAGTGGTCACTTTAAATTGTCTACATATGGGTTGATAACGATAGTCAAAGAGAGTTTCTGTAGCAGTTGATTCTCACAGGATTCATTTGGGCTATTTGAGTTCTTCTCACAAGATTTCAAGTTTATGGGTATATTATGTTTTGCTGATTCTGAGGTATCAAAACCAGCAAGGGGGAAGGAGACATATATCTAAAAGCACAACGAGTACACATTATGAACTTAACACTTCTACCTGATTGAAGTTATCCCGGAAAGACAATGGTCATAACCATAGAGAAACTCAGTGTTTAACTCGTAGCCTTTGGTGTATTATTCCAACTATTTGGGGGAAGGATATATTATTCCAACTATTTGGGGGAAGGATGTATTATTCCAACTATTTGGGGGAAATGGTCTCTGGATACTTTTGGTATGTGTTACTTCAACGTTCAGTTGGAAGAAATGTGAGAAGAATATTTGGTACGTGAGATGATATTGCTTATCGACATCTTCGATATGGTTTATGGTAGTGCTTATGGTTATTGCTTCATGTACACTATGTAATGATGATTTCGATGAGATCGCAACCATCAGGGGAGAGATTTGTGTACATCAGGGACTCACAACATGATCACTTGATCGAGCTTATTCAGTTATTCCAGAGTTGATATCCGTAGAGATAATCAGTGATTCAACATGTTACTTGGATGTCATAGTCTCCACTCTGGGTGGGTACATGTGTACATTATGGGCTGATTGGTTATATGTAAGATAACTAGAATGCATTTGGTGAATTGAAGATGTTGATATATTGTTCTCCCATCCAGACGACTACACAAATCCGCAGAATGATGTTTACATCGGGGATGCACACCAGGTTCATGTGATCGGGCTTAATCATGTATCCCGAGTTTGATAACCGCAGAAAGGATCACTGGTTCAACTTGTTACTTCGGTGTTTTCATGTTTCTTTGGGTTGTTGAGCTTCATTCAATAAGACTGTTTGCTTCACTTCTAGATTACTAGGGGAAAGTGGTCTCACTTCGAAGATTGTGGTTTTGGGGGGAAGCTACCAAAGATTCAAGTTGAGAAGGCTCATGTTCAGACGATTTTTCTTAGAAGCCTCGAATGCTTTGGTGGCGAAAGTTTAAGAGATGTTGATTCCTTTCTTCTACAACGTGCTAAACGATATCTTTATCTCGGTACTCATTTCATCATCCTCTTAAACTAATTTATCTCTTGTAAATATTTTTTCAAAAAGCAAAATACAAAATTACAAAACCTTCAAAAAGCAAATAGAAAAATATAAAACTTTCAAAAATCCATAAAAATTTGAAAAACTTGAAAAATCTCAAAAAATATTGTCTTTTTGTCATGTTTTTCTTACCTCGATTCGATTATATCTACGGTCTTTGTGTTGTCATTCAAAGAATGACACGGGACTTTAGATGTTGTTCGAATGTTTAAAAAAAAATCAAAAAAATCAAAAAATCAAAAAATATTTTTGGGAGAAAGTAAAATAATGGTTTATTGTCATTTCAGGCAATAACCCGCTTTTCAAAGATAGAACAGAGCCATACTTTATATTGGTTTTCAAAATCCTTGCTCTGATTCTTTAAACTAATCTTTACTATCTAATGAAAACTAGTTGTTTTGAAAAATAACTCGGACTCTATTTTTGATAATCATCAGGACTTAAAAATTTGTCAAAACATCTATCTCTCAATCAACAACTTATGTCATTGATTGAGGGGGAGAATGATTTCAATTAAATCAAAAGTTATTTGTCATACGATTTTTTTCAAAAGATAATCATGCATGTTTAATCATTGGAGTTTAAAGTCTCAAAATCAGATCCTTATCAATTAAAACGTCTTCACAAATCAAGTCACAATTCTCCTTAAAATCCTTCAAAATCAATTTAAATCTACAGAGATCACAAATCTCAAATGATTTGATAATTGTGATTGGGGGAGAATTTGTGATTTAAATTGGATTTAAACTGATAGTTCGATAAATGGTTTCATAAGTGTTTAGCATGTTTGCCTCCCCGCATGTGCCGCAAGTGTCAAACGATTTTAAATTTTCCATGCACATGTTGAGGGGGAGCATCTATTCTAAAACCTCAAATTATTGAAACGTGACTGAATTGTCTCTAAGTGAAGGTTCCCTCTAATATGTGCAAAACTCTTTCAAAATTCGAGGTACATATTGAGGGGGAGCAAACTTGTGAAAACCTCATCCTTCCTTAAAATGTTTTATCTACTCAAATTGATTAGGAAGTGATGATGATCATTTTAGAAAATGTTAATCAAAAGATTGGACCTTTCATTCTTAATCTAACGATTTCAAAGATCTCTTGCCTCCATGTGCTAAACAAATTCTAAATTTTTATGCATATGTTGAGGGGGAGTATTTCTAAAATATCAAAACAATTAAGATACAAAATGCTTTGATTCTATATCACAAGTATCTTGATTGATTTCTCAAATGGTTTTCAATTGGTTCTAATGGCAGATGAACGATACCAAAAAAACCGACCAACTTTACTTTATGTATGGTGATATAAGGATGATAAGGTATGGTTGAGGTCCCATGATCCGCCAGAATCGGAGGGATCTACCCAGGGACAATCCACTAGATAGTGTAGAAGTCCTTAGGTATGATGAAAAAAGGAGAAAAGTGAGATATGGGAAGAGTGCAGACTGAGACTGAGCTAGTACTGGAATAAACCCAACAAGGTTCTAGTAATGAAGTCTCGGTAAGCACTGAAGGGGTTGAAGAATGAAAAAGAATTGAATGTGAAAAAGGGTGAAAAGAAATAGCCCTCCATTTATTCAACTTTAGGGCAGAAACCGGGTTCAATTCACATACTACTGGTGGTTACCAAGGTAACATCGGTATTGAAGACAAGACGTCATGGACCCAGTGACGCACTGCACTTCAACTTTCCAAACCACTCAAGTTCCTCTTAAAAGGGCTTGTTTCATTCTCACGGGGAACCGACATAATCTATCGACTTTCTCTTAGAGATTGTTGATATTGAAGAAGGAGACCCTCTCCCTAGTCTCCGGCATAGGAACCAAATATGCACAATTGAGTCTAGAGCCACGAGATCATCAATAAATCTCTTTAGAACACTTTCAATGAAGACTCTCTGTTTCACACAATATGGAAAGAGAGATTATATCTTATGAGTCCTACGCATTATCCTTGTGGTATTCCCAGAACATCTAAGTGATATGCATTCATATTCACGATGAAGATGGAAAGCCTTCTGGAGCCAACATCAAACAAGCTCCTGGTAGGTGGCATGTGAGATCTATCCAATAGATCAACCATGTGACAACTGGACAGAAACAATGGAGAGATTCAATCTTTTGAATCAATCCTGGTTCAGGTTATGGTTTCACGGATACCTTTGAAAAACCGGTCGTTGTGCTTAAAAACTCTTTTCTTTAGCACATCGACTGTGTGCTTATTTCTCAAAATAAAAGGTGTTTATGATTGATAATTGATTTTCATTAAAACCTTCGTTGTATTGCAAAAACAATTCCTATTGAGCAATACACGATTGTTTTTCAAATCTCTTTTCATCAATCAGTGAATCTCGTTTCGCTGGTTCACTCACTCCGTGTTGTCTTCTTTGAGGCGTTCCGGTTTGAGAACAGCTAGAGCAGCTGCGAAACCCTGTCAAGGAAATTCTTGAATTATACTGATCACAGGCAGTACTTGTACTGATCAACGGGGAACCGTGGGCCGTGTACCTCAATTCATCGAAAGTGATCAAAGATACTTTCATGCGCGTTATTGCTAACTGTCTTATGCAGGTACACCCCGACATTTGCAGCTGATCAGAATGAAGCGGTCAATCCATAGCCGGATGCTCACACAACACATTCATATCTAAAGAAATCATGATTAGTGCATCAATGACTCTGATATTATCACTCCATGCTTCTGCTACGCTGCTGCCAATATCATGAATCAACGAAAGCTTCCGCTACTCTGATAAGAATAAATCATGATCCAGAATGTGAGCATGTCGGTCCAAAAGTCACTACATCACATAATACCAACACTACAATGGATGAGTCAGAGATTTAATGTTGCTGATGATCTCAAAGCTGGCTCAAAACTCAGTATCACGTGGATCAGTTAAAGACCTCCACTCAGATTATCCTAAACATGCAAAAATGAAGAATCTAAGACTACGAGTTACAGAACAAGAATCCAAGAACAATCTCAATGATATATTTGTATGTTTTCTATGTAATTTAAATGTATGTTTGAGGTGACCTCCCTTAGGGGGAGATTGTTAGGATTTGGAAAATCCAGTAGTTAAAGTCTCGGTCACCTCAAGTATATGTAATCGTTAGAAAGCTCGTAGTCGTAGTTATTTTATGTTAAGTAGTATTTAGTTTTGTAACACCGTGGAGGACGGAAGGGTCTTTACCCATTGTATGCCTGATCCACAGCCCGTTGTGTGGCGTTTTATTGTAAGACTATAAATACTCTCTACCTTCCAAGGTAGAGAGTTGGAGCTCATAATAAGATTTTTCTTTATCTCACTAAAGTTCCCTAAACCTCTAACTTTCTCTCTCTAGAACTCATAATACGCCTATTTGATCTTATGGTTTAGTGTGTTTGTGAAATCCAATATGTTACAAACCTAGTTATTAAGTATTGATTGGTTGTCTCTTATCTTAATTGTAATTGGCTTAGGATTGCACTAGGTCATCGTTGTGTTTTTAATGCTTGAGTAATCTTTGTGATCCTTAGTTTATAACCACATAGCGTAATTGTAGGCTAAATATCCAAAGATAACCTTAGTGTTAGTTTATGAATCCTAGAGATCTCGTAGGCAATAACCTTAAGGTATACTTAAAGAGTTAGGGATAAAAGCATACCCTACGACCTTAGAAAACACAACGCGTTAAGAATAAGGACGTGACAATTCAACCACCAATAAAAGATAACTAGAGAGTAATAGTATCTAGGTAGACACATTTTTAAATTTTAATCATCATACAAACACACATCAATAGACATAGACTACCCCTTAGTTTAGATAATTAGATAAGTAGAGTAATCGGTAGAAGTACCAACCCCCAAATCCAAACCCTGAGATTTTACCCTTAGCTTTCTAAAAAAAATATAAAAAGATAAAAAAAATAATCTTCCTCAACCTCAAACCTTAGCGTAGTACATCTCTCACTAGCATTCCATCTGTAACACCCCCAAATCTGGTTTTGCGGAAGCATACGGGTCATGGGGTGCTACTAAATCGGAGATCATAACACAAGTAATAAAGAACGGAATACATACTCTGTTTTAATTTCATAAAATTGTTTAAAACCATTATCTTACAAACATCGTTTAAATAAAATGGGCACAACCCATAAGTTTTGTGGCCCCAAATAAAACATCATTATGTGTTAAAACACTTCTTTTAGCATAACTACGACCATTGCCACTTCTTGCCTTGTTCCATGATAAAAGATCAAACACCTGAGAAAATATGCTAAAAAGGTCAGCTAAAAGCTGGTGAGTTCATAGGTTTATAATAAAATAGTAAACATGGACCATAATCAAAGACATATAATCATTACAACAAATATAATGATATATGGATGAAAGTCTATCACGCTAGCACTAAGTTCATGCAACCGATACTACAACAGTTTCTGTATGCTAAATGAAGTCATACAATATATTGGGCCCAATGCGAGTGTTTTGTCCCTTTACACTCGATTCCGACATGGTATACGTTTCGCCTTGGCCTAAGCATGGCCAACCGAACGGAGGAGTCACCCTCAATAGATCTATTTATAACATTCGCGCTTCCCAGTAGGGAACTGACGGTTCATGAAAGGGGGCATTTCTAGGGACATAAGGGCTTAGGTTAAACCACGTAATAGTAATCATGCAATAGTTCAGGTCCATAAAAAGGTTTTGCATATTTTCTCACCCAACATGTATAAAACAATTTATCAAGTAAAAGAGGGGCTATAAACTCACCTTAGCAATAAGTAGTCCAAAGGTGGAATTTCAATGAATATTGTGAAGCTGCACCGACACGCGACCTAGATAAGGAGGGCAATATTTTAGTTCATTATTTTAAGTAGTACTTACTTAAAATGGTTCAATTAATATTGTTTTTATAATGGTATTAAAATCGTAATTGGCTAGTAAAATAATCAAAATGTTTTACTAGTAAGTATATGAATGTATATATACTTATTCATGTTGACACATAATTGTATCGTCAAATTCGAATAAAGTTGATTTATTTTCTTATTGTTTTTAGAAAATACTCATTTTAAATTTGAAGACTTTCAAATTTATTATATGATAAAATGATATAGTTAGTCACTATTTGTTTGTTAAAAATTGGTTCTTAACATTTACAATTTATGACAAGTAAATTTCTTGACATAAATTTGTCTACACATTGACGTTACAACTTGATTTGAAACTTATTAAGTAAATTATATTTTTAACACTTGATTCTCTATTTAGTTTGGCTTGAATTAAGAATATATCACTTGATGTTAGGACGGCATACAACGAAGTGAAAGGTAACAAATATACGGGAGAACGATTTTTGTTATCATTGGACTATCGATTTACGTTTCGAGTTTCATGTCACTGATCCGTTTGAATCATGTAAACGGTCACCCCGATACCACAGTGGGCTGTGGCCCGGCCTCGAGGTTACCAGACTTGGGCTTAGGCCCAAAGTGGGATTTGTACAAGGGAAAGGGCTTCGGCCAATGGATGGTTTAGAAGTCTTTCTGGGTTAAGGCCCAAATGAATTATATACCCAGTGTCCCTAGAGAATGATATCAGTACCCGAGGCTTACCCAATACTACACTACAACGATTAGGTTCACTGCCTAGGGTGTTGAAAAACTTGATAGAAGAAAAGGAAGTTTCCTTTGACCCCGAACGCGTTATACACGCATCAAGTTTTTGGCGTCGCTGCTGGGGAATACAATAGCTAGTTAGATTTCCATCTCGTTTAGGTCTCCTTGCTTGATTCCTATCAAGTAAGATTTTTTCTCATTTTTAGCTTCCTCGTAGTCTATCCCCCTTCTTTGTGATCTTTGTTAGTAATACTTTTCATCATGGAAGGTGATAACCTGCCACCACTCATCGATCCACCAATCAATGACCCGCCAAGAGCCCGTACTCTTGGTAAATACTCTAGACCAAGCCACCAAGGCTATAGGAACACTATTGAGCTCCCCGATCAAGCTCAAACTACGGCCCTGCGATCCGACACCATCTGGTTGGTGCAAAACGGATGTGCATTCCATGGGCTTCGTTCCGAAGATCCTAATCAGTATCTTAAGGATTTCCTTAAAATAGTCGATTCCATCGACCTTGATGCTACTACTCGGGAGACCACGCGCTTGCGTCTCTTCCAATTCTCTCTACGGGACCAAGCTAGTAATTGGCTTGAGCGACTTCCCGCCGGATCCATCTCAAGTTGGGATGATCTCACTACTCATTTCCTTGCCCAATTTTTCCCACCTGGGAGAACTACCAAACTTAGGAATGAAATGTTGATGTTCCAACAACGTCAAGGTGAATATCTCTACGAGGCATGGACTCGATTCAAGGACTTGCTCCATAAAGTCCCTCATCACGGCATCGATCTTTGGCTTCAAGTCCAAATCTTTTACGATCATGTCAACTTCTCAACTAAGCAATCCATCGACCAAGCGGCCGGTGGTAAACTTAGTGTTAGGGTCCCATATTTGTAACACAAGCATCAATATAAGAAAGGAGATGAAGGAAGGATCGGATGAACACACACACTCTACGCATAGGATATGAGAGAAAAGTTAAGCATAAGTGAAATGTAAATGTGAACAACCAACTCTCTAATGAGAATTACAAGATTATTTATAGGAGGGAACTAGGGCAACACATCAAGTTCCCATCCTTTCCTTATTGGGCTTTGGATAGGCTCATGGGATTTCTACATGAGCTTAGCCTTGATTACTAACTTAAAAGCCTTAATTAAGCTAACTATTACATATTAATTACTAACACTTGAATTCTAGTTTAGGAGTGATTCCAACAATCTCCCCCTAAGTGTTAGTGATTGATGATTTGATCTTTAAACTTTGTAGATGCTGATGTAATAGTAGCTTTGACGTCTTCTGTAAGATATAGGATTTCACAAACACATTAAACCATAATCACAAGTGGCGTTCAAGATGTTTAGAGAGAGAAAGTTCTAGAGAGAGAAAGGAAAGAGAGTTGGGAACTATGTGAAACAAAGAAAAATGGTATTGAAGCTCCAACCCTCTACCTTGGGAGGTAGAGGGTATTTATAGTGTCTTACAAATAAACGCCACCTACGGGCTGTGGATCAGGCATACAGTGGGTAAAGACCCGTTCGTCCTACACGGTGTTACTTAACAAACTACTTACTAACATAACATGACTACAACTACGAGCTTTCTATCGAATACATATACTTGAGGTGACCGACTCTTTAATGACTGAATTTTCTAATTCCTAACAATCTCCTCCTAAGGGAGGTCACCTCAATTTACAATGAATACAAACGGATATTACATTGGATTGTTCTAGGATTCTTGATTAAGTTCTTTGCTTAGTAGCTCGTAGTCTTTGATTCTTCATGTTCCGCATGTTTGGATAATTTCAAGTGGAGGTCTTTAACTGATCCACGTGATGATGAGTTTTGAGCCAGCATTGAGATCATCAACTAACATAAATCTCTAACTCATCCATTGTGGTTTTGGTATTATGTGATGTTGTGACATTTGGACCGACATGCTCACATTCTGGATCATGATATATTCTCATCAGAGTAGCGAAAGCTTTTACTGGTTCATGATATTTGCAGCAGCATAGCAGAAGCATGGAGTGAAAGTATCAGAGTCGTTGAAGCACTTATCATGATTTCTTTAGAGATGAATGTTTAGTGTGAGCATGCGGCTATGGATTGACCGCTTCATTCTGATCAGGTGCAAACGTCGGGCGTACCTGCATACAACAGTTAGCAATAAAGTGCACGAAAGTGTCTTTGATCACTTTCGTTGAATTAAGGTACAGGGCCCACGGTTCCCCGTTGATTAGTACAAGTACTGCCTGTGATCAGGTATAATTTAGAAGAATTTCCTTGACAGGGTTTCGCAGCTGCTCTAGCTGTTCTCAAACCGGAACGTCTCAAAGAGGACAACACGGAGTGAGTGAACCAGCGAATTGAGATTCACTGATTGATGAAAAGAGATTTGAAAAACAATCGTGTACTGCTCAATAGAAATTGTTTTTGCAATACAACGAAGGTTTTAATGAAAATCAATTATCAATCATAAACACCTTTTATTTTGAAATATGAGTACACAGTTGATGGGCTAAAGAAAAGAGTTTTTAAGCACAACTACCGGTTTTTTTAAAGGTATCCGTCAATCCATAACCTGAACCAGGATTGATTCAAAAGATTGAATCGCCCCATTGTTTCTGTTCAGTTGTCACATGGTTGATCTATTGGATAGATCTCACATGCCACCCACCAGAGGCTTGTTTGATGTTGGCTCCAGAAGGCTTTCCATCTTCATTGTGAATATGTTTGCATATCACTCAGATGTTCTGGCAATACCACAAGGATAATGCGTAGGACTCATAATATATGATCTCTCTTTCCACATTGTGTGAAACAAAGAGTCTTCATTGACAGTGTCCTAATGAGATTTATTGATGATCTCGTGGCTCTAGACTCAATTGTGCATATTTGGTTCCTATACCGTAGACTAGGGAGAGGGTCTCCTTCTTCAATATCAACAAACTCTAAGAGAAAGTCGATAGATAATGTTGGTTCCCCGTGAGAATGAAACAAGTCCTTTTAAGAGGAACTTGAGTGGTTTGGGAAGTTGAAGTGCAGTGCGTCACTGGGTCCATGACGTCTTGTCTTCAATACCGATGTTACCTTAGTATCCATCAGTAGTATATGAATTGAACCCGGTTTCTGTCCTAAGGTTGAATAAATGGAGGGCTATTTATTTTCACCCTTTTGACATTTAATTCTTTTTCATTCTTCAACCCCTCAGATGCTTACGAGACTTCATAACTAGAACCTTGCTGGGTTTATTCCAGTACTAGCTCAGTCTCAGTCCGCACTCTTCCCATATATCACTTTTCTCCTTTTTTTTCATCATACCTAAGGACTTCTACACTAACTAGTTGATTGTCCCTGGGTAGATCCTTCCGGTTTTGGCTGATCATGGGAACAAAAATCTAACCTAACCATCCTTATATCACCATATATAAAGTAAATTTGGTCGGTCTTTTGGTATTGTTCATCAGCCATTGGAACCAATTGAAAACCATTTGAAAATCAATCCAGATACTTGTGATATATTATCAAAGCATTTTGTACCTGAATTGTTTTTGATATATTAGAAACAGCTCCCCCTCAACATGTGTATCATAATTTTAAATCGTTTTAGCACATGGAGGCAAGAGGACTTGAAAATCTCAGATTAAAAAACATGAAAGGTTCGATTCTTTGATCAACAATTTCTAAAAGATATCAATATCACTTCCCTGATTAAATCAATTAGATAAAGCATATTGGGGAAGGATGAGGTTTTCAAAAGTTTGCTCCCCCTCAATATGTGCCTTGAGGTATGAAAGAGTTTTGCACATACTAGAGGGAACATGCACTTAGAGACAAATCAATCACGTTTCAATTCTTTGTGGTTTAAAAAGATGCTCCCCCTCAACATGTGCATGGAAAATTTGAAATCGTTTGGCACATGTGGAGAGGAAAGCTTGCTAAGCATTTATAAAACCAATTATCAAGTTATCAGTTTAAATCCAATTTAAATCACAAATTCTCCCTCGATCACACTTTCCAAATCCTTTGAGAGTTGTGATTTCTATTGATTTAAATTAAGTTTTGAGAGCTTTTTGAGGAGAATAGTGACTTGCTTTTGAAAAGAACATTTTAACTGATAATGCTCACATTTTCAGACTTTAAACTCCATTGTTTAAACATGCAAGAGTATCTTTTGAAAACAAAACATTAGCAAAGGTTTTGAATCAACTTGTATAAAACATTGTTCTTTTTGATTTTCCAACAATAAACCTTGCTCATTGTTTGAAAAATAACCTTTCAAAATAACCTTTTTAATTCGATTGAAATCATTCTCCCCCTCAATCAATGACACAGGTTGTTGATTGAGAGATTTTGACAGATGATAAGCTCAGATGATTTTCAAAAAGGATAGAGTACAAGGTATTTTCACAGCAATTTTTTGTTTTCATTAGATGATAAATATTTTTCAGAAGAATCGTTAGACGGAAAAATATTTGAAAAGAAAAACATTTGTCATTTTGGTGACAAACATTTGTTTTAAGAATCAGAGCATGAGATTTGAAAAATAAGATAAAGCATGGCTCTGTTCTTCACTATTTAAAACGGGTTACTGCCTAAAATGACAATAAACCACCATTTTTCTCCGCTTTTTTTTTAAAACAAAATTATGTACATTCGAAGAACATCTAAAGACCCGTGACATTCTTTGAATGTCAACACAAAGTCCGTAGATGATATCGAATAAGGAAAGACATGACAAAATAACAATATTTTTGGAAATTTTCAAGATTTTCTAATTTTTATGGATTTTTGAGAATTTTATATTTTTATATTTTCTTTTGTGGGTTTTGAAATTTTGTATTTTGCTTTTTGAATAAATATATACAAGAGATAGATGAATAAATACCTTTACTCCTCGTCTTCCTCTTGAAGACGCTTGAGTGTGTCCGGTTGTAGACTCTTTAGACCAAGACGTGGAAGGATAAACTCAAAACATTCTCTAGGAAGAGCTTTGGTGAAGATGTCTGCTAATTGGTATTCAGTCCTCACAAAATAAAGTTCCACCACACCTTTTTCCACTTGTTCCCGAATGAAATGATGTCGAATGTCGATGTGCTTGCCTCTTGAATGTTGAACGTTGTTGCAAGAGAGAGCAATGGCACTTTTATTATCACAGTACAGAGGGATTTTGTTGAATTCAAAGCCATAGTCAGATAATTGGGATCTCATCCATAGGATTTGAGCACAACAAGATGACATGGCTATGTATTCAGCCTCTGTAGAAGAAATAGAAGTACTCATTTGTTTCTTTGAAGACCAGCTCACAAGCTTATCACCAAAAATGAGCACCTCCGTACTTCAACGAGTATCTTGACATCCTGCATGATCGCATCTGCATATCTGTTAGTGACATATCAGTGTCCTTCGGGTACCAAAGTCCCATGTTGATGGTTCCTTGGAGATACCGAAAGACCCGTTTAACCGCTTCAAGGTGCTTTTTGGTAGGCTTAGCCTGGTATCTAGCACACATGCATACAGCGAACAGAATATCAGGTCTACTGGCAGTGAGGTACATCAGGGATCCAATCATACTTCGATATTTCGTTTGATCTACCATGATCCCTGAGTGATCCTTATCCAGTTTGGTACGTTCCACCATGGGAGTGTCAACGGTGTCACAAGTGTCAAATCCAAATTTCTTTAAAATTTCATTTGCATATTTAGACTGATTAATGAAAATGCCTCCGGGACTTTGTGAAATTTGTAATCCCAAGAAAAATGACATTTGCCCCATCATTGACATTTGAAATTTGGAGCCCATCTCCTTAGAAAAACGGTCACATTCATTGGGGTCAGTCGAGGCAAAGATAATATCATCAACATAGATTTGAACGTGAATTAAATGTTTGCCTGACTTTCTGGTGAACAATGTCGGATCAACTGCTCCTTTCTGAATCCAGTAGATAGAAGAAACTTTGATAGCGTATCATACCATGCCCTTGGAGCTTGCTTCAAGCCGTAAAGAGCCTTCTTCAAGCGATAGACATGAGTAGGATGCTCTGGATTCACAAAACCTTCGGTTGGGTGGCGTATCGACTTCTTTAAGATATCCGCTAAGAAAAGCCGTCTTTACATCCATCTGATAGACAATCATATTCTTACTTGCAGCATTAGCCAGAAGATTCGATTGCCTCGATCGCGCTGGAGCAAATGATTCTATAAAGTCAATACCTTCCTCTTGACGGTATCCTTTTGCAACCAATCTAGCCTTGTTCTTTAATACATCGCCATGCTCATCAAGCTTTACTTTGAAGATCCACTTTAGAGCAATGATCATAGCACAGTCAGGTACTAATTCTCATACATCTAGTCGATCAAACTCATGAATTTCTTCTTGCATGGCATTGAACCAGCTGTCTTCATTCATTGCGGTTTTAACGTCTTTTGGTTCGATCCTTGGATAGATACGAGTTGAAGAAGCACCATAAGGCATCAGTTGCAAGTTGTTTGCGAGTGGATACAGGACGAGAGGGATTTCCAATGATGTTGTCCAATGGATGATCATGTGTCCATTGTCTAAGATGTTCGTGTGGTTGTTGTTGAGGAACTAAAGTAGCAGAGTCGATTTCTTCTGATGAAGATGGTTCTGATGATGATTCAGGAGCAAATATGTTTTCAAATGGTGCATCTTCAGGAGTAGCAAAGGGATTTTCTCCATCAAGGGTGCCAGAAACATTTCCATGATGTACACTCAATGATTGATGATTTGTTGATGAGACAGAGTGATCAGCAGCAGGCGCTTCTTGACTTAGTGACATGGAAACTGAAGGGTTAACTTCATTGACAAGGATAGGAGCAGCCTCTGATGATGGAATTGACAGATCATTAGCCCTTGGCTCATAGTGTTCATCATCAAATAATTTCTTCAAATCATCTTCTGAAGGAGGTACATAATGAGTTGCTGGTGAGGGATTTGAAACGAGAGTAAAACTGATAAGACTACTTGATGAAAGTTGAGATGCGGGTCCAGAACTGGATTGTCCTGGAGCCATTTTCCTGGACAGCTCATCGAACGTGACGTGAGTAGTTTCCATGATATCTCGAGTTCTTTTGTTGTAGATTCGGTAACCCTTCTTGTTAGATGCATAACATACAAAAACTCCAATGTCCGCCTTAGCTCTTAATTTACCTAAATCTTGACCGTCATTCGTTGGGTAGCACAAAGCACCAAACACACGAAGGTAGGAGAGATCAGGTTTTCGTTTATGGACAAGTTCATATGGAGTTTTTCCATGAGAGGTATGTATAAGGGAACGATTTTGGGTGTAGCAAGCGGTGGCAATGGCTTCAGCCCATAGAAACATTGGAACCTTTGAATAAATTAGCATTGTTCTTGCGGCTTCCACAAGAGTTCGATTTCGTCTTTCAACTACACCGTTCATTTGAGGAGTTCGTGGAACACTTCTTTGATGATTGATCCCAACACTTTCATAAAACTAAGTTAAGTCTTTGTTAACAAACTCTGTGCCATTGTCTGTTCGAACAATTCTAACGGTATTGTTGAGTCGAACTTGAAGCCCTTTTGATAAGTTTGATGATGACATCTGGAGTTTCATCCTTTTTCCTCAAAAACTTTATCCAAGTAAATCTAGAGTAGTCATCAACAATGACTAGAATGTATTTCTTCCCATTTATCGTTTGCACTCTCATTCGTCCGCACAGATCCATATGAAGGGTATGAAGAACTTCCATTACTGAGTTTGTGGGTTTTGGTTTGTGGGCATATTTCATGCTTTTTCCCAATTGGCAAGCTGAGCAAAGATGATCTTTTTCATATTTTAATCTAGGTAAGCCTCTGACAAGGTCCTTTCTGGACATGTTATTCATTGTGCCGAAGTTCAAGTGATTGAGACGACGATGCCATAACCATGACTTTGTTTTCGAAGCCTTTGACAACAAGCAGATTGGAGAGGACTTCATCATGTCTTCGATAGATATGGTGTATAGATTTGAACCACGGGTTCCTCTTAATAGTTCCACACCATCGAGTTCTCTAACGAAACAAGAATGTTTTCTAAATACCACTTCTAGATCAGAATCACATAATTGACCAACAGAAAACAAGTTATGACCAAGACCTTCAACATAATATACCCTGGAGATTACACTTTTGCCAACGACATAGTCATCATAACCCATAATTGCTCCAAAATGGTCGTTCCCGAATCTAACAGTCCTGATGAATTTACTCACGAAGTTCATGAGCGGCGAGCGATCTCCAGTCATATGCTTGGAACAGCCTGAGTCCAAGTACCATAGAACGATTTGAACGATCTGCAGTTGAACACAGACAAGAATGGATAACTGGATAATTGGGATCCCCATGCAAGAATGGGTTCCATTTGGTTAGTAACAGTGATTGGAACATCCACATCAGAGGTAGAAACAATGGACTCATTAGAAATAGATGCAGTGCTAGTGTCCGTATTTGACCTATTCAAAGTATGTTCGCTTCTTAAGGGAATAGTTCTACCAGTAGGCATCCATCTTCTAGTGGGCATTGATTTAGCAACTTTAGGGGAAAGCTCATTAATCTTACGGCCAGTAGGTATCCATTGATAACCTATATTACTAAATTTCCTTCCTGTGGGTTTCCACTGTTTTCTAAATTTCTTTCGCCTTTGCCTTTTAGCCTTCTTAGCTTGAATTTTAACATTAACAGTTTTATCGGGGCATTTGACAGCATTAGACAAAACATTCTCACCACATTCATGATTAGTAACAAGCAGTCATCATTACATGGTTTTGCGAATAGTAGCGAAATTGAATTAATTACGATGCGCTTATAGCTAATACAAGAATCAACACGATTCATTTTATTCAACTCAAACTTAATATTCCTAGGGTGATATTCTACTCTCTTCCAATGCACATTCTTAGCTTGCGAGGTCCTATCTTGCTTGGTATTGCCTGGAGGCTTTGACCCGCTTGCTTTTATGTCACTGATTACTCCTGTAGAGGGAATTATGGGAACTTTAGTTGGTTGATCTACTTTTTATATTTGAGTTCCTGTTCATAATCATTGACCTCAACTATCATTGCATCAAATTCATTTTCTATTTCTTTAATATCTGAATTTATCCCTTTTTGAAGACTCTCAAATTGACCTTTTAGTTATTTAAAGAAAGGCATGACCTCAGTTAAATAGCATTCTTTAGTTTGCTCAAAACCCCTTTCCCCCTCAGTTATCCCAGTAGGTGTGATTCTCTTCTTACACGTTTTCTCAAAATCAACAAACAGCTGATAAATAACATACAGGGTGATTAAGGTCTTGCTATTAGTGGCAATAGATATAGGAACTAAATGCATTGGTGTATTAGGAGGATACACAGTTGCTTTAGGGAATTTCCTACAAGGGGGATTCTTTTCAACAGGATTTTCAACTTTTTGCATATCCATATCCTTTTTCCAAAACACTTGTTCAGGGGTCAATAGAGTCTGAGGCTTAAACTTGTTTAAGGATATCCAATTTTCCTTAGTGTAATCATGAGGTTTGATCGTTATGTTTTTCTCTTTACATGTAGGATTGTTAAGTTTCTTATCCATTTTCTCTCTAGAGACTTCATCTGATTTCTTATCTTCCTCAGTGCACTCAGCGCAACTAGGTTTCTGCCTAGGCTTAAGGATTTCATTACCATCATAAAGTACCTTATGAGCAGTTCTAGCCTTTTTAACTACCTCAGGATTTGGTTCCTCAACAAGGGGAATACTGTGCTTATCGCTTAAGACTCTATGCTTAGTGATCAAGTGAGCAGTCTGAATGGTATTCCCTTGTACGTACAACTTATTTTCAAGCTTGTTTTTCAAAGTTTTTAGATTGGAAAAATCATTCAAAAGTTTTGATTCCTTAGCATTGAATTCTTGCTTAAGCATTTTAACATTTTCTTGAAGTTCTTGTTTTTGCTTAGCAGTTTTAGAAAGCTTTTCTTGTAAGGAGTTTAACTCTTGTTTTAATACTTCTTCTCTAAAATTACTTTTTCGAATAATTGTACGCTTTTGGTCATCCATTTCCTGCTCACGGGTGGTTAACTCAAACTTAGCACGTTGTTCATCAATAGCAACTTGTTCTTTATAGGCATTCAGTTCAGAGATAACAGAATCATCAGGGGCACATGCAGTGTATTCATCAAAAGCATAGTCATTATTGACTGCAGAAGATGCATTACTTGATACAACCTCACTTTCACTTTGCTTCACATATTGATCATATGGGACAATATTGCTATTACCCTCATCATCAATATCTGATTCATAAGTTTCAAGAGATTGTACTTTATTGTGCATCTTTTGCTCATCAACATCATCATATAGTTTTAATACCTCTGAAATGATTTTGTCTTTGGATGGACCAGCTTGTGGTGGTGGAGAGACCTTCGGAGAGACCATAGGTGAAATGCTAGCCATGAATATTGTTTGGGCAGTAGGTTGATCATCGAAGTCAGAGTCAAATGCATCACAGTCAGCTACTTGAAAGGCATTTTGATGATTATGACCTATCTCCTGAATTGGATGTTCATCAACATCAGCATCATAGGTTCGGGCATTTCCCTCAGCAAGAAACAACAACTCCTCTTCATCCAAAGCGGCTCCATTATCCTGAGCTTGCACAAGCAACATCTTGTCTCTGAAGTATTCTGCATTCTGTGGACGTTTTGGAGATGTGCAGTTCCTAGCAATATGACCCTCACCACCACAGTTGTAGCACTTAATTGGCTTTGCTTGACCTTGATTTCCATTCCTTCCCCGATTCTGATTTCCAATATAACCTCCACCTACTCCACCTCTTTCCTGTTCATATTGCCTTCCTTGAACAGGTTGCACCATAACTTTTCCATCTCTGACAACCGAATGATTGTGAAGGTTGGATGCAGTTCTGATCTCATTTTTAGTGTGAAGACCGTTGGTATGTGGACTGAGAGTCAAATTTTGTTTAACCATAAGGGCCAGTTGATTGATGAAGTGTCACATGACTGCATCAGCATCAACTTGTTTGAACATTGGATCGGGAAAAAGTTTGTGATTACCATTACCCGTGGGTATAACTTGAGAAGCTTTGGTGGTAATTCCAACATTTGTGTAAAAGGCTGTTGAATCATTTGAAGAACTTGTTTCTCCCTGGTTGGTTTTGAACTGTTCAAGAATCCTTTTTTCAAACATAGCATGTCTCTCATTTTGAAGAAGAAAGGCATACAGTTGCTCATAGTTTGTATTCTTCAATCATTTGGTTAGCTTCACAGCGGTGACAAATTTGTGCCATTCGGGATTTATGTTGTTCACAAACTTTGAGTTCAACTGAATGTTAGGCATGGTCATTTTGATGTTCCTCATGTCATTTACAAGCTTATGGAATCTCACGTAGTACTCATAGACACTCTCATCTGGTTTCATCTTGAAGTGCTCAAACTCATCATACAGTTGTGATTCTCTGTCTTCCTTGGTTAATTCAGAACCTGAGAGAAGCATCTTGACATTATCCCAAACTGCCTTGGCTTCAGTGTTGTGATTGATAAGCTTGTAGATATCTTTTGGAAGACCCTGAAGTATAAGGTTAGAAGCCCTGATATCCGCATCAAATCTCTTTTTCTCCTTATCATTGAGCTCATCATACGTCTTTGGTCTGTCTAATCCATAGATCATTGTTCCATCTGCAGCTGTATCAATTAAGTCTCTTGTAGTCTCAATCTGATAAGGTCCTTCATCGATTGACTTGAGAATGTTGACTCCATTTTCTTTTCCCAAACAGTACAATCGGATTCGTTGAGCCCATGAGTCATAATCAGTTCTGTCAAGCATAGGTGGACGAGTATCTGATCCAGCTGCTTGAACGTCCTCAGCTACAGAAGAAACAATAGTTGGTACAATGTTTGACATGATTACAAGTTCTACGGGATTTTACTATTCTTTTATTAAACCGGGAAATTGATTCTTTCACGGAATTTTACTAAACCAAAAGAACAACCGTAAAAATGTAGCACGAAGAAGTAACAAGTCTCAATAGACAAGTAGCTAAACAATCAACTCGCTTAGTTATCAACTCGCTAAACAGACAACTCGCTTAAAGAAACAAGTCGCTTAAAGAACCAACTCGCTTTATAGCCAAGTCGCATATAGAGACAACTCGCTTAATAGCCAAGTCGCAAACAAAGACAACTCGCTTAATAGCCAAGTCGCAAACAGAGACAACTTGCTTAACCACCAAGTCGCTTAAACTAACTTGCTAGCTGTACAACTCGCTTAATAGCCAAGTCGCTTTAGAACTCAAGTTGCTTAAAGAAACAACTCGCTTAGAACCCAAGTCGCACAAGGAGTCAACTCGCTAAATAGCCAAGTCGCATATACCAACTCGCTTCCAATAACAAAGCAACTCACTTCGAAGAAACACAACTCCGAGGCTCAACTCGCTTCGTACAACTTTCACAAACAACCACTTTATCAATCAAAAACAACCAAACCACAATGATTTAAGCCTTCCAATTCAAAACCTAAACACATATGATGATCCTAAACAAAAAAGTATAAACAAAATTTAAACTTTAACACTAGAATTTGTCCAAATGATTCAAACTCTCCTAAACACTTATAACCCCAAAAACCTTATGAAATCCACAAAAACAAAGAGCATGAAAGATGAGTGATCAAACCTGGCTCTTGATACCAATTGTAAGATATAGGATTTCACAAACACATTAAACCATAATCACAAGTGGCGTTCAAGATGTTTAGAGAGAAAATTCTAGAGAGAGAAAGGAAAGAGAGTTGGGAACTATGTGAAACAAAGAAAAATGGTATTGAAGCTCCAACCCTCTACCTTGGGAGGTAGAGGGTATTTATAGTGTCTTAAAAATAAACGCCACCTACGGGCTGTGGATCAGGCATACAGTGGGTAAAGACCCATCCGTCCTCCATGGTGTTACTTAACAAACTACTTACTAACATAACATGACCACGACTATGAGCTTTCTATCGAATACATATACTTGAGGTGACCGACTCTTTAACGACTGAATTTTCTAATTCTTAACATCTTCTGAAGTTCTTCTTTCTTGTGAGAAGAAGTGCCTTGATTCGAACAATCTCCCTAGTGTAGGGAAATTGATTCCTTTGAAGTATTCTACTTTGACGTCATCATTTTCTTTGTTCTTTGATCTTTGTTCTTTGTGATGGAAGTGATAGTATGTTGTGGTAGTCTGCATCAGGTCTGCTTCGTTGCTCCAGTGTCTCCACGTCTTTCTCCAACATGCTCACACGCCCTTTAACGTTGGATTTAAGTACTGATGTAGTTCTCTTAGTCTATAAACTTTGTAGATTCTTTGACTTGACGAAGAATCATTCTGACTTTGTGTTGCCTTTTGAGAGAACTTCAATTAGTGATGTTGTGGGTATGAGCATGTGGAGAATCTGCACGATCTTTTCCACCCGCAAGTATCCATGTTGAACTGTTTTATCACGTTGCACACTCTCAGACCTTGAAAGATCTAGCACTCGTGGATCGTTAGTGTTGCCTATGTAATCATAAGCAAACTAATAGAAAATCTCTACAACTCGTGTTCTAAAGCGGAATGTAAACACAAGTTGTTATTACTAAGAACACTTAGATCCTCTATGGATCTTTTTATTCACTGAAACTCTATGTTTCAGATATCTATGTATTACAAACTATATGGTTCCTTTTATAAACAAGGAACCCTAATCTCTTACTACCCAATCGACTAAACATGCAAGCATGCATTTAATGACTAATACACTAAACTATATTGAGCAGTACAATAAAACCCATGCTAACCTCGGGCCGTTCAAAGATAATAATGAGTTAGCATTTAATACATAAGCGCATCTGATCCTAGTCAGCTTTTACCCTTCGTGTAACACGGCAATGCTTGTACTCTTCAGTAGAATCACTTCTTCAGCAGATTCTGCTTCTACTTCAGCAGAAACCTTCGGCAGTAATGACAGCAGAAATCCTACTTCACATAATTCCCAACAATCCTCCCTTAAACTGGAATTTGACTTGGTTAAGTTCCAGTTTCCTGACCTTGAAAGATCTTTGAGACTTCAGTACTAGAGGATTGTTTTCACACATCAGTAGCAAAGAACCAATAACAAACTCATCTCTATGATGATCAACCTTTGAGACTCTAGGTCTTTGCAGCAACACATGACATAATGTACATCAATACTTATCAGTTGCATACTATTCTCATCACATCCAGGTGTGTTAACATCTGAGAGGGTGAATCATTGAAAATAATGGATTTGATGTCTCTTTACCAATAGCCATTACTACTGGAGTAGCCAAATGTTTAAGTTCGTAAACTATGGTACATTGATAACCATCTGATTTATGAGCAAATCGGCAACTATATTAACGGATTTGAGGTGTCTTTACCTGTAGCTTTGCTCAGGGACTAGTCAATTCTTTGAATTGGTGAATTGATAACCAAATATGGAGATAGTTGCCTTTACCACAATCCACATACGTGTGGGCTAGTCAATTCTTGGATTCCAAAAAGGAATAGACCATGGTGAATTGAGGACCATACAACACTCAGCAATTAAGCATGGGTGGTTGCAGACCCTATGATTTTGAGCAAACCATTACAGCTATCAACAGATTTGACATGTCTTTACCAAAGCTGTACCCTTTGGACTAGCCAACTCTTTGATACACACAAGGTATATCTGGTGAGTTAAAAACCATCACCGAAATACAATAAATCTGCAAAAGAAAGTTTTTTTTTTTTTTTTTTTTTTTTTTTTTTTTTTAACTAAGAATAAAAAACAATACAAGGAATAGAAACATTATTAAGTAAAATAAAACAAATAATGCAAAAGACCATAAAAGATACCATTATGAAGATGAAGACGCAGCTTGAGCTTGAAGGAGTTGTGTCTTTATCAAGCTAATCAGTTGTTCAGCCTGTGGTCTTTCATTTCCAATTGGATCTGGAGGAATTTCCACTTCGAGTCAGCATCCTCTCCATAAGTCTTTTGGACAATGGGTAAGTTCTTTCAGCCAACATGCAGACTGTGATCCCACCCTTCGTCTCAACTACATGCACACGAGGCAGAGGATAGAATCTCCAAGATTCAACCCTCCATAAATGTGAGTTCTCCCAAATGAAATGACCTTTATCATTGGGTGATTGAGAGCTAAACAGAACATGAAGATCTCCCAAAAGGAACATCCCAGAGCCTTGTGGTGCATTGGTGCAGTAATGGGTGGTGACGAGAGTGTACAGAGTAAGCAAGTCTGCCCTGTCTACCAAATGGAGTATTTCCTTCAAAAAGGTGAACTCCATTGAGGATTTGTCCAAACGATGTATAGCATTTAGCTCTTTATTAGTCAAAGTCCAATTTACCAGCACATTTTGATAGCCATCAGGAAAATCAGAGGAAGACCCTTCTAAAACAAAGGTTGACTCATCAGCCTCAAGATCTAACTTAGTGATTTTGGCCATCCTCTTCATCCTCCTTCCAGGCTTATATATTCCTAAAGATGGTGCATCTTCACGAATGGCATTCATGCTCACTAGCAAGTTTCTAGCCTTCCTAGTTTTTAAACTTGCTAAATCAGCATCTGAGCCAACAGATGCCACAGATGGAGTCTTGTTAGGTGAGCTAGCAATCTCTGTAGGAGGTTTAGCAGAAACCATAGATGGTTCAGCAGAAGGAACCATGTCATCTTTTCTATCCAAAGTATCTTTCCGCCTCAGCAGATGCTATAGTTGGGGTGGAAGAGGGGATGACTATTGCTTCAGTGGAAACACCATGTGGTTCAGCAGATTGATCTGCTTCAGATGAGAGTGTAGACTCTATGAAAGCTTCAGCAGAGACTTTGGAAGAACATGACATATCATCAAAATTTTCCACAATCTCAGCTGTCTTTGTCCTCTTAGTCTTAGGAGCACCTGATGTACCAGCAATCCTTTTCAAGCTTGAAGTGTGTGATGAAGAATACTTCATGATTTGATTATATTTGCGAATCAAAACCTGATCGGGGAATGCCTTGACTTGCTTCATCGACAACCCAGAGTTATACAGAGATGAGCTCTGGTTTTTCACTACAAGTCTCATTTCAGCTTTAGTAGGAGGTCTCTCTTTATTCCTTTGAGCTGTGATGGCCCTCCTCTTTTCAGCTGCTTCTTGCTTCTTTTGTCTTCCACGAGCCATCATCAGATCCACAAAACTTTCACTGTTGAAGTCTGCACCTAAGATACTCTGAGCAAGTGAAGGGTTTGATATTACTTGCTGAGTGTAGGCATCCCAATGAGAGTCAGGGAGCTGAGGACGCATTTCATCTAGCTCCCTTTTTCTTTCAGGAGGTAAATCAGACGTAGGAAGAGCTGTAAGCTGTTTAGCCATTTGTACATCTTCCTTTCTCTCATTACACTCAGCAAGTATTCTGTCTTGTTCTTGCCTTTCCTCTTCACTTACCAAGTCTGGACCAAGCTCATCTTCTACCATTAAACCTTTCCCTTTATCAGCAGGCTCCTTAGCACACTTATCATCAGCAATATTGATAACAAGAATTTCAGAGGAAACCCCCAAGTCTTCTTCAGAAGAAACATGTTGTGAGGGTGCTTCAGCAGAAGTGGACATATCAGCAGATGCAGCTTTGACAGACTCTGGTTCCTTGGATACCTCAGTAGTTGTTTTATTCAAGTACGATCTCTTTCTCCTTTTGTAAAGAACAGGTTCCTTCTCCTTTGAAGATTCTGCAATTACTGATGAAGGATCATTAAGAGATACATCAGCTAACATATCAAGAGACCCATACTGAGGTTCATCTTCTTCCTCCTCAGAAGAAACCACAAACTTCCTTTTGGTTTCCTTTTCAAGTCTGTTCTCTAGGGCCTTAACTTTACCCTGTAGATCTTTAATCTTATTACCAAGTGAAGACTTGGTTTCTGCAAGTTCCTTTTTCAGTCTAGATACCTCAGTTGCATTCCTGTTCACAAGAGCATACACAGATGAGAGAGTAATGGGGTCCTCAGCTCCACCAGCCGATTGCTCTGTGGTAATGGGAGCTTCATTGGACCTTTCAGTGGAAACATGGTCATGCTCAACATGAGGAGGTACTTCATCAACCGTTTCCCTTGGAGGACTAGGTGTGGTCATCCTGTTCAGATCAGACTCAAAATTATCAAGAGGATCATGTGCTGGTGGTGGACTAGGACAATGTGCTAGAGTTGGTGTTGGTGGAGGCTGCTCTGTAGCAACATGAGAAGCTTCAGCAGAAAAGGAGGGGCCCTCATCAAAATTAACTGATGGATTGCCATCAGTAGCAACATGTGAAGAGGGTGGGATGCCAGCAACATTCTCCTCTTCAGCAGTCACATTGCCTTGAGGAAACATAGCTTCTGTCAAGGGATAATGTGCCCCCTCAAAGTTAGTTCTCATAGAGGCAAATAGTTTAGCTGAAAGGGCACCTATGGGATGAAAGGCTTCGACTTGGGTAGAGGTGTCTATGATAATTTGTAAGAATCTAGGGTACATTAAAAACTTATTCTTTTTCCTTTGAATATTCTCAACCATGTTATCAAAAATAAACTTAGACCAATTATAAGTTACCCCTTGGGAAAGACACACAATACCACATCCCAGTTGGGAAGAGAACTGATCCCATCCACCTGACTTGTTGCTAATGCACTGAAGCAACGTGTGAGCCAAGAACCTCCACTTTGGGCAAAGATGCTTCTTCAGCCAAATGTCAGTCCTCGTACCTCGATAGCCAATCGCTCTCAGTCCAGTAAGCACCGCCTCCTGATTAGAGTGATATACTCCATCAGCATCTTCCAAGCGAAGCTTCCTCCTTATTAGCTCTTCCGTAACCACATGCTCTGTTTCGTCAATCGTAGCCACGATCTCTGTTTCACTTCGATTTGAAGCAGATGCCCAAAACTGAGTGACTAGCGATTCATATATTGCATTCGGAGAATGTGTTAGAGCAAAGCAAAGCTTGGACCTTTTCAAGAATTCCACCATCGGTTCATACAGCTCATCATCTTTAGCTTTTCCCAGAAAAGCAACTTTGTTGTGATCCTTCTTAAATTCAAGTGCCATTTGATGAATTTGAGTTTTTAGGGTTATGTTTCTCGTAATGAAGTGTTTTGGATGAAGGAGAGGGAATTGTTTTGTTTTGAAGGAATAATGTGAGTGGTGGAGTGGTAGTTGTTGCCCAAGTTATAGTCAAAAGAATTAGACCGTTTGGTTGACCGTAGCTTACGTGTATTTCAACGTGACCCAAGAAAGTGTAACGCTTCAGCAGAAACAGATGGTCAATCTGCTGAAGTTATATACTTCAATAGAAACCAATCCAAGACTAGGAAATCTTCGGTAAGTTTCTAGAATTACTGTGCCAACCACTCGCATTAATTCCCATTGACCCTTGAACCCGTCTATAAAATGATCCCAATGCACACATAACTCTTCATCAAAGATCCCCAAATATCATTATAAACCCTAGCTTCTTCAAAGCCCCAAAATTAATCACAAATAACCATGAGTAGTTCCAACCTGATCATTCTTTCATCAGATGATAATCCAACCTCCATAAGCAGTCTTGAGAGGTGGAAGAATAATTATTTGACAAGCAATCCAGGCGGTGGAGAAGACAACTCATCCATAAGTTCTTATGTATCACCTTATGAAGACTCAGATGAGGAAGCCACTTCAAAGAGAGTGAAAGAGCCTCCTCTTGCTGTTGTGAGTGAGCCTTCCCTTGCCGTTGATGATTCTGATGACTCCTGTAAGGAGAGAACATCTTACTTCCAACCTCCAGCACCACAGCCTCCACGAAGGCCACGAGCCAGAAATCCGCCACTTCCTAAGGATAGAGAGGTGGTCCAAGGCCTTTCTGCACCAGGTTTTGGTGTATCAACACACATCGTATAAAGGAAGGGCTTAAGGAGGGTGGATGGATTGCATTTTGGTTGAAATGAATAGATGAAGCACAAAGGACATATTATTTTTCTCCATCATCATGTGTGGTCATCGTCATCATCAATGTTTTCATCAATCCATCCTCTCCATTTTGATCCTTAGCATCTTCGTCGTATTGGTCATGCATATCCAGCCATCTAGATAGACTGAATGGGTGGTTATGCAAGATCTACAAACGCATATCCAGCATCTAGTGTGAAAGTTGTGAGCGAACATGCATATCCAACTTTCACTAAGATGTTTGAATAGATGATATGTACTAGATTAGGATTAGCGTAAGTGTATAGCTCGTATCTTGAAGATGCATATGTAAGCTGTAAGTTGTAAACTGTTTCTTGAATGAATGAAAGAACAATGTGACTTCAAACTCTTCTCTTTAGAATTTTGCCTTCAGTGGAATCAAATTGTTTGCTTCAGAACTTTAAATTTCAGAAGAAACAAGCAATAAGCTTTTAGCTAACTTGACCAGATATTAATGAACCATACTAGATGAATGTTAACGGAACAAGGCATTCTGCAAAGCAAACACAGAGACAAAACAGAGACATACCATACAAAAACTACAAACAGAAGTTAGCAAACAACATAAACACAAAGTTTACTATAAAATCCTCCCCTGAGGCATATGCCTCCCCTTAGGCATAGAAAGATCCACCATTAAACTTCTTGGGTTTCAGTAAAATTTTGTTTCGTTATTCTTCCAAGAACAACCTGCTGAAGTTTTGACAGATTTGACAGTAGTGCCCCAACATTGTTTCCTTTTATTCATAGAGTCAACATATGCAGGCCAATGACCATGTTTAAAGTATGGGCTAGTGGGTTGCACATAAGGTCTATTAGGAGATTTCCTCCAAGAAGGGTCAGTTCTAGCTTGTGGGACATAAGGTGGAATATTTTTAACATTGGTCCACACAGGTCTAGGTTTCTGCTGAGGAGCACATGCACTTAATCTTTGCTCATGAAAATCACAATCCTTAATTAAATGAAATTTACTTCCGCAAACAAAACAAGTCTTCTTTTTGGAAGATAGATTCAACAAAGAAGATGTTCGATTACATGTAGAAGTATTTGAACCAGAAACATTAAAGGAATTGTTTTTAACAGACAAATTATGCAAAGATGTAAAAGACAAGTCTTCAGTAGAAATAGGCATAGAAGTTGATTCCTCAGCAGTTGTCCTAGAGGGCTTGTAGATAGTCTTGGGTGCAGGCTTGGGTGTAGGCTCAGGTGAGGGCTTGGGAAGGTCTGACTTATCACTTGGATCATAGCTGTAAGTAGATCCTTGATCCAATGAATTGTCACTGTCAGAGAAAGAGACAAAATCATAAGATGAAGCATCGTTGTCTGGCAAGTCTTTTGACTTTTTGCCATACAGATGGTGTGATCCATTAAAGTCAACAGTAATAGACAGGTCAGTGGGCATGAATTCACCTCTAATAGGTCCAGGGGCAGCATGCAAATCACCTTCCTTTCTAAAATGTTCTAAGCCTGCAGGTGTAGATTTACGCCCATCATTCCTAGCTTCCAAACCTACATACTTTTGAAAACCTAAACCTATTCCAGAGTTCACTGACTGACTACTATAGATTTCTTTAGCTAGATTGTCACCTGATATCAACCATTGTTTATGTCTAGCTATTTCCTCAGCAAGTTTCTCTTTAAGCTCTAGATTCTCAGTAATAGTATCAGTTTTTTCATTTTCAGTGCGTTTCAAGTTAATGTTTGCAATATCTAGATCAAATTGAAGCACCTTAATCTTTTCTTCATAAGCAATCTAATTCTTTTGAAACCAAACCTTTTGTCTTTCTAATGTTTTTAACGAAAGTTTATAAGCTTCATTATCAACATAGCATGCATTGTATCTAGGTTTCATAGTATCATAAGCTTCTTTTAGTTCATTGTATCTCTCACTACAACCGAATATACAGTTGTGTACCTGAGAAAGACCCATGAAGGCAAACTGATCATGCCTATCTTCTGAAGTGCACCTTGCCAGCAGTCCAAGCTTCTCTGTATCAGCAGCTCCCACATTCACAGGTTCATGAGCAACCCAGTTGACCTGTTCATCCAAGGTGACTAGAGCTGCTGAAGTGCTAGCTCCTTTCTGATTCTGCTGAAAGGTATTGTAGCTGGTACTTTCTCCATTCTTCCTGTCTTTGCATTCCCTCGAGAAATGACCCATCTGGTGGCAAGAGAAACACTTGACCTTTCTCCTGTCAAATCTAGCTGATCCTTTCCTTGAATCCAAACTTCCTGCCTGCCTTCTCTTCAAACCTCTTGATATCCACTGAAAGCATGGCCACTTGCCATTTCAGCTTCATCTCCTCCATCTCAAGTGGGTCCACTTGATCAAAGTCTTCATATACCGAGATCTGCTGAGTGTCATAATTAGCAACAAAGGAGTGAAGGACATCCTCCAATATACTTCCAGTCTTAGCTTGAGGATGTGAAGGAGTGGGATGATAGGATGATGATGGTAAATAAGATGGACTAGAAGCATGCATCATCATATTCGAGTGGGATGTCCCAACAAAGGCTGAATGACCAGAGGAGGTTGCACGGTAGGGAGATCTGACATCAGGTTCAAGAGATCTGAGTTTGTTGTATAGCTCGTCAAAAGTGAGCATGTCCAGTCCACCTTTAGCTTTCAGGGCTATACTCACATGCAACCAAGATGGAGGCAAAGATCAAAGGAACTTAGAGTTGCTATCATCATTTTCAGGCTTTGCATTCAGCTAGTTTAGCTGACTCAGAATCTTGTGAAACCTGTCGTATCCTTTGTGGATACCCTCTTCTTCAGAAATATTGAACTCTTGGAAGTGTTGTCTAAGCATGGACTTCCTCATTCTTCTGGACTCTTCATTACCACCAAACCTAGCTTTAAGAGCCATCCAGATGTCCTTTGCATCAACCATGTGGTGAAAATCACCTAAGTGATCTTCAGGAATAGATTGAAGGAGGATGGTTCTTACCTTGTGCTCTCTTTGCACAGCCAAAACCTCTTCAGCAGTTTTGGGAGGAGCAATGGTGAACTTACCATCAAGATTTGGGATGGTCTTCTTTAGGCTGTTGCCATTTTTTACTATCTCCCATAGATTCCAATCAATATTGGAGATCCCGTTCTGCATCTTCATTGTCCACAGATCATATTCTTCCTTCTTCAGATAAGGAAACTTGCCATTCTTGTTGGAGAGACTAAGTTGCTGCATAGAGGTGGTGTTTTTGATGATGTTGTTGGTGTTGGTGTTTGTGACATCTGATTCATCATCAGTTCCAGGCATTGTAAATAAGTTTTTGATTGTATTTGGGTGAGGAAAATAAGGTTCTCAGTATCGTAGAGACTCTCCCGAGGCTCTGAAACCACTTGTTGAACTGTTTTATCACGTTGCACACTCTCAGACCTTGAAAGATCTAGCACTCGTGGATCGTTAGTGTTGCCTATGTAATCATAAGCAAACTAATAGAAAATCTCTACAACTCGTGTTCTAAAGCGGAATGTAAACACAAGTTGTTATTACTAAGAACACTTAGATCCTCTATGGATCTTTTTATTCACTGAAACTCTATGTTTCAGATATCTATGTATTACAAACTATATGGTTCCTTTTATAAACAAGGAACCCTAATCTCTTACTACCCAATCGACTAAACATGCAAGCATGCATTTAATGACTAATACACTAAACTATATTGAGCAGTACAATAAAACCCATGCTAACCTCGGGCCGTTCAAAGATAATAATGAGTTAGCATTTAATACAGTAAGCGCATGCTGATCCTAGTCAGCTTTTACCCTTCAGCAGTAACACGGCAATGCTTGTACTCTTTAGTAGAATCACTTCTTCAGCAGATTCTGCTTCTACTTCGGTAGAAACCTTCGGCAGTAATGACAGCAGAAATCCTACTTCATATAATTCCCAACAATCCATAAGAAGAAAACATAAAACATGGGTTAGAAATAATCCAGCGCTTACAAGTTTGAACTTCGAGAGTGTTGACAGCATAGTGTGAAAACACAACTCTAATTCTCACAAAGGTTGTTCCTGAACTGGAGTCCCACAAGTGAGATAACGCGATGTAACGAAGTACAGCTACAGTTCAGATGAGCCGCTGAGGTACACCGAAGCACTACCCCACGACTGTAGACCGTTTGAGACACACTAAGCGTAACCCACAAGGAGTTACCGAAGTGACCTGCTGTCAGGGCTGTTTGATGTTGACCATGGCAGGAGTTTCCATTCAATCACTAAGGATCTCATTTGTGAACCTCTCATAAATGTTCTCGACAGATTGCTAAGATCTGTGAAGGACTCGATAATGTATCACTTGCGTCCTTAATGTTGAACGACAAGTGATGCTATGTCAAGTGTACCTAAGAGATCTTTTGATGAATCTCGTGGCTCTAGACTCAATAGTGTGCCTTGGTTTTCCTGAGCGGAGACTAGGGAGAGGGTCTCCTTCTTCAATACCAGCAATCTCTAAGAGAAAGCCGATAGTTTACATAAGGTTCCCTGTGAGAATGAAACAAGCTTCTGTTGAGAGAAACTTGAGTGGCTAAGAAGGTTTAGTGCATGCGTCACTGGGTCCATGACGACTTTGATCTTCAATACCGGTGTCATCAAGTGACAACCAGTAGCATATGAATTGAACCCGGTGTCTGCCCCAAGTTGAATAATCTAGAGGGCTATTTCTTTTCACCCTTTTTCTTTACTTTTCTTTTTAATTCTTCAACTCCTTCTTTCTCCGATTCTCTTTTTCTCCTTTTTATAATCATACCTAAGGACTTCTAATTCTAACTATTGGTGGTGTCCTTGGGTAGATCCCCCCGGCTTTGGCGGATCATAGGACGGTTATTCCTAACCTTAGTCACCGTATAACTCCATGACTAACCTATGTTGCCATAAAACCATTTTCATGAAAATCTCTCAAAGTGGTTATGAGTAAAAGCATTTAATACCACTGTTGAGAGTTTAAGATTTTGCAGAAATACTCCCCCTCCACACGTACTTAAGTGTGTTGACAGAAATCTACACGGTGAGAGAAGAGCGCGCACTTTTGAATTGATCAACTCAAGATAGACAATCCCCCGCGAGACACGGTTACGTTGCATAGTTAAAGAGTTACATTGTCAGCTTTTAGGTGACAACTAGCTCTAATAACTACCTTGAAGTTGTGGACAAACCTCGAAAGGTTGTCAAACCCGTCAAAGTTCATGTCTACCAAGAGTTTCTCGAATGGTACATTCTACTAGGACAAGTCCTTTGCGAGACACGTTTACATCACTAGCGAACTAGTTTGAAATTATTACCCGTCCCGGACAAGTCTTTTCGAGTTACTAACATTTAAGATCTCATCAATTCATTGGTTAAGTCTTTTAGCACAATGATTCATTTGCAATTCACAACATATTTCTTATCACATAATTTTTTTCCCCCTAAAAAATGGCATATAAATGTTATTTTTGACGAAATTTTGATATCGAATATGTCCATTTCGAGTTTTTCGGGAAGATTACCACGAAGAACAATTTTTGAACAAAGTTTTTAAGCAAATACTCCCCCTCAACAAGTGATGTAAACTTTTGAGGTTTTGAAAAACATAAGGGGAAGTACTTGTTCTTTTGAGCAAAACTTTGAAAATAAAAGTTTTGATAGTTTTACTCAAAAGGAAGAAGCTTTCGCTCCTTTTATAGGATTGTGGCACTGATGCGTAGCACAGGGTCCTTTCATTACAAGTACGGGTTGTACACTGTTATGTGTTCACAAGCCATTGTCATAAAAATCACACATCCAAATAATATTGAAGGAAACAAATCAAGGGTTACCATGAGAATCAGGTAGTCCAGCAATGACTCCGGGAATGCTTTCTGGACGTTGATAGCCTGTGAGAGATATGCTTGGATGACCACCAACGAAACTCTCCAACGTTCTGAACTGATCCCGCCTAAACAACCTTTCATCAATTTGCATGATTATCCTCTTAACATCCCTTCTCTCCCTCGAATTCCATCGCTTCGGTGACCCGATGCCTTCATGAATCTCTTTCAATCTGTATGCTAGCCCATCCCTAACTTTCTTCAATGTGTGATCCCCAAACTTATGAAGCTCTTTGCACGCCATGAAGCAGTTGTGGTGTAGTTCACTTATGTAGACTACCCTAAACGGTTTCTTGATAATAGTGTACTGAGCAAGTCGGTTTATGTTGGGAAGGTGTAGCCGAGGTTTGGTGAGATTTACCCGCTTTTGATAAGATTCAACAGCAAGCTGAATGTCCTCTACACGTTCTTGGATCACTATGCTTCTGATAAAGATTAATAATGACTTGATGTACTCGCGTTGGATAGTTGTTGAGAAATGTTGCATTCGTCCTTGCACCTTAGCGAGATACATATCTTCAATGTCATTTAGCGACAGTCTTGGAAAATCCGCTTCACATAAGTCATAGTCCTCTTCGTCTTGTCGTTTGACCACAATGTTCTTGAGGAATGTGTAGTCCCACTTCGACGACAGGGTGACATGTTTAATTGCAATGATCCGTTTGTCACTAAACACTTCCTTGTTAGATTTAAGAACTTGGAAGCTTCTGTAAAAGATTCTTCGGCGTTCAGGCCAATGATGAATCCCATACATCGCATCAAGGTCATACTTTTCCACTTTGGCAGCAAACATATGTGAGGCTTCTTCCTCGATAGCTGGATTGTTAGAATAGATTGCAGCTGGGAAAGGAAATGTGAGTGACGTAGCGTACTTTCTTGAAACATCGCTACCGTGTAGAAGAAACTCGAGGGCATTGTTGAAGAAGTAACGGTATGGAATTTGAGGTTGATCCGGTCGGCCAATTGTTGGTAGAGGTTTAGTCCAATCAGTGTAGTAGGGAGCCTTGTCTTGTCTTGTGAAGTCGATGTTAGCTTCGGGATTGAGCCAACCGATATTGTTCGACATGGCTCGGGCAATGTTGTCGAGATGGTATTCGACTTCAATTGCACTTTCAAAGCTTTCTTTAAGCAGTTGGAAGGCATCATTCTTTATTCGCTTTAGCTCAGCCTTAGACATCTTCTTCACTTTAAACTGTTCTTGTATAAACTTCACATGCTCCATAGTACGGCCATCTACCATTTCTTGACCTGCTGGTAGTGAGGGAGTAGCATCAACAAGTGTAGAAAACCAGTCATATTCTGCGGTGTCATCTTCGTCTAGCCATGAAACAACATTGGTCTTTGTCTTCTTCTTCTTTGGCCTTGAGGAGGACTCTGGTTTCTTTGTTGAGGCAGGAGAGGTAGGTTGTTGTTGGGGCTCTGGGATCTCTTCATCGTCACCACCAGTGTATTCAAAATGATCACCGGTTTTCTCTGTGTGTGGTGGTAACTCAGAGTCCTGAGGTTTTTCAGTAGCAGCAGAACGTGGAGGATATCTTCTTTCGGTTGGAGTCCTTTGGGGTGGTGGTGGCATAGAGGAGGATTCACCAGCTTTCTTTGGACGTTTTGGTGCAGAATCCTTGTCCTTGTCATCGTCATCTCTTGGTCGTTTAGGTTGACTTGCTGACTCTTTGCATGAAGACTTGAGTTGATAATCTATTAGAGCCTCAAAAAATTTAGCTTCATCCGAAGTAAAGCTTGCAGATCGTTTAGACATTTGCATCACCAATTTCGAAATTAACTCAGCTTCAGAGAGATCAGGTGCGTTGGCCATTGTATGTTTAACCAATGCGACGATATTTGGAGTAAGTTGTCTGGAAAATATCTCCCTTGTCACTCCAGGGACAGTGTCGAGAAGAAACTTGTGAGTATATTCTCTTGCCGTCTTCTCCATTTCCCTTTGGAAATATCCTTTGAGAAGCTTCTGCATATGCTCCCTTTCTTTCAACATCTGGTTTATCCCGTCTTGAAGAAGGTTGATTTTGTCAGTGAGTTGATTCAGCTTTTTTTTGGTCACGTCTTTCTTCCTGACTTGCTTGACAGCTTTGACAATCTTTGTTTTAGCTCGAGATATCCAAGAGTCGGCTGGTTTCTTTACAGACTTGGATGCGGATCTGGTTGAGTCTTTGGATGGTGGAGGTAAAGAGTGAGAAGACGAGTCTGATGATGATGAGACATGAGGAGGCTCAGGGTCCTTTGGTGGCTCAGAAGTTAGTTCCTTGAAACGTGCTGGACTATCTAGAATAAAATCATCATAATCAACTTCGTCATCTTTTCCAGATTTAGCCATTTCTTCAGCCTTAATCCTGGCTTCTTCATCTGCTTGAGCTTGAGCTTCTTTTTCTGCATTTTCTTTAGCTGCAGCCTCAGCATCTTCATCAGGAATTTTCTCAGACTTCTCCATTTCTGGTTCCTCAAAGTCATAGGTGATAGTATCCTCCAGTTGCCTTTGTTGTTGTTCGTGGGTGGTGGTACCAGTTCCCTTATCGGGTTGATTAACCGCATCGGAAACTGGTGTAGATAGTGCACCACCACTTGACCCTCCGGGGCCACGAGTTTGTTGCTGTACGAACTCTTTGGCAACGTGTTGGAGTCTTAGATTCTTCAGCTTTTTCCTATAGTCTCTGTCCAGTGGTTCTTCATCCGAGCTCTCCTCTTCCTCTGGCTCAGCAACTGGGGTTTTACCTTTATCAGCTTTTGGACTGGGAGATTTTGCTACTGTCAAAGTATCATCGATTGGAGTTTCAGAGTAGATGACCTCTTCGTCCGTTTCAGTGTCCTCTGAGTCCTCGTCCATTAGCTTTTGTTGCGGTTCAGGTTTGGGAATAGGGATTGCCTCCTTTAATGGAACTTTCCTTTTACGGGAAGGACTCCTCTTCGGATACCTTCTAGTACTCTCAGTGCTCGCTATACTTCCTGTACTGCCTCTTCTGGTTTTCCTAACAGGTGTCCCAGAAGATTTTTCATCAATAAATCCCACTTTTCCTGCTTCCACTGCTACCAGATATCGTTTGTACGAGTAAAGTCCTTTGATAACATCAGTGAGAAGAATATCTGGCAACACTACACCTTGTTTCTTCGTAGTTGATTCTTTGAATCTTACCATGTTGAGTGTGGGTTCAAGTAGTACGGAGTGATGGTTGGGATCTTCAAGTCTTTGGGGAATATCAGGATTGGTTTCAATAATCCTGTTGATCAGCAATTTTGTATATCTGATATATGGAATCTTGGTGCCAGGCTTTTTTAGGTACGTCATCATGTCATCCCAGATCAAAGCAGCATATTCAATGTGTTTCATGTTGACCATGCCCCAAAAGATTTGAAGTTCCATGAGCTTTGGGTGCTCATATCCACTGTCACGTCCGGACACTGATTTAGCAATCATGATGTACAGTGTTCTCCATGGTTGAGGGATGTTCTTAAGATCTACTGAGGAGTGCTTTGTGATAACCCCAGCAGCCTCATCATAGCCGATGTCGACCATGAATTGGAGAACGACCTCTTATGTAGGAGTAGCAGAGAAGTCAGTAGGCTCGACTGTTGGTAGAAGAAGAACAGCCCTCAAATATGCAGGAGTGACTGTGACTTGTTTGTTGTTCAATGATACCGTCACAGCACTTTGACCTTTGACCTTTTGAATTATGTGCCAGAATTGATGAATGTAGATCTCCGGCACAGAAGCAGAATTCGTGAGCATATTCTGTTAAGGGTGAGTCTTCAGAATATCCACAGCAATCAGACAGGAAGACTCGGAACATGTGAAGTTATCAAAGTCGACTCTGAGGTTGTTCTTTACGATCTTCATTGGGTAACCATTGGGGAAGATTTCTTCAACAGTGAGAACATTTGGTGCATCCACATTTTCCATTTGAACGTCCATATCGTGATCTGAAATAAATTTAGCCAAACGAACCAACATATCGAAAGACATTATGTTAGTCAAAAGTTGATTTTATTGTCTATTTATTGAATATGATATGTTAACGAATGTTAGGTGTCCAATGTCACTTGTTAGTCCAATAGTCCAAAGGTGTCGTGATAAGTTTCGTGAGTTGATTAAAAATTTTAAAGTCCAAGTTTTCACTTATTTTCACAGCTTATTAAACATTTAAGCTTATTAGTGACATTTTGGTTTCGTGATGTTATGATTTATTTATAAACAAGTTTGCACGCATAACAATTCACAATTTTGGTTAAAAAATTAGGCTTAGGCGTAGGTAATGCAAGCTTATGCGTAAACAGTGAACCATACGCGTAGTTATAAGCTTATGTGTAGGATCTTGACATACGCGTAAGAAATGTTACGCGTAGGAAAAGAGGGCCTTAAGCATAGAGCTTACGCGTAAGCGTATGTGGGAGCTTACGCGTAAGGCTTACTCGTAAGAGTGAACCTTATGCGTAACGCTTACTATTTATGCATATCCTTCACAGGATACGCGTAGTCCCCTTTGTAGAACCTTACGCGTAACGGTTACGCGTAAGATTTCTCTTACGCATAACATTCTACGAGTAAGGTGATCCTTATGTGTAGATGCTTAGTTAACCTTGAAATTGAATATTTCACGCGTAATAACCTGAAATAAATGAATCATAACACGTTCATTAACACCATATTCAATCCCTTTCAGTTCTAATATGAAGTAACAATCAAGACAGGTTACGCGTAAGATATGCTTATGCGTAGAAACTTAAACCCTAGGATTCAAATTATACGAGTAACTAATCTAACCATAGGATTGACACCAAATCATTTCTGGGATATCTAAGAGGGCATATGAGTTGTCTTAAATAAGTTTTAACATCAAAACCTTCATGAATCAAGAAAACCTAATTCGTATGAACATGAACCCTAAATCTTAATTTTCACAAAATTGATGTTTCTGGGTATGTATCAAGCAAGGTTTTGGTCAATTAAACATGTTAAGAACATAACACACCCATATTTTTAACCAGAAACACTCTCATGTGAAAACACCTAAATCTACGCTTAAACCCTAAGTTAGAAAAATGGTCAATTCGTGTTTCTGGGTGGATTTGTTTGATAGAAATGGTATAAGAGAGATTATATAAACATTTTAACACAACCATTTTAACAAATAACACCCAAACATAATTATGTGTTTATACGCTTATGCGTAGAACACAAAATCATGCCTAGGCACAAATCTAGCCGTTGGATCTTGAAACAAATCAAAACCATTGTTTTTTATAACACAAAGATCATTTAACCACTTACAAATTTGAGATCAACAACACGGATTTGAAGATTGAAGGATAGGCGTAGGATAGGTGGTTGAAATAATAAATGAGTGTATTAAATGTGAAGAAGTTAGTAGGTGAAGTGTTTTTGTTTAAAATAGTTTGAACTTTTGATATTTTTAGTCCCTCCACCTTAACCATTTTCATCCAACGCCCATAACTTCCATTTTGGTTACGCAATACATGATGTTTGGAAAGAAACTTGATGACACTCCCCCTTGACTTAAGAAATAATGAAATTTTATAAATTTGAGCCTGGGGAGTGTCGGTTAACCAGAAATGTGACCACCATTATCAAAGAAACAACCGGGATGAGGTAACATGCAAGTACAAGGTTTTATGAAACCGAAAAATATTTACTTGCTCCCCCTCAATACTCGACTGAGAAAAATACTGAATTTTGAAAGAGTAAAGTGTTGACGGAAGATTTGTACTTGCCATGTTAAAAGAAATTAGATAGGAGAATATTTTTGAATTTTATCAGATTTTATATTTTTGTATTTTGTTTTTTTTTGTTTTTTTTTTGTTTTTTTTTTGAAAATATTTACAAAAGAGGTTTTGGTATTTGACTGGTAAGAATGTTTTAAAAGTTCATCCAGTTCCTCTAGAGTCAAACACCGCATACCAATCCGATGGACCAACTCATCAAACCTAGCAGGAGCTAAGGCTTTGGTGAGAAGATCTGTCAGTTGGTATTCAGTACCCACAAAGTATAATTCAACGGTACCCTTTTCCATGTGCTCCTTGATGAAATGATATCGAAGATCGATGTGCTTTGATTTTGAATGTTGAACAGAGTTGCACGAGATCGCAATGGCACTTTGATTGTCGCAGTACGTCAGGATTCTGTAAAATACGTAACCATAGTCTTTGAGTTGTGTTCTCATCCAAATGACTTGAGCACAACACGCCGACATGGCTACATATTCTGCTTCGGTTGAGGACAGCGATGTACAATCCTGCTTCTTCGATTGCCATGACACCAATTTATCACCAAGAAATTGTAAGGCTCCTGAAGTACTTTTCCGAGAATCTAAGCAACCTACGTGATCAGCATCTGAAAAAGCTATTAGTTCAAAACCAGAATCCTTCGGATACCAGATCCCCAAATTAATGGTTCCCTTGATGTATCGGAGGATTCTTTTAGCCTCAGAGAGGTGAGTTTCAGTTGGTCTCGACTGATAACGGGAGCAACGATATACGGAAAATACAATATTAGGTCTACTGGCTGTTAGATACATGAGAGACCCAATGATACTTAGGTATTTGGTAGGGTCAACCAATTTCCCATGCAAATCAGCGTCCAGTTTCTTAGTATGTGCCATTGATGTGGCCTAGGTGTCACAGGTTTGCATTCCATGTTTGTTTAAGATTTCAAGAGCATATTTGGATTGAGTTAGGAAAATACCACGGGGTGATTGATGAACTTGCAATCCAAGAAAGAATGTAGGTTCACCCATCATGGACATTTCAAAATGTTTTTTCTTTAGTTTTGAGAAAGCGTTTGAGTACTTTGGATGTGTTGACCCAAAAATGATGTCATCCACATAAATTTGAACGATTAAAATGTGTGCCCCGTGATATTGTATGAAAAGTGTAGAGTCGACCGAACCTTTGATGAAATTATTGGCGATAAGAAAGGATGATAACTTATCATACCACGCCCGAGGGGCTTGTTTGAGACCGTAGAGAGCCTTCTTCAGTTTGTAGACGTGATTAGGGAACTCTGGATCAACGAATCCTTCTGGCTGGCTAACATATACCGTTTCTTTAAGTTGTCCATTGAGAAAAGCAGTTTTGACATCCATCTGAAAGACCGTGATGTTCATGTGAGCCGCAAACGCCAGAAAAATCCGTACAGCCTCAAGACGAGCAACTGGAGCGAATGATTCTTCAAAGTCAATACCCTCTTCCTGTCTATAACCCTTAGCCACCAGACGTGACTTATTTATGATTACGGTTCCTTCAGCATCCAATTTGTTTTTTCAAATCCATTTGAGACCAATGACGAAGACCCCTGTTGGTCTTTCAACCAATTCCCATACTTTAAGACGTTTAAACTGATTGAGTTCTTCTTGCATGGATTCAATCCAGTTGTCTTTGGTCATTGCATCTTTAATGTTTTTAGGTTCAGATTGGCAGACAATGAGTGCATAAATGCAATGTTCACTGTCTGTGTGAAGACGTTGTCTTGTTACGACTGGTTGATTCGGGTTACCAATAATGTTTTTAATAGGATGGTCTTTCGTCCAACGATGTGTGGAAGGTTGATGTTGATATACATTCTGCAGATTGGGAGGATTCAAATGGCTTGTAGATGATTCCGCAACATCAGGTGTGGCAGTTTCATTAGCAAACAGATTGAAGAACGCATTTGGATCATAATCTGTAGGTGGGGGTACTTCATTGTTCAAAAGATCATCAGCTGGTTCAGCGTCGTTGGATGCGATTTGTTCAACTGTTGTTGTAGAATCAACTGGTGGTGCTTCCTCAACAGTAGTTGTTGTAGCAGGTGTATCAGGTATTGGATTTTGATCAGGTTGAGCAGCAGAAACATTAGATACACTTGGTGCACGTTCATCAATATCATCACTAAACAGGGGAGCAAATAGTTGTTCCATTTGACGTCGAATTAGTTGTAAACTAGGTTCAGCTGATGATGGGGATTGAGGGGAGTTTAAATGGTTATGACCGAGTTCCAAGCTGTTATGCTCAGAAGCCATTTCTGTAAGCTCATCGAAATTTGCATGAATCGTTTCCATAATCTCCCTTGTACG
The DNA here is from genome assembly GCA_910596185.1 of Chrysanthemum makinoi. Taxonomy (NCBI): domain Eukaryota; kingdom Viridiplantae; phylum Streptophyta; class Magnoliopsida; order Asterales; family Asteraceae; genus Chrysanthemum; species Chrysanthemum makinoi. The sequence continues at coordinate 295,042,783 of OU343224.1, forward strand.
ACGATTCCAGATCCGGAAACCCTTAGAGTTTTCACAATATCCAACAAAGACTCCAATGTCAGCTTTGGCTTTGAGCTAACCAAAGTCATCACGATCATTATTCGGATAGCAAAGGGATCCAAATACATGAAAGTGTTTGAGATTCGGTTTACGGTTGTGGATAAGCTCATAAGGTGTTTTGTTGTGGCGTTTGGTTATCATTGAACGATTCTGAGTGTAGCATCCAGTTGACACGGCTTCAGCCCATAAGTAATCTGGAAGTTTAGCATTAATTAACATTGTTCTTGCAGCTTCCACTAACGTACGGTTTCATCTTTCAACTACTCCGTTTTGTTCTGGTGTTCGTGAAATAGATGTTTGATGCTCAATTCCCACTTTCTCATAAAATGCACGAAGAGTTTGATTCACAAATTCAGTTCCTTTGTCTGTTCTGATTTGTTTGACTATTTTCCGGAGCTAAACTTGAATTTTCGTGAGAAAGGTGATGATCATCTGTGGAGCTTGATCTTTACTTCGAAGAAAATAAACCCAAGTCCATCTTGAGTAGTCATCTACAATTACCAAGATGTAGCGTTTGCCATTAATTGTCTGCACGCGCATCGGGCCACACAAATTCATGTGAAGAAGATGAAGCACATGCTGTAAGCTGTGTTCCACCTTTGAAGGAAAGTGAGCACGAGTGCTTTTCTCTTGTTCACAAGCTGAGCATAGGTGATCTTTAGAATACCAAAATCTTAGGAGACCTTCAACAAGTTTGTACCGTGCAATATTGGTTATGGTTTGAAAGTTTAAATGTGAGAGACGACGGTGCCATAGCCAGGATTTTGTAGATGTTGCCTTTGAAAGTAAACAGATGGGAGATGAAGCAATCATGTCTTGCATTGAGATTGTATAAAGACTTGAATTGCGGGTGCCAGACATAAGATCGTTTCCTTGTAGATCACGAATGAAACAAGTTTTCTCCCGAAAAGCAACTTCCAAATCTCCATCACAGAATGACCAACTGAGAAGAGATTGTGACCGAGGCCTTCCACATAATAAACCCTGCTAATTTCGATGTTACCATTGATGTAATCTCCGAAGCCCATGATAGCCGCGAAGTGATCATTCTCGAATCTGACAGTGCCAATGAACTTTGATACAAAGTTGGATAACAGTTTGAGATTGCCTGTCATGTGTCGGGAACATCCGCTATCAACAACCCAGAGGATGATCTGTATCACCTGCATTCAACACAGACGACACAGATGGAATAGAAGTAGATGTGGAACCCGAAGAGTTAGAGGGTTCCGAAGCAGTTATAGGTGAAACACACATGTTTATGATTTTAGGTATCCATGTAAATCCAAGTGTATTATGTAACCATTTCTGCCATCTCCAACTAGTCTTAGCTTTGGTCTTAGTGAATGCACTAGGTGATAAGTTCTTCCTAGGAGGTGAAGTGGGTTCTAAGGGTACATCAATGATTAAAGCATGAGCACTAGAAGGCGGTTTACCTAGCACAGACTTAGAAGCATTAGTGGGCCTAGAGGTATTCCGTTTTCTATTATTCTGCTTACGATTCAAGATAGTCTTAGCAACACATTTATCATGACAACCAGAAAACATGCTTTTATGACAACCAACACAAGAGGCTTCAAACAAAACATTAAGAGTACTTAAAGATTCAGCATTTGTTACATCACTTTTTTCATTACATTTGTCAAACGCAATATCTAAAGTGGGTGCAACTTGAGTTTTATTCAAAGTCCTAGGGTGTTCTTCTACTTCAGCATTCTTTATTGTTCTTTTCTTACGTTGCAACTTCCTATTCTTCCTTGTATTGCTCCTAGGCTGTGAAGTGTGGGCGTTGGGAAAAGAGGCAACTATTCCTGTTTCAGTACAGGGAAGCACATTAGTTTCTTGTGGTTTGTCATTCGATGTTCTAGAGTCATTTTAAATCTGTGTAGGTGCAGTTACTACAGTGTTACTATCCCTATCATGCTTAAGTTTTACCAACTCAGCTTTTAGATCATGGATTTTGTGTAACAAATCTAGATTTTCATTGTGAGTGAGTCCATCTCGTCGTAAAACATCTTTGGTGTATGCAAGATGATCATCAAGGTCTTTTGATGCTTTATCACGAGTCTTTTTGAGTAAATCAAATATGACACCATATTCCTTTTTAACTTTTGAGATCTATTGTTCATATTTTGAAATTTGACACTTCAAAGACACGTTTCCATCATCTAGTTGCTCAAGTTTTGGATTAAGAGTTTTGGTATGCAACTGGTTGAGTTTGTTTTGGAAAGCGAGTTCTCGATTATGACAATCTTTTTGACACCATTGAAGACGACGTTTTGCATTTGAAAGCTCGTTTGTCACTCGTTCATTTTCAACTTTTAAAGACTTGATTTGTGACACAAAATCAATATTCTCAACATTTGCAACAGAATCAACAGAATCAGCAGAGATATAATCAAATGCATATGCAACAGAATGAAGTAACACAACATTATGGATATCAGCACAGATAACATCTTCCAAGAGTCGATCAACATCTTTTCGTAACATTTTCTTTTTACGTTTTGTATTTGAAATAGATGTTTCTGTTTTCTCGAAAACTATTTTCATCAGTCCAAGTTCCTTATGAAATTCCCTTTCCCAATACAATGCACAATTTTTCACATTTTGAACATGGGGTAAAATTCTTTTTTGAAAAATATCTCTTTGTTCTCGTGCTTGAGGCGACTGAAAATGTTCAACTTTTATTTTAGAATGAAATTCAATCTCACGTTCTAAAATTTTGATGTCAGATAGGAAAGTGTCAAAATATCTAAGAATTTGACGACTTTCGGGTATTGATTTTACTTCACTGAGTGAAGGTAAAGGACCATTAATTTGTGCAGAATTGGGTTGGGGACCAACATTAGAAGACTCGAACATAGGTGTGATAACCCAAGGTGTGTTAGAAGTATCCTTTTGTGCGACGAAAGTGACGGCTTTTGAATAGTTAAATGGTTTGTTATAAACAACATTTTCTAATTTTGATCGACTCTCGTCTTCGGCATCTAATTCCTCTTGACGATGATATTCAACAACACTCATAATGGAATCATCAATTATATGTTCTGCCTTTGTAAACTTCAGGATTAGGTTTGAATGCTCTATTTGAAAACTTAGGTTTGTAATCAGCAAGATTCGGTCCATATCTGTTTGGATTTGGTTTAAAAGTAAACTTTTGAATAGTTGTGATTGACTCACCATGTTTATAAACAACGTTTCGAAACTCCTTGAGTTTGTTTTGTAAGTCGACAATTTCTTCAAGATAGTTATCTATTCATTTCGTTGAATGCTTTTTGTACTCAGAGAACTGTTTTTGACAATTTAACAACTCAGACTTGGCTTTTTGAGTTTCCAAAGTAAGAGCGTTAAGTTGTTGTTTATGATCATATTTCAGTTGTTCTATTTGAGACAACAAGGCATTCTTGGATGCGACTAGATCACGTATCTGTCGTTCTAATGATTTTTCGTTTTGGTAAGATTTAGCAAAAGCGACTTCAAAACCTTCACGTTTTTCTTGAGTTTTAAAAACGTTGAGTTGCCTTTTTAAGCATTCAATATCCCTGGTTAACAGTGCATTTTTATTTTTTAATTGCTGATTGAGTTCACAACATTGTTCCATTCGGGATCGTTGGTCATTAAGTAAGAGGTCAATATCTGGATTAGGCAAACATTCAGCGTGTTCAACTTGAGTCTCAACATGATCATTATTCAGATCCTCAAGTATAACCACGGAGTCAACTTGATTATCAATGGTAACCAGGAGGTCATCTTGATCGTCAAATGTAACTACTGGATCTAGTTGAGTATCATCAGAATGAGATGTGAACGGCTCATGTTGAACATTCTGAGCCTCGTCGGATTCAGATGTTGGCTGAGATATTAGACCAGTGATGAATATGGTTTGATCCGGTACCTGAGACAAGCCGTCAGTGTCATACACTGGGCCTGTGTCACTCATGTGGAGTTCATGCATGTTTGCCATCAACATAACTGCTGCATTAGCCTGAAAGTCCTCCATATCATCATCAGAATCTGCATTTGCCATGAAGCTCTGTTCCTTGTTGGTAAGAGTTCCACCAGCTTCATCCTTAAGAGCCAAGAGTAAAGCTTCTTTGTGATAAGCGCTGCCTCTTGTCCTCGGCTTTGGGCATGCATTAGCCAGATGACCCTTCTCATTACAGTTATAGCAACGAAGATCATTAATCCCATTCTGAGCATTACCCTGTTCAACCACTTGAGCTCTTTGTTGTTGTGGAGCACCCATGTTATTCCTTCCCACAGGATTAAATCCTTGACCACCGCCCATCTGACGAATATTACCTCAATTCTGAACTTCAACACGTCCATTGTTAACAACAGCCTGATTCCTTGTGTTTGATGAGGTACAAATGCGATTGTTGGATTTGTTTGAGTATCGGCCGAAGGCTCTAGCAATCATGACAAATCCTTGCTACAATGCATCGAAAGCTTCTGTATCCTCATTAGATTCAGTGTAAAGTGCTTGATCATTGTTGTTGTTGTATGGAACCAATTGTGTAACGCCCCGACCCGACAAGGGTAAAGGAATCACAAACAATGGTGTCATATCAAAGCAAACATAAATATCCAAAGGAAGTCTTAACATAAATGCGGAATAATTCAAGTCAACATGACTTCAATACATAGGTCCCAGCGGAAAAAAAATAAACTCCAACAAAATATCTGAAATAATGAAGTCTTAAATGGCATCATAAGATCAAAGCTAAAAATCTCTAAGGTAAGTCCACTCATGCACTCATCCCAAAGCAAAACTTCTAGCTCAATGCTTAGATACCTGCCGCGGAAGAAAAGAAATGCGGCTGAGCTTCAAAGGCTTCGATGAACATATAAAAGCAAAGCAAGTACGAAACGATTTCGAATACAAAATATAATGAACGAAAGATAGCAAAATCATAATCATTTTGAAAGTATAAATCAGAATTATCGAATAAAGTTTATAGTTAACTACCACGAGCCTAGAAACAAATATCAGATCATAATCATATTCACATAAGGCAACATTTGTAGGGGAGACCTACCAGAGTTATGAAGGACGTGCATGCACGCAGCATCAATCATCAGATAACAGATAACATATAACAGATAACAGATAACAGATCTAGGATGCATCCATACGCTGAGCAGATATTGGTCATATAACATAACTTGAGCTCATAACAGATAATGGATAAGGGACGTGGCGAGAACATCACTCTCTTGCCCTAGAGTCATATCAGAGGTGCATCACTGACACGGACATGGAACCCCATGACTAGTGAAATATTTGGCTCGGTGTCAAACTATCTTAGGTCAAATCAGAATGTCAAAACTGACACAGATCATACTTTATCATAAGGTAAATCATATTTTCAAAATCAGAGTTTTCATATCATATAGTTCAAAATCAGATGTTTCATAATTCAAATCGAGTTCAGATAAGCAACAGCTCAAACAAACGGAATGGGGTTCATAGCAAAGGCTTAGGAAACCCTAATAAGTAAAATAGAAAAGCTATCGAAAAGAAAACGTCATAAGGAACCTTTACTGAAAAGGTCAGAATATCTGTACCTTGTTCCAAAGCAAATGACCAAAAAGCAAAATACGGAAAGCAAAGGATTACTCCTTCTTCACAGAACCTATACACATTAACGATCATACATGTTATTTATGATTCCATAATTGTCGAAAAGATCTTTTAAATATTTGGTGTTCATACTTAGTATATTTAATGATCTTAATACTTTAGGGTTTTAGGATTAAATGAAACTTAAGTGTTTTATAACCAATATTGTAGATTAAGGTTCATTATGTCATTTATTAAAGTTTAGGGTTAAATGTGAAAATAGTTTAAACGTCATAACTCACACATGAAATAACGAATTAATATAATTAGCTTCAAACCCTAATCGACTCTCATTTATGTTCTAGGGTTTTCTCAATCTTTTAATATCATATCAATGTGTACTTACTTTATATGTTACGTCATTTAATGACTCATTAATTCAACCTAGCACATATGAAAAACAACCTTTCTTTTTATGCTTCACCATGTACTCATTCCCACATGCAATTCCCATCTTAATCACCCGTTGTTTCTCGACTTAAAAGTCCATTCGACATACACACCCAAACACTTACCCTTTATACTCACATGACACGTTAACCTCTATTTCCAAACATGCATGCATCGACACAAATCAAGACCCTTTTTCAAAAGATTCATGCTAGTAACCATGCATTAACCTTCCATGTATTATACCATGTTTATGATTTTATGTGACACAACACACATGTCCTTACTATGCGGTTTATATACACAATTCGTTACATATCTATATAAGTTTCAGAATTATGAACACGTGACAAATAAACACGACAAGCTCACATGGTTCGACTAAGGTATAGGTTTCGGCCTCCTTGTTTTACGCAAACCCTAACTCCTCTACGTACTTTCCATAATCACGATTACATGTTATACTTGGCCGATTCACATACATATATGGTTCGGTTCTAAGTGGCTCGACCTAATTAATACCCGATTTACAAAACACATTACAATACATGTTCTCTAATTTTTATAAGGTCTGATTCATTATGTTGTTGGTTTCGGTTTCATATAGCTCGATAAAAACAACACAAGCTTCGACTAAAAACAAAACATGTTACAATATAGAATAACGTTAAGTGTATCAAGGTGAGACGAATAGAATACATTTATACCTTAGCTCGTTGGAAACAAAGTATCGACACCAAGGGGTGTTTAGCAGTCGGCCGAGAGAAGGAAAAGAAAAGAGGCAAAGAAAATACCAACTTGCAAACTAGGGTTCCAAATTGAGTTTATGTGATTGTATTTATAGGTGGTACTAATTTCGTTAGGGCTTTTTGATGTGGGCTCGGCTTGATCCAAATGAACAAAACAAACACGCCCCAACTTGGCTCTCTTGGACTCTCGGCTAGCAAAAGAAAACGAGCCCAGCATGGTTCACCTTTAAATGAAAACAAGGCCCAAACGAATGGCCCAACTATTTTGTGAGACGTTTAACTTTCGTCGTACAAAGTCGATCACGTACACATATTCGTTAAGTTTTAGTTATAGATAAGTTAGGTTTTAATTTCGTTAAATGAATATAAATATCTTTTACATATTTTATAAATTTCGATTCCAAGGGTATTTTAGTCTTTATTCATGTTTTAGATTTTCAGGTTTTACAACTCTTCCCCTCTAAAAGAAGAATTTTCGTCCTCGAAAATTGAAATGAAACGAAACGAAAACGAAATGAGAACATACCAAACTATTCAAAGAAATGAGGATAACTAGCTCGCATCGACTCCTCGGTTTCCCAAGTAGCCTCACGCTCTGGGTGATTTTTCCAAAGAATCTTAACGAACGGAATGACTTTGTTTCTCATGACTCTTTCTTGTCTTTCTAAAATAGCTTCCGGTTCTTCAGATAAAGACATATCGGATTGAATTTGATCAAACGGATAAGAAGCAACGTGTAACGGATGATAGTTGTATCCCCTTAGGAGAGATACATGGAAGACATCATGAACATGCGATAACTGAGGCGGAAGTGCTAACCGATACGAAACTTCTCCTATACGCTCCAGAATTTCAAACGGACCGATGAATCGAGGACTGAGCTTGCCCTTGATTCCAAAACGCTTCACACCTCTAAACGGCGAGACTTTCAAAAATACACGATCTCCAACCCGAAATTCTAAATCACGACGATGCTTGTCAGCATAACTTTTCTGACGAGACCTAGCCTCCTTCAACTTTTCTCTAGCAACAGCTACTTTCTCATTACTGATCTCAATCATTTCCGGACCTTCAATTAAACGTTCACCTACTTCATCCCAACAAGTAGGTGATCTACATTTTCTCCCATAAAGAAGTTCAAACGGTGCTGCCTTAATGCTAGCATGCCAACTGTTGTTGTATGCAAACTCTACTAAACACAAATATTCATCCCAGCTGCCCGTCCATTCTAAAGCACAAGCCCTTAGCATGTCCTGTAAGGTCTGAATAGTCCTCTCTGACTGACCATCTGTTTGAGGATGAAATGCTGTACTAAAATTAAGTCGAGTACCCCAAGCTTTTTGCAAACCTTTCCAGAAACGGGAAGTAAAACGCGGATCTCTGTCAGACACAATAGATGCCGGAGTACCATGAAGCCTAACGATCTCTTGCTGAAAAATTTCCGCCAATCTACCAATACCATAATCCTTTCTGATTGGTAAGAAATGAGCAGATTTGGTTAGTCGATCAACAACTACCCAAATCGCATCATGCTTCTTCCGAGTAAGAGGTAGCCCAGTCACAAAATCCATAGATATCTTATCCCACTTCCATGTTGGAATATCCAATGGCTGTAATAATCCACTAGCCCTTTGATGTTCAATCTTAACCTGCTGAAAAATCATACACTTCGATACAAACGTCGCCACATCTTGCTTCATACCATTCCACCAGAAGTACTGCTTCAAATCCCTATACATCTTGGTAGAACCAGGATGGATAGTGAAAGGAGAACTATGAGCTTCAGTCATAACTTTCTCGCGGAGTACCGGATCATTAGGAACACAAAGCCTATCTTCATACCATACTATTCCGTCATCATCAACCTTAAACTCCGTCTTATTACCTTCTTCAACATTTTGCACCACGGCCCACAACTCACCATCATCTTTCTGAGCTTCTTTAATTTGCAGTATAAGGTTCGAATCCACCTTCATACTAGCCCAGTATCCATCAAAACCTCGTACACACAACTCAACATCCAAACGCTCTAAGTCACGAAGAATCCTAGGTTCAATCTCAATACTTGCAAGAATGCCTGATTTCCGGCTAAGTGCGTCAGCAACTACATTAGCTTTACCGGGATGGTACTGAATGTTGGTGTCATAATCCTTAAGAAGTTCTAACCATCTTCTTTGTCTCATGTTAAGTTCTTTCTGAGTGAAAATATACTTGAGACTCTTATGGTTAGTGAAAATATCACACATCTCTCCATACAAGTAATGTCTCCAGATCTTCAACGCGAACACCACTGCAGCTAACTCAAGGTCATGAGTTGGGTAATTCTCCTCATAAGGTTTCAGTTGTCTTGAAGCGTAAGCTATCACCTTTCCATGTTGCATCAAAACACAGCCTAATCCTTTCTTAGATGCATCACTGTATATTTGAAATCCTCCAGAACCAGATGGAAGAGTCAAAATAGGAGCGGACACCAATCTCCGTTTCAACTCTTCAAAACTCTCTTCTCGTTCATCCGTCCATACAAACTTTTCACCTTTTCTCATCAGTTGGGTTAAGGGCAAAGCTAACCGAGAGAAACCTTCAACAAAACGTCGGTAGTAACCAGCAAGTCCTAGAAAACTCCTAACCTCAGTCACTGTCGTAGGTCTTGGCCATTTAGTGATAGCCTCAACTTTAGACGGATCCATGGTGATACCATCAGCAGATACAATATGACCAAGGAAAGCGACTTGTTTTAACCAGAACTCACACTTCGAAAATTTGGCGTACAACTTCTTCTTCCTCATAATCTCCAAAACTATCCGGAGATGTTGCTCATGCTCTTCTTCAGACTTGGAGTAAACCAAAATGTCGTCGATGAAAACGATAACAAACTTATCGAGGAACTCATGGAAAACACGATTCATTAGGTCCATAAACACAGCAGGCGCATTTGTCAAACCAAAAGGCATAACGAGGAATTCATAATGACCATATCTGGTACGAAACGCGGTCTTAGGAACATCTTGCTCCCTCACCCGTAGCTGGTGATAACCAGATCTCAGATCAATCTTCGAAAAGAACTTCGCTCCTTGCAGTTGATCAAATAAATCATCAATACGCGGCAGAGGATAACGGTTACGAATGGTAATACGATTGAGTTCGCGGTAGTCGATACATAGACGCATGCTTCCGTCCTTCTTCTTCACAAACAAAACAGGTGCACCCCATGGAGAAACACTGGGTCGAATAAATCCATTTTCTATCATCTCTTGCAGCTGCTCCTTCAATTCCTTCAGTTCTACAGGTGCCATACGGTACGGAGCTTTCGAAATCGGTTCAGCACCAGGAATTAACTCAATGCTAAACTCAACTTCTCTAGCTGGGGGAAGACCGGGAAGTTCATCGGGAAAAACGTCGGTGAATTCACAAACAACAGAAAGATTTTCAATGTTAGGACTCTCCAAAGATGTGTCCTTAACAGACGCCAGAAAACCTTGGCACCCATGAGCAATCATAGTCCGTGCCTTCATAGCGGAAATGAGCTTAACAGATTTGAGGGGTTGAGAACCATAATAAACAAATTCAGGATGTTTTATGTCTCCAAAGATCACAGTTCTAGCATAGCAGTCGATGGAAGCTCTATGATAAGCCAACCAATCCATGCCTAGAATGATATCAAAGTCGACCATATCGAGAGGATACAGATTTGCAGAGCGAATACGATCATCAAAACGAAGAGGGCACTTAACGTATTTGTGATCAATGATCATGTGGTTTTTCATAGGCGTAGAAATTGATAAGTGATTTGTTAATGGTTTGGGAGTCATATTAAGTTTCTTAGCAAATGTGACAGATATAATGGAGTGTGTGGCACCGGTATCAAATAAAACGAAGACAGAATAATCATCAATAAAAAGAGTGCCCGTAATGGTACCTGAAGTGCGCTCCGCCTGATTCCGAGTAGTAGCATAAACACGTCCAGTAGTAGGTGGCGGCTTGATGTAGTTTCCAGGAATCACCGGGTTCTTCTTAGGGCAATCCTTGATCTTGTGAGTAGTGGAACCACAAGAGAAACATCCACCAGTGGTCTTGAAACACGGTTCCGGATGAGCCTTTCCACAAGTAGTACAGATAGGTGGGGGAGGCAAAACTTCAGCTATCCTTTGCTGACCAGAAGATCCTGAAGCACGACCCTGATATGCTCCTCGAGCTGACTGATCCTTGTTGTAACGCTGGTTATTGTTACCTTGATTCTAACGATCATTTCCATTTCTACCAACAGCTCTGCTATCCTGACTCCTCGCCTCAGGGCGCCTAGAGTCCACATTCCTTCCTGACTGACCCCGCTGATCATAACTCCTATCCACTTGACCCCTCGAATCATAACTCCTGCCAGAATTTCCATTATAATCATTACTTTGAGTCCTACCTTGAATCCGATCACCATCGCGGTTACGCTTGTTGGAACCCGAAACCTCATGAAAGATCTCAATGTTACGAGCTGCGTCATTGCAGGCCGACACATCCTCATACTCGATATTCAGCAGTCAGTCCAACACCCACTTCTTCAGTCCCCACTTGAAGTTCTTGGCTTGACGCCTACCATCTCCAGCATTCGTTCCCACAAAACTTACCAGCCTCATAAACCTGCCCATGTACTCATTGGAGTTCTCATGATCAATCTGGTAAATCGCCTGGTAATCCCTCTCATACCTTTGCTGCTCAGCATCAGGGAAGTAACGGTTATAGAAGGTAGTTCGAAACTCAGCCCAAGTACAAGTAATAGCAAAAGCATCTCCTCCTCTCGCCTGTTTGAGTGCCTTCCACCAATTCAAAGCATCACCTTCCAACTTAAATGTAGCCAAACGGGTCTTAAACTCGTCTCCACAACCCAACACTTCAAACAGCTTCTCAATATGAGTGATCCAGTCCTCGGCCTCAGTGGGAGTAGCAGTAGTGCTAAACGAAAGAGGCTTGAGTTTACCGAAACGCTCGAGCCAAGTGTGAATGCCGACGGGTTGATTTCCTCCACCACTACCCGAAGCACCAGTCTGATTACGAATGTTGTTGATCACCTGTGTCATCATCTCAGGTGTGGTAAGACCAGGGAAAAGAGTGTTGAGAGCATTAGCAATCGCAGCATCCAAGTTAGGAGCATCATCGTCTCCATCCACGTTACCGTTAGTACGAGTTCGAACCATCTAAACGATATTCAAATGATTAGTAAAATGAACAAAGGTGAGATACGAAATGGAAGTACGCAGAAGGAAACCTAAAGTCTACCCAATCCTCACAGGTCAAAGCCTAAGCTCTAAGGTCTCAAAACCTAGGGTCCATATGTCACAGGTCCTGACTACAAGTCGTAAACCTGGGCTCTGATGCCATAAATTGTAACGCCCCGACCCGACAAGGGTAAAGGAATCACAAACAATGGTGTCATATCAAAGCAAACATAAATATCCAAAGGAAGTCTTAACATAAATGCGGAATAATTCAAGTCAACATGACTTCAATACATAGGTCCCAGCGGAAAAAAAAATAAACTCCAACAAAATATCTGAAATAATGAAGTCTTAAATGGCATCATAAGATCAAAGCTAAAAATCTCTAAGGTAAGTCCACTCATGCACTCATCCCAAAGCAAAACCCAGCTCCAATGCTTAGATACCTGCCGCGGAAGAAAAGAAATGCGGATGAGCTTCAAAGGCTCAGTGAACAGATATAAAAGCAAAGAAAATACGAAACGATTTCGAATACAAAATATAATGAACGAAAGATAGCAAAATCATAATCATTTTGAAAGTATAAATCAGAATTATCGAATAAAGTTTATAGTTAACTACCACGAGCCCAGAAACAAATATCAGATCATAATCATATTCACATAAGGCAACATTTGTAGGGGAGACCTATCAGAGTTATGAAGGACGTGCATGCACGCAACATCAATCATCAGATAACAGATAACATATAACAGATAACAGATAACAGATCTAGGATGCATCCATACGCCCCACAGACAGATATTGGTCATATAACATAACTTGAGCTCATAACAGATAACAGATAAGGGACGTGGCAGAACATCACTCTACTGCCCTAGAGTCATGTCAGAGGTGCATCACTGACACGGACATGGAACCCCCATGACTAGTGAAATATTTGGCTCGGGTGTCAAACTATCTTAGGTCAAATCAGAATGTCAAAACTGACACAGATCATACTTTATCATAAGGTAAATCATATTTTCAAAATCAGAGTTTTCATATCATATAGTTCAAAATCAGATGTTTCATAATTCAGAAATCAGAGTTCAGATAAGCAACAGCTCAAACAAACGGAATGGGGTTCATAGCAAAGGCTTAGGAAACCCTAATAAGTAAAATAGAAAAGCTATCGAAAAGAAAACGTCATAAGGAACCTTTACTGAAAAGGTCAGAATATCTGTACCTTATTCCAAAGCAAATGACCAAAAAGCAAAATACGGAAAGCAAAGGATTACTCCTTCTTCACAGAACCTATACACATTAACGATCGTACATGTTATTTATGATTCCATAATTGTCGAAAAGATCTTTTAAATATTTGGTGTTCATACTTAGTATATTTAATGATCTTAATACTTTAGGGTTTTAGGATTAAATGAAACTTAAGTGTTTTATAACCAATATTGTAGATTAAGGTTCATTATGTCATTTATTAAAGTTTAGGGTTAAATGTGAAAATAGTTTAAACGTCATAACTCACACATGAAATAACGAATTAATATAATTAGCTTCAAACCCTAATCGACTCTCATTTATGTTCTAGGGTTTTCTCAATCTTTTAATATCATATCAATGTGTACTTACTTTATATGTTACGTCATTTAATGACTCATTAATTCAACCTAGCACATATGAAAAACAACCTTTCTTTTTATGCTTCACCATGTACTCATTCCCACATGCAATTCCCATCTTAATCACCCGTTGTTTCTCGACTTAAAAGTCCATTCGACATACACACCCAAACACTTACCCTTTATACTCACATGACACGTTAACCTCTATTTCCAAACATGCATGCATCGACACAAATCAAGACCCTTTTTCAAAAGATTCATGCTAGTAACCATGCATTAACCTTCCATGTATTATACCATGTTTATGATTTTATGTGACACAACACACATGTCCTTACTATGCGGTTTATATACACAATTCGTTACATATTTATATAAGTTTCAGAATTATGAACACGTGACAAATAAACACGACAAGCTCACATGGTTCGACTAAGGTATAGGTTTCGGCCTCCTTGTTTTACGCAAACCCTAACTCCTCTACGTACTTTCCATAATCACGATTACATGTTATACTTGGCCGATTCACATATATATATGGTTCGGTTCTAAGTGGCTCGACCTAATTAATACCCGATTTACAAAACACATTACAATACATGTTCTCTTATTTTTATAAGGTCCGATTCATTATGTTGTTGGTTTCGGTTTCATATAGCTCGATAAAAACAACACAAGCTTCAACTAAAAACAAAACATGTTACAATATAGAATAACGTTAAGTGTATCAAGGTGAGACGAATAGAATACGTTTATACCTTAGCTCGTTGGAAACAAAGTATCGACACCAAGGGGTGTTTAGCAGTCGGCCGAGAGAAGGAAAAGAAAAGAGGCAAAGAAAATACCAACTTGCAAACTAGGGTTCCAAATTGAGTTTATGTGATTGTATTTATAGGTGGTACTAATTTCGTTAGGGCTTTTTGATGTGGGCTCGGCTTGATCCAAACGAACAAAACAAACACGCCCCAACTTGGCTCTCTTGGACTCTCGGCTAGCAAAAGAAAACGAGCCCAGCATGGTTCACCTTTAAATGAAAACAAGGCCCAAACGAATGGCCCAACTATTTCGCGAGACGTTTAACTTTCGTCGTACAAAGTCGATCACGTACACATATTCGTTAAGTTTTAGTTATAGATAAGTTAGGTTTTAATTTCGTTAAATGAATATAAATATCTTTTACATATTTTATAAATTTCGATTCCAAGGGTATTTTAGTCTTTATTCATGTTTTAGATTTTCAGGTTTTACAAATTGAGTGTCTTGAGATTGGTGTTGTGACGGATCATAAGGTGTTATCTTAGTAGATGGTTGAGCAGCGGGTTGTGGAGGATTTGTGAATAAAGTTTGTAAGGTCGGGAATTGAGGATAACAAGCTTAAGCCCACAAAGCTAGTTGTTGATTATCTGGAAGTGAAGGTGTGACAGTTTGTCCACGGATAACCCTTTCTTTGTCAACTTCTTTTTTATGGGGCTTCAATCCGTAAGTAGCATGATGAAGATTCTTCGCTTGACGGATGAAAATGACATATTTTTCCCAATCAGGACCAAGACTACTCAGGAACTTAGTGTTGACTGTAATTCTTGGCATAATTATGTTATGTTTGTCCAAGTCATTGATGATGTCTGAAAATCGATGATGATATGACTCTAATGTCTCCCCTGGTTCAATCATGAAGTGTTCATAAGCCAAGTAGATTTTTGATTCCATGTCTTCTTGATTGAGTTCTGTGCCTTCCATGAGAAGATGAATATGCTCCCACATTGCTTTAGCAGTCTTTTGAGCATCAACACTTTGAAGTATCGGATTAGGTAATCCCAAAAGGATGCATTGCATTGCCAGCTCATCAGCTTCAAAATGTAGAAGTTCATCAGCAGTGAGGTCAGTAAGACTTGCAATGTTGGTGACATCACCTCTTGTTGGATTAGCATTTGGATCTTCGGGTGTAACGACAGTAGGCACCTGAAACGGACCTTCCAGGATGACCTTCTTTAAGAACTTTCCATGTGGCTTCTTTAGATCACAAAACCTAAAGAACCTAATCAACCATTGATCGTAGTTTCCAGGAGTGAGCATTGGAGGTCTATCAAGTGATCCAGCCTCATGAATGGATTGTTGGCTACTTAAAGCTTCACACATCTTTGCAAACCAAGACGGTTCCTTCATAGTATTCCTGGAAGGATGTTGATTGTTAAAGTTTGTGTAAGGTTGTACTTGAAGACTAGGGGGTGGTTGAATCATTTGTGGTTGAATTGCTCCTTGAGGAAATTGTTGTTGATAAACTTGTTGTTGTAGATTGAATTGTTGTTGTTGTTGACTGAGTTGTTGTTGTTGTTGTTGAGGATACACATGAGGAAAGTAGTTAGAGTATGGTGGTTGAGACATCTTGATAACTTGTGTTGTAAAATGGATCTTTGTAGTCGAATGAAACTTTGTTGATGAAGAGTCCTTAGGCGTAGAAACCAAGTGTAGGCAAAGAAAACCTTAGGCGTAAAAATACCAAACTTATGCATAAAATTAAAGTTTACGCATAGGATTTACTTACGCGTAAGAATTGAGAAACACTAAGGTTAGGCGTAAACTGATAGTTAGACATAGAATGCTTATGCGTAAGATTAGATTATCCGTAAGACAAGGCTTAGGCGTAAGAAAATGCTTAGGCGTAAAGAGTTCTACGCGTAAGTTTTAGCTTATGCGTAAAATTAGGGTTTTGCCCAAAACTCCTTTACACTTATTCCAGTGTAAAAGATATCCAAATTCGAAGTGTTTTCAGGCTTATCCAAGCAAGAAAACACTGAGTAAACCAAGAACACTGAAGATCAAACCTTGAAGAAATTACACATAAACTTAGGGTTTACTTATGCATAAAAATTAACCAAAACTGATTTTCTGCCCAAAGTGTTTCTAAACCAGATTTTTGTGATGAAACAGCTTCAATATCACCAAAATAACACAAAAGTGTGAAACTTGATGATCCAAAACTTTGATACACCTTACGCGTAGAACAGACCACACGATTAAAATCAAGCTTTAAAACAATGAAATACACGTAAAGTTTGAAACTTTTTGCCAAAAACTAAAACTTTATCACCAAATAACCTTTAAAGTACAAGAATTTTGAATTTTAAAGTGAAAAAATCAAAGCTTTTTGCATAGGAAAGTTTTTAAACCGAGAGTTACGCGTATCACAAAAAACCTTCAAAAAACAAAATCGTTTCACCCAACTATTTGGCGATTGATACCACTGTTAGGTTCCCATATTTGTAACATAAGCATCAATATAAGAAAGGAGATGAAGGAAGGATTGGATGAACACACACACACTCTAGGCGTAGGATATGAGAGAAAAGTTAAGCATAAGTGAAATGTAAATGTGAACAACCAACTCTCTAATGAGAGTTACAAGATTATTTATAGGAGGGAACTAGGGCAACACACCAAGTTCCCATCCTTTCCTTATTGGGCTTTGGATAGGCTCATGGGCTTTCTACATAAGCCTAGCCTTGATAACTAACTTAAAAGCCTTAAGTAAGCTAACTATTACATATTAATTACTAACACTTGAATTCTAGTTTAGGAGTGATTCCAACACTTAGTGATCTCACCGCGGAAGAATCGTGGGGTACAATAGAGGACCTTGCCCTCTATCACAACGAAAGTTGGAATGACCCCCGTGAGTTGCCCAAAACCGTCAAGGCAATCTCCTTGCCTCCCATTGACTCACAAAATTCCGATTGTAGGATGCTCGAACTTGAAGATCAAGTCAATTTCCTAATGAGCTCCTACAAAAATCCTAAGTCTTCATGCCAAGTGAACAAAGTCTCTTCCTTGTGTGATGTTGGAATCACTCCTAAACCTTAATCCAAGTGTTAGTTTCTCATATGTAATAGGTAGCTTATTATGGCCTTTATGTTTGTTTAAGGTCAAGCTTATGTAGAAGGCCCATAAGCTTAGGCCCATGTCCAATAAGGAAAAGGGAAGGAGTAGGAGTGTTGCCCTAGCTCCTTGCCTATAAATACTATGTAATAACCCTCACTTGAGGTTTGGTTGTTCAATCTATTCCTTTCATTCACATCTTACGCATAACCGGTCATAAGCATATCGTGTGTGTTTGTTTGGTTTATTGTTCAATCGCCTTTATCTCTTTCTTGTAAGCTTGTGTTGTAAAACTAGTGACCTAACAGTGGTATCAATCGCCAAATAGTTGGGTTAACACCTTCGTTTTTGAAGTTTTTTTGTTTCGGTCTTACGCGTAAACGTGCTTAACACTTTGGTTCGCTTTAAAAACTTGTTTTTTACACTTTTTAATCCAAGATTCTTGTACTTTCAACGTCTTAAGGTGTTAAAATACTTGTTTTTGGCAAAAAGTTTCACACTTTACGCGTGGATCTAAGTTTTTAAGCTTGTTTTTGTTCGTGGGGATCGTTCTACGCATAACTATTTTGAGTGCTTTGAATCATCAAGTTTCGCACTTTTGTGTCATTTTGGTGTTATTGAAGCTATCTTATCACACAAAAACTGGTTTAGAAACATCTTTGGGCAAAATCAATTTTACGAGTAATCCTACGCGTAGCAAAACCCTAAAACTACGCGTAAGATATTCCTTGGTTTGATCTTCGTTTTCGTGTTTTACTCCGTGTTTTCTTGCTTGGATAAGCCAGAAAATACGTCGACTTTGGATATCTTTTGCACTGTGAAGTGTAAAAGATCACTTGGGATAAAACCCTAAACTTACGCATAAGCATAAGCTTACGCGAGAAATCCTACGCATAAGTTTCATCTTACGCCTAAGCCAAGTCTTACGCATAAGGTAATCCTACGCATAAGTTTCTATGCCTAACTTTGTGTCTACGCATAACTTTAGAGTCTTTTCCATACTTACGCGTAAGCTAAATTCTACGCCAGAACTAGTCATTGTTACGCGTAACTTTGGTGTTTTTACGCATAAGTGCTACTTGGATTATTGTGATTTCTACGCCTAAGGACACTTCATCAACAAAGGTTCATTCGACTACAAAGATCCATTTTTACCAACACAAGTTTTCAACATGTCACAACCACCATACTCTAACTATTTCCCTTACACTTATTCTCAACGTCAACAACAACTAACTCCACAACATCAACAATGGAATCAACAACAAGCAATTTATCAACAACAATTTAATCAACAACATACTCCACAACTTGGAGCAATTCCTCCACCACAAATGGTTCAAACACCACCAAGTCTTCAAGTTCAACCCTACACAAATGACTTCAATCAACATCCATCAAGGAACACTATGAAGGAACCCACTTGGTTTGCAAAGATGTGTGAAGCTTTAAGCAGCCAACAATCAATTCATGAGGCTGGATCACTTGATAGACCTCCAATGCTCACTCCAGGAAACTACGATCAATGGGTGATAAGGTTCTTTAGGTTTTGTGATCTGAAGAAGCCACATGGAAAGTTCTTAAAGAAGGTTATCTTGAAAGGTCCATTTGAGATGCCTACTGTCATTATTGTACCGGAGATCCAAATGCCATTCCACCAAGAGATGAACAAACGAACATTGCTACAGTTGCAGACTTGAATCCTCAAGAACTTCTACACTATGAAGCAGATGAGCTTGCAATGGAATATATCCTCTTAGGATTACCAAACCCAATTCTTCGTAGTGTTGATGCTCAAAAGACTGCAAAGAAAATGTGGGATCATATTCGTCTTCTTATGGAAGGATCTGTACTCATCAGGAAGATTTGGAATCCAAAATTTACTTGGCTTATGAACACTTCATGATTGAACCTGAGAGACACTAGAGTCATATCATCATCGATTTTCAGACATCATCAATGATTTGGATAAACACAACATCATCATGCCAAGAATTGCAGTGAATACTAAGTTCCTGAGTAGTCTTGGTCCTGAATGGGAGAAGTATGTCATTTTTCTCCGTCAAGCGAAAACATGCATCAATCTACATATGGATTGTTGTACGATTACTTGAAGCCTCATGAAAAGGAAGTTGATAGGAAAGGATTCTCCGTGCTCAAATTGCTTCCAACAAATAATCCGAAAATCAACAACTTGCCTTGTATGCTCAAAATAGTTATCCTTCTCAACAAGCAACTCAACCAACTGCCTCAATCACACCAAACGATCAATCACAGCAACCTCAACAAAATCAATTGGTTCCTTACAACAACAACAATGATCAAGCACTTCATAGTCAACTAATGAGGAATCGATCCGTTCAAGCATTGCAACAAGTGTTTGTTATGATTGCTAATGCTTTTGGCCGTTATACCAACAAATCCAACAATCGAATTCGTTCCTCATCTAACACACGAAATCAGGCTGTTGTAAACAATGGACGAGTTGAAGTTCAGAATCGTGGTTATGGTCGTCAGATGGGCGGTGGTCAAGGGTTTAATGTTGTGGGTCGGAATAACAACAGAGCTCAAGTGGTGGAACAGGGAAATGCTCAAATGGGTTGAATGGTCTTCGATGCTACAACTGCAATGAGAAGGGACACCTGGCTAATGCATGCCCAAAGCCAAGGACTAGGGGCAGTGCTTATTTCAAAGAGGCTCTTCTTTTGGCTCTTAAGGATGAAGCTGGTGGAACTCTCACAAACAAAGAACAGAGTTTTATGGCAGATGCAGACTCAGATGATGATAAGGAGGACTTGCAGGCCAATGCAGCAGTTATGTTGATGGCTAATATGCATGAGCTACACATGAGTGACACAGGCCCAGTGTATGACATGATGGCTTGTCTCAGGTACCCGAACAAACCATATTTATCTCTGATCTAATATCTCCGCCAACATCTGAATCCGGCAAGGCTCAGAATGTTCAACATGAGTCATTTACATCTCATTTCGACGATTTTCAAATAGACCCTGTAGTTACATTTGACGATCAAGATGACCTTATGGTTTCCTTTGATAATCAAATTGACTCCGTGGTATACTTGATGATCTAAATAATGATCATGTTGTGACTCACGTTGAACAAGCCGAACTTTTGCCTCATCCAGATCTTGCTCTATTACTTAAAGACCAACAATCCCAAATTGAAGAATGTTGTGCATTAAATCAGGTTTAAAAAGTAAAATGCACTGTTAACCAAGGATTTTGAATGTTTACAAAAGCAACTCAACTTTTTCAAAACTCAAGAAAAACGTGAAAAAGGTTTTGAAGCAGCCTTTGCCAAATCTCATCAAAACGAGCAATATTTAGAGAGACAGATGCGTGATCTAGCCGCTTCGAAGAATGCTTTGTTGTCTGAAATAGAACAACTGAAACATGAACATAAAAAGCAAATTAACGCTCTCACCTTGGAAAATCAAAAAGCTAAGGCTGAGTTGTTAAATTGTCAAAAACAGTTCTCTGCATACAAAAAGCATTCAACGAAACGAATAGATGATCATCTTGAAGAAATCATCGGCTTGCAAAACAAACTTAAAGAGTTTAAAACTGTTGTTTACAAACATGGTGAGTCGGTCACAGCTATTGAAAAGTTTACTTTAAAACCAAATCCAAATGGATATGGACCGAATCTTGCTGATTACAAACCTAAGCTTTCAACCAAAGCATTCAAACCAAATCCTGAAGTTTCCAAAGGCGAATATAAAATTGATAATTATGTTATGAGTGTTGTTGAATATCATCGCCAAGAGGAATTAGATGCAGAAGACGAGAGTCGATCAAAATTAGAAAAAGTTGTTTACAACAAACCTTTTAACTATTCCAAAGCGGTCACTTTCGTCACACCAACGAATTCTTCTAACACACCAAGGATTATCATAAAAACGTCTGAGTCTTCTAATGTTAATCCCAAACCAGATTATGCACAAACTTATGGTCCTTTACCTTCCATCAGTGAAGTAAACTCAAAACCTCAAAATCGCAAAATTCTTCGATATTTTGACCTTTTCATGGCCGACCTCAAAACTTTACAACATGAGATAGAATATCATTCTGAAATCAAAGTTCAACACTTTCAATCGCCTCTAGCGCGAGAACAAAGAGACATTTTTCAGAAAAATCTTTTACCAAATGTTAAAAATTTGAAAAGTTGTGCATTGTCTTGGGAAAAGGACTTTCATAAGGAACTTAGATTGATGAAGGTCATTTTCGAGAAAACAGAAACATCTATTTCTAATACTAAACGTAAAAAGAAAATGTTGAGAAAAGATGTTGATCGACTCTTGGAAGATGTCATCTGTGTTGATGTCCATAATGTTGTGCTATTGAATTCTTTGTCATATGCATTTGATTATATCTCTGCTGATATTGTTGATTCTGTGGTAAATGTTGAGAACACCGATAATGTGCTTCAGATCGAGTCCTTAAAAGTTGAAAATAAACGATTGTCAAACGAACTTTCAAATGCAATACGTCGTCTTAATTGGTGTCAAAAAGATATTCACGATCAACAACTTGCTTTTCAACACAAAATCGCCAAGTTGCGTGCAAAATCTTCTGGTCCTAAAATTGAGCAACTGGATGATCAAAACGTGTCTTTTAAGTGTCAAATCTCAAAATATGAACAAGAACTTGTAAAAGTTAAAAAGGAATATGGTGTCATATTTGATTTACTCAAAAGACTCGTGATGAAGCATCAAATGAACTTGATCATTATCTTGCACACACTAAGAAGTTATGCATTTTGCTGGAAATATTCGCCTGAAAATCAAGATCTAACTCACACTATCTTCAAGTTAAGAGAAATGTTAGGAAAGTATGAACAACTTCCGCCTACCGTGATTAAGAGAATAGCCCCAGTAACACTTAGTAATCGTGAACCTAGAATCACTACTGCCAAATCACAAGTTGCTAACGTGCTTCCTTCTACCTGAAACAGAATAGTTGCATCTTTTCCAAACGTCCGCACTTCACGTTCTAAGAGCACTACATCGAAGAATAGGAAGTTGCGACCTAAGAAAAGATCAATAAAGAATAAAGTAGAAGAACACCCTAGGACTATGAATAAGACTCACGTTGCTTCCACTATAGATATTGCTTCTGGCAAATGTAATAGAAATAGTGATGTAACGAATGCTAAACCTTTAAGCACTTTTGATATTCACCGATGCACCTTGTGATAATTGTCGTAAAAGTATGAATTCTGATTGTCATGATAAATGTGTTGCTAAAGCTATCATCTCGCGTTTAAGGAATCCTAAGAACCGGAATACCTCTAGGCCCACTAATCTTTCTAAGTCTCAGGCTTGGTAGACCGCCTTCTTTAGATTCTAAGCATGCATGTTGTCCCCTGAGCTCCAGTTTCACCTCCTAGGAATGTAGTACCACCTAGTGCATTCACTAAGACTAAAGCAAATAGTAGTTATAGATGGCAGAAATGGATATATAACACACTAGGATTTAAATGGATACCTAAAGCTATTAATGTGTATGTCTAATATCACTGCTCCGAACCCTCTAACATTTCGGTTCCACATCTACTTCTATTCCATCCGTGTCGCCTATGGTGTAATGCAGTGATACGAGATCATTCTCTGGATTGTTGATAGCGGATGTTCCCGACACATGACAGCAACCTTAAACTGTTATCAAACTTTATGCAAAGTTCATTGGCATCGCCAGTTCGGGAATGATCACTACGCAGCTATCATGGGCTACGGAGACTATATCAATGGGAACATCGAAATTAGTAGGGTTTATTATGTGGAAGGCCTCGGTCACAATCTGTTTTAAGTAGGTCAGTTTTGTGATGGAGATTTGGAGGTTGCTTTCTGGGAGAAAACTTGTTTCATTCGTGATCTACAGGGAAATGATCTTATGTCTGGCTCACGCAATTCAAGTCTTTACACTATCTCTATGCAAGACATGGTTGCTTCATCTCCCATCTGCTTAATTTCAAAGGCAACATCTACAAAATCCTAGCTATGGCACCGTCGTCTCTCACATCTAAACTTTCAAACCATCACCAACCTTGCTCGACACAAACTAGTTGAAGGACTCCCACGATTTCGGTATTCAAAAGATCACCTTTGCTCAACCTGTGAACAAGGGAAAAGCACTCGTGCTCATTTTCCTTCAAAGGTGGAACACTCTCAAAGATGTGCTTCATCTTCTTCACATGGATTTGTGTGGCCCGATGCGTGCAAACGATCAATGGCAAACGCTACATCTTAGTAATTGTTGATGACTACTCACGCTGGACTTGGGTCTACTTTCTTCAAAGCAAAGACCAAGCTCCACAGATGATCATCACCTTTCTCACAAAAATACAGTTCAGCTCCGCAAACACCGCTGACTAATCGAACAGGAAAGGAACCGAATTTGTTAACCAAACCCTTCGTGAATTCTATGAGAAAGTGGGAATTCAACATCAAACATCTATTGCACGTACACCTGAACAAAACGGAGTTGTTGAAAGACTAAACCGAACGTTAGTGGAAGCCGCAAGAACAATGTTAATCAATGCTAAACTTCCAGATTACTTGTGGGCAGATCTGATTCCACGCATGCTATACTCAAAACCGCTCTATGATCACAAAACGCCACAACAAAACACCCTTCGAGCTTGTCCACAACCATAAACCGAATCTCAAACACTTTCATGTATTTGGATCCCTTTGCTATCCAAATAATGATCGGGATGACTTTGGTAAGCTCAAAGCCAAAGCTGACATTGG
Organism: Chrysanthemum makinoi; assembly: GCA_910596185.1. Taxonomy (NCBI): domain Eukaryota; kingdom Viridiplantae; phylum Streptophyta; class Magnoliopsida; order Asterales; family Asteraceae; genus Chrysanthemum; species Chrysanthemum makinoi. Next base: position 295,067,082 of record OU343224.1, read on the forward strand.
AGTCTTTACGGATATTGTGATAATTAAAGGTTAACCGAATGGAATCGCCGTACAAAACAAGGTGATGGAAACGATTCATGCTCATTTTGATGAACTTACGAAATGGCTTCGAGTATAACAGCTTAGAAACCGGTCACAACCGCTTAAACTTCCCTCAACCCCCATCATCAGCCGAACAAAGCCCCCAGCTCTCTCGCCAACAAATGGAAAGGTTATTTGCTCCGCTGTCGTGACGATATTGATGAACGTGCTCCGTGTGTATCCGCCGTCAACCCGGATAATACTCTTATACCGATACACCGCTACAACAACTACCGCTGAAGAAGCACCACCAGCTTGACTCCAACACAACAGCTTGAACACACCGCTTCCACAATGATGAACCGGCTAATGATATTCTTAATGAAGTACCCCCACCTGCAGATTTTGATCCAAATGCGTTCTTTAACCCGCTTGCTAATGAAACCGCCGCACTGATGTCGCGGAATCTTCAACAAACCATTTGAATCCTCTGAATCTGCACAATGTATACCAACATCAACCCTCCACACATAGATGGACAAAAGACCATCCTCGGGAAAATATTATTGGCAACCCAATCAAACCGTTACGAGACAACGCTTCATACAGATGGTGAACATTGCATTTATGCATCACTCGTCTGCCAATCTGAACCTAAAACATCAAAGACGAATGACAAAAGATAACTGGATTGAATCCATGCAAGAAGAACTCAACCAATTCAAACGCCTTGAAGTATGGGAACCGTTGAAAGACCACAGGGTCTACGTCATTGGTCTCAAATGGATTTGGAAAACAATTGGATGTGAAGGAAACGCATCGTAAATAAGTCACGCCTGATGGCTAAGGGTTATCGTCAGGAAGAGGGTATTGACTTTGAAGAATCTTTTGCCCTGGTTGCTCGTCTTGAGGTCGTTTCGATATTTCGCGTCATGCTCTATGAATATGACGTCTATCGATGGATGTCAAAACTGCTTCTCAATGGACAACTTAAAGAAACTTTATGTCACCAACCATGGATTCGTTGATCCCTAGTTCCCAACCATGTCTACAAACCTAACAAAGCTCAGATGGTCTCAAACAAGCTCCTCAAGCATGGTACGATAAGCTATCATCTTTCCTCATTGCTAATAATTTCACCAAAGGTTTGGTTGACCCAACTCTTTTATACAATATCACGGAGCACATATCTTAATTGTTCAAATTTACGTGGATGACATCATTTTTGGTCTACACATAAAAAGTTTTCAATCGCTTTTGCAAAACTAATGAAGAAAAATTTTGAAATGTCCATGATGGGTGAACTTACGTTCTTTCTAGGACCACAAGTTCATCAATCACCCCGTGGTATTTTCTTGAGTCAGCCCAAATATGCCCTTGAATTGTTAAACAAATTTGGAATGAATACCAGGACACCTATGCACACCAATGGCTCATACCAAGAAGCTAGACTGATTTACATGGGAAATTGGTGGACCCTACAAAATACCGTAGTATTATGGGGTCTCTCATGTATCTAACAGCTAGGTGCCTGATATTGTCTTTGCCGTATATCTGTTTCCGCTATCACGCGACCAATGAAACCCACCTCTGAGGCTAAAAGAATCCTCCGATACATATCAAGGGAACCATTAATTTGGGAATGGTATCCGCGATTCGGTTTTGAACTAATCGCTTTTTCGGACACCGACCATGCAGGATGCTTAGACTCACGGAAAAGTACTTCAGGAGCATTACAATTTCTTGGTGATAAACCGTGTCTTGGCAATCGAAGAAGCAGGATTGTCACCATCAACCGAAGCGGTAATATGTAGCCATGTTAGCGTGTTGTGCTCAAGTCATATGGATGAGAACACAACTCAAAGACTATGGTTACGATTTGATGTAATCCCGATGTATCGCGACAATCGGAGTGTTATCAAGCATCGTGCAACTCAGCCAAGATTCAAATCAAAGCACATCGATCTTCGTATCATTTCATCAAGGACCACGTGGAACAGGTACGTTGAATTATATTTTGTGGTACGAATACCAATTGGCAAACCTTCTCACCAAAGCCTTGCCTCCCGCTAGGTTTAATGAGTTGGTCCACCGATTGGTATGAGGTGTTTGACTCAAGAGGAATTGATGAACTCTAAAAAGTCTTAAAACTGCAAACACCAAAATTCCTTTTGTAAATACATCTTTCAAAAACAAAATACAAAAATATAAAACCTGATAAAACAACAAAAATATTCTTCTATAATCTAATTTTCTTTCAACATGGCAAGTACATTTCTTTCATCAACAATATAATCTTTCAAAATTCAAGATTTTTTCCGATCAAGTGTTGAGGGGAGAAAATTAATACTAACTGCTTCAAAACATTCGCGGTACTTGCATGTTATTCCCATGTTTCTTAATGGTAATGGTAAACTTTTCTGTTAAATAACACCTCTGACTAAAATTTATAACCTTTCATTATTTCTAAGTCGAGGGGAGTGTTTCAAGATTATTTCTTAAAATCTTTTGTTTGGTAACCAAAATGGAAGTTAAATGGCTTTGGATGAAAAAGGAAAAGGTGGAGGGACCAAACTCAAAAGATTTAAAGTTATTTTAAATAAAACATCCCACCTAACTTAATCCTTCACATTTATTACAAAACCAATCTCATCCTATGCTTAAAAACGTTCAAGAATCGTGTTTCAGATCTTCAATTTGTAAGTGTTTTTGTGTCCCTAACAAGATTACAAACAATGGTTTTAAATTTTGAAAATTAACGGCTAGATTTAAATATGGTTGATTTTGTGTTCTACGTACGATGTGTATGAACACATAATCTTGTTTGTGTGTTGTGGTTAAAGAGATAGTATCAAAATGTTTTAATAACATCAATGATATTTTTTCTATCCTCAAAACGAACCCGTAAACTCAATTGAAGTGATTTTTGAAAATTAGGGTTCTTAAGTCGAATTGGGTGTTTTCAAATGTGAAGGTTTTGGTCAAAAGATTGTTGTGTGATGATCATATCATGTTGAATTGATGATTTCCGGCCCTATAACAACCCGTAAACACTAATTAAGTCAATTAGGAATTAGGGTTTAATGTTCTTAAGTTGGGTATTTTGATTCACCACAAATTGATGTTAAAACTTGGTTATTAGACTCTCACAACACTTTAAGACCTACCGAAAAACTTTGGTGCAATCCTATGGCTAGAAATCATATGCGTAATTTTAAACTCTAGGGTTTTGACCTACTCGTATGACTTTCTACGCGTAAATGTTTAACATGTCTTCATGCCATGATTTGTTGTAAATTGAATATATGTGTTAAGATTGATGATATGATGATTTATTTCAGGCTTGCTACGTGATAAAACTCGAATCAAGGTGTTTGTTACTCTACGATAAGGATCACCTTACGTGAAAGTTATGCGTAAGAGAAATTTTACGCGAATCTGCATGCCGTAAGGTTCTACAATGGGACTACGCGATCTTGAAGGATATGCGCAGTGACCCTACGATAAGGTCTACTTACGAGTAAGCCTTACGCAAGGTTTTATATCGCCACGCTGTAAGCTCTTACGCATAAGGTCCTCCTTTCCTACGCTAACATTTCTTCACGTAAGTAAGGATCCAACGATAAGCTTATGCTCACGATATATACCGCTTACGCATAAGCTACAATTTCTACGCCTAAGCCTTGATCAAACCTTCATTTTGAATTGTTACGCGTGCAAACTTGTAAATAAATGAATCATAACGTCACGAATCCAATAATGTCACTAATAAACTTAAATGCTTAATATGTTGTGAACCATAAGTGATAACATAAACTTTAAAACCTAAAGTTAACTAACTCACCTAAATGTTTCACGACGTCATTGGACTATTGACAAAACAACTTAGGACTCGTAACAATCATTGACACCGCATATTCAATAATTAGACCATAAAACCTTCTGTTGACTAACATTATGTCTTTCGATATGTTGGTTCTTTTGGCTAATGTTATTTCGATCACGACATGGTCTGCTCAAATGAATGTGGATGCACCGAAGTTCTCACTATTCCGATATCTTCCCTAATGGCTATCCAAGAAAGATTGGAAAGAACAATCTCAGAGTTGACTTTGAAACCCTCACATGCTCGTCTTGCTTGATTGCCGTGGATATTCTTAAGAATCATCCTACGTAACATGCTCTCACACACTGCTACAGCCGGAGATCTACATACAACAATTTCGAATTCAATGCAAGGATCAAAGGTCAAAGTGCGACAGTGACTTCAATCACAACAACAATCATCACACATGCGATTCTTACGGGTCGTTTATTCCTCGACATCGAGCCAACCGAACTTCTATGCCACACCTACTGAAGAGACAGCCTAATTCTGATGGATATGGCTATGATGAAGCTTCAGAATTATCACTAAGCATTCTCTGTGAGCTTAAGAACATTCTCAACCCTGGAGAACCCTCTACATCATCATCAAAACCACTCCGGTCGTGGACAGTGGCTATGAGCATCCCAAGCTCATGGAACTCAAATCTTTTGGTCATTAATCAACAAGAGGACATCAAATTGGCACTGATATGGGAAGACATGATGTCATTTCACAAAAAACTTGGCTCAAAGATTCCCTATGTCGATACACAAATTGTTGATCCAGAACTTGGACTTCATCCCGATATTCCCAAGAGGCTCAATGACCCCGATAATCATGACATGTTGACCAACCCATCCCACGTAATCAAGGAATCGTCAACAAAGAAACAGGTGCCGTGTAATTGATCACCTCGCTAATGAAATCAAAAAGCTTGAAACATACAAAAGGTATCTTGTAGCAGCAAAGAGAAGGCAAAGTTGGTCATCTCGATGAGAAATCTTCGAACACCTATAGGAGAACCGTAAGAGGAAGGTGTGAAGTGTCGCAAGCACCGAAGTCGAGGATTTCCCAAGAGGAATCCTCCACCAAAAAGTTCCCAAGAAGCTACTCCCACTCCTATTCTTGAATCTAAGCCTCGAACCGCAAAGAAAGCTTGTGGACGGACTCGAAGATACACAATCGATGAAGAGATTTCTACTCAATCAGAACCGAAGAACCTCCTTCAAATACTAAACCTCCAAGTCCACCAATGACATAGGAAAGGGAAGACTCAGTACTTGTGCCTATGATGAAAGCTAAAGTGATGAAGAGCAACGGATAAATCATACAGAAGAAGTTCAAATTGCTCAATTCAACACGTTGCACAAGAATTTGCTAAAGAACAAATGGGTGGCTCCCGAGGGATGGCAGGTACTAACCTTCACTGCATCCCCGATGCGTTAATCAACCCGATAGGGATCTGGTGCCACCACTTTGGTACAACAAACACGCTGTGAAGACACTCTTATGATTTGAGGAACCGTAAAGAAAAAGTCCGAGAAAGACGAGGGTGATAAAGAAAGACTGATGAAAAGATAAGCGAGAAAGATAAGTGATGACAGTATGATAAGCTTCTAGACAGTCAACTGCCAAGAGAGAAAACCTTCAGACCTCCAAAGGATCCGAGTCTCCTCATCTCTTCATCATCGATTCTTCTTCTCATTCTTCACCACCACCATCAAAAAATCAACCAAATCATCATCCAAATCGCTGAAGAAGCCACCTCGATCTTGGATTTCTCATACTCATAAAAGAATTGTGAAAGCTTAAACAGTCGAAAGAAAGACATGCTCTACAAAAAGCTAAATTTTTTGTCGACCGCATAACGTATCTTCATGATGAGAATGACAAGATGCAAGTTGAAAGGGAGTATGTCGTAGCTTATGAAGGATGATCTTCAAGGGAGCATGGACGAGATGATAAAAGGATACTCACAAGTTCCTAATGGAGGTCGCTCAAACTCCAAAGAGATGTTCTAGACAACTTTATCCTAATCTCTTACACTTAGCCAAGCAAGCCATGAAATCAACTCAAGAATTTGAGCATCAATCCAGCTTGAAACTACAATCTTCTCGTGATGATGAATTAGAACCGGCTGGTAGCAAATGTCAAAATGCGCCGCAACGTTTGCCTCCCAAGCTAAATTGTTTGAAGCATTGTGGAATACCAACTCAAATCATCATTGAGAAGAGGCCGAAGGCCTAAACGTTCAAGAGATGACGAAGACAAAGATCAAGATAAGGATAAGGAGCCTAAACGCCAAAGAAGTCCGTGAATCATCTCCATTCAGTATCAATGCGCCTCCACCACAACGGACTCTGCTCAACAAAGATCCTCCGCCTTCTCAGATAAACCTCAGATTCTCGAGACACCAACCCTCATCAAAACCGGTGATCACTTTGAGTATACGGGTGGTGACGATGAAGAATTCCATGAGCCCCAACAACAACCCGCCTCACCCGACAAGTAAGAAACCGTAATCCTCATCTAGGCCTAAGAAAAAGAAGAAGGCCAAGGCCCCCGTCTATCATGGCTAGATGATGACACCACAGAGGAATTTGAATGGTTTTCTACACTTGTCAATTCCACTCCCTACCCAAGGTCAAGGTCAGCAGTAATGTATACATTGGAGCATGAAATTTCTGCAAGAAAAATCCATGTGAAGAAGATGACGAAATATGAGTTGAAGCGAATCAAGAATGAAGCATTTCAACTTCTAAAAGACAGCTTTGAAAGTGCCATCGAGGTCAATATCACCTTGATAACATTGCCGAGCTATGTCTAACAACATGGATTGGCTCAACCCGAAGCAAACATCGACTTCACCAAACGGGACAACCCTCCATATTACACGATCATTCTAAACCCTCCCCCACAATTGGCCAACCGGACCTAGGATTCCATTCTATTATTTCTTCAACAAAGACCGAATTTCTTCTACACGGTGGTGATGGTTCAAGGAAATATGCTACATCCTTGACACTTCCATTCCCGGCAGCAATATACTCAAACTGCATAGCTATCGAGGAAAGAGCTAATCACTTGTTCTCCAACAAAGTGGAAGCATATGACCGAGATGCAATGTATGGGATTCATCATTGGCCGTGAACGGAATCTACTACGGCCAGGTCGTAAGTCTCAACATGCGTGTTCATAGTACTAAACATCATTGCCATCAAACACGTTGATCTTTCGTCTAAATGGGACTACACCTATCTAAAGAATATTGTGGTCAAAGACAAGACGAAGGGATTATGCATTCTCTCGAAGTCGACTTTGAGAATTTGTCTATCAACGACATCGAAGACATGTACCTTGCCAAAGTACGGTCGCATGAGACAATTCTCCACCTGAAGTACAACGTGAATTCATCAAGTCAGCTCATCTTCATCGAGACGCATAGTTATCAAAGAACGTAGAAGATCTCCACCAGTGCTTGAATCTTATCGCACTGCGGTCAACTTCACTCCACAGCAGCCTGATCTTCCCCGACATCAACCGCCTCACTTACACAAGAAACCATTCGCCGTTAACGCAGCGTGAACTTCAAAGAAATTGCTGATGGCAAGTGCAGATCTTCACAAGTTTGGAGATCACACTTTGAAGATGGTTAGGACGGATTGGCTTACTGCCTGAGATCACACTCATTATAAACTTTGTATGTATGATTGATATGTTTATGGTTGTGCACACATAACAAGTACAACCCGTAATTGTCAAGAAAGGACCGTGGTACACTTCAAGCGCCACAATCCTTATCAAAGGAGCGAAAGCTTCTTACTTTTGAGTAAAACCTATCAAACCTTTCATTTTTCAAGGTTTTGCTCAAAAGAACAAGTACTTCCCCTTATGATTTTCAAAACCTCAACCGTTTATATCACTTGTTGAGGGGGAGTATTTGAAACTTTGTTCACAAATTGTTCATAGTGGTCATCTTCCCAAACACTTAAATGGTCATATTTATACTCAACTTTTCAAAAATAACATTTTATATGCCATTTTTGAGGGGGAGAAAATTATGTGATAAGAAATATGTTGTGTAAATGCAAATGAATCGTGTAATAGACTTAACCAACGAATTGACTTTACTAAACTTAGTAACTCGAAAAGACTTGTACTGGACGGGTAATAATTTCAAGCTAGTTCGCTAGTGATGTAAACGTGTCTCGCAAAGGACTTGTCCAGTAGAATGTACCATTCGAGAAACTCTTGTAGACATGAACTCGACGGGTTTGACAACCATCCAAGGTTTGTCTACACCTTCAAGGTAGTTATTAGAGCTAGTTGTCACCTAAAAGCTGACAATGTAACTCTTTAACTATGCAACGTAACCGTGTCTCGGGGGGGATTGTCTATCTTGAGTTGATCAATTCAAAAGTGCGCCTTTCCTCAAGTGCATTTCTTAAAACTCTTAAGCACATGTGGAGGGGGAGTATTTATGCAAAGATCAAACTCTCACAGTGGTTCAAACATGTTTTTCATTTACAAACCCTTTGAGAGATTTTCTTAAAAATGGTTTTATGGCAACATAGGTTAATCATGGAGTTATAAGGTGACTAAGGTTAGGAATAACCGTCCTATGATCCGCCAGAGTCGGAGGGATCTACCCAAGGACATACAAATAGTTAGAACATAGAAGTCCTTAGGTATGATTATAAAAAGGAGAAAATGAGAATCGGAGAAAGAAGGAGTTGAAGAATTAAAAAGAAATGCAAAGAAAGGGTGAAAAGAAATAGCCCTCCAAATTATTCAACTTAGGCATAAGTTCAATTCATATGCTACAGGTTGTCACTAGATGACACCGGTATTGAAGATTAAAAGTCGTCATGGACCCAATGACGCATGCACTAAACCTTCTTAACCACTCAAGTTTCTTCCTCAAAGCTTGTTTCATTCTCACAGGGAACCCTAACGTAACTATCGGCTTTCTCTTAAAGATTGCTGGTATTGAAGAAGGAGACCCTCTCCCTAGTCTCCGCTCAGAAAACCAAAATGCACTATTGAGTCTAGAGCCACCAGATTCATCAAAAGATCTCTTAGGTACACTTGACATTTCATCACTTGATGTTCAACAATAAGAATTTCAGTGGTACATCGAGTCCTTCACGAGATCTTAGCAACTGTCGAGAACATTTATGAGAGGTTCACATTTGTGATCCTCAGTGATTGAATGGAAACTCTGCCGTGGTCAACATCAAACGCCCTCGACAGCAGGTCACTTCGGCAACTCCCCGGATTGCGCTTAGTGGTCTCCAAACGGTCACATACCGTGAGGTGATGCTTGTGTACCTCGTGACTCATTCAACTGTGAGATGTACTTCGTACATCGTGTTATCTCACTTGTGGGACTCAGCTCGTGAACGGCCTTTGTAAGAATTGTTGTTTTCACACTATGTCGTTAACACTCTCGAAGTTCAAACTTGTAAGTGCCGGAAACCGCTTATTACTAACCGCTTGAAATGTTTTCTTCTTATGGAAGCTCCGAGCGGGATGATCGCGGCAGATTCTTCTCATGCTCACTCCAACTTCATCACTAATGGAAGTTCTATCCAAAAGCAACACAAATGTAATGATTCTTCACAAACAAAGAATCTACAAAGTTAAAGACTTAAAGAACTTCATCAAGACGAATTCCAACGCCAAAGAGCTGTGAGCATGTTGAAGAATGACGTGGAGACACTGAGATACGGGCGCACTGAGCGTAACTTGATGCATAACAACATACTATCACTTTCATCACAAAGAACAATGATCAAAGAACAAAGTTAAAGATGAAGTCAAAGCATAACTGTTCAAAGTAAACTATCTCTCTACCGAGATTGTTCAATCAAGGCATTCTTCTCACAAGAAAGAAGAATGGTAGATCGCCAAAGCTACTATTACATCAATGCCTTCACCTTTTTTCATCACCAACACTTGAGGGGGAGATTGTTGGAATCACTCCTAAACCTTAATTCAAGTGTTAGTTTCTCATATGTAATAGGTAGCTTATTATGGCCTTTATGTTTGTTTAAGGTCAAGCTTATGTAGAAGGCCCATGCTTAGCCCAAGTCCAAGGAAAAGGGAAGGAGTAGGAGTGTTGCCCTAGCTCCTGCCTATAAATATGTAATAACCCTCACTGAGGGTTGGTTGTTCAATTTATTCCTTTCATTCACATTCACGATAACCGTCATAAGCATACCGTGTGTGTTTGTTTGGTTTATTGTTCAATCGCCTTTATCTCTCTTTCTCTTGTAAGTTGTGTTGTAAAACTAAAGGACCTAACATGTGAGCTATGTATGGTCCCCATGACTCATATATTTATATACTTTGCAACAAGACTCCCCAAAAAGCTTCCATGTCACATATACTCGCTACACTCAATGGAATGGGAGGAAGATTCCCACAACACCCTGACCTATAGGACTTTCAATAATGATGCCCGAGAAGCATGGAGGGGCAAACCCGACTACAATTGAGGACAAACCAAAGAATTCACCTCTAATGATTCCCTTGGTCCCATGGTTAGCCAACAAAACATGTAGGCGGATGTTCGCACCTAGTTACATCCTAAGTTAAGCTCAAATAGCCAAGCTTTCTAGCTTAACCAACAACAAATGTTTGTGATGGATAGGAAGATAGATAACCTTTAAAAGCCATGACAAATAGTGATAGGAAGATCACCAAAGGTTAACGCTATCTCACTCATTCTCATAGTTTCCATAGGAAAAATAAAGGACCCAAGTAAGTTAGCTAAGCACGCAACCACAATACCACCCCAAGGAAACCAAATAGGACTAGTGACAAAACAAACCATTAGACTATACTTAGGTTAGTGAAACTCCTAAGGAAGAACCCAAATAATTAAACGGCGCAGACGGCAGTGATGAATACTTCAATAAGTTTCACGAAAGAGAACTCTCTAAGACTAATTAGCACGCACTGGCCACATGTATGTTAGAAAAGCCCTGACAAATTGGGAACCCTGGAATATCAACATACCATGTTGCATAGGACATCTTTTCGTGGCAAAGTCCTACATTGATCGCAAGTCCCCGATAAACATCATGACTAGCACCTACTATAATTGGGTAACAGAAACCTATCCCAAATAGGCGAGACCCCGATGATCCCAACGCAATGTATTCTCTGGCGTATAAGGGATTACCTAGCTTCCAGCGTAGGTAGCTCATACCCTACGATTTCATAATTGGTGAGTATATTAGCACGGCCATAGATCCAGTCTTGTCCATGTAATTCTGAAAGCCTTTCATGTGTCAACACGCTAGGATGACTTCATGACCGGCCGTTACTAATAGTTAGATTTTAAAGATGAGACCATGATGTAGCTTACCAAAATGCCATTTAAGATTGATAAATTTTCATCACTACCCAATGATGAATAGGAATTTAACCTAGCAGTCTACTATAGGAATGAGGAGGATAAGAAGAAAGGAGTAAATTATGTGATGGATAAGATTTTTCTGCCTATAAGGATTGCTTAAACCAGGACCAATATAACCTATTGGGGAGAAGATTGACTTTTTAAAAGATGCATAATATGACAATATAAAATGGAAAACCCTAATAGAGACCACAAGCATGAGGAAGAAGGTGACGCAATGAAGTCACGTAGAGCACGACCGAAGTTCAGCTACAAGACTCATAAATAAAGAAAAGGCCTGTGGGAGGTAACCCATGCTTAATTGTTTGCTTGTTTATGTGTCACATATCTTTTTCATTATTGTTTGTTTTCATGTTTAAACTCAGGAAAATGGTTTATTTTTTCTTTAACCGCAGATAATTACATATAAAGGTATTTTACACCGGGATAAGCGTAGGAAGATTACACACGCTTTTCAAAAG